>WOXC01008499.1:250000-360615 GCA_011680675.1 Gymnobelideus leadbeateri | reverse complement strand
TTATTATTGAGTATTATATGTCCAGAACTAGAGTACTATGATGTCCAGAAGGGAAGACAATATGGCTCGCCCAGGGCAGGCATTAGTAAGCCCGTCCCCTCTCTAGTCCTGCACATCATGTCCCTTGAAGCCACCTGAGATTCCAAGAACACTTTTGGCTACCATCATACACTCTTGTCCCAGCAACCATATCTTCCCCCTTTCACTTTTGAGAGTGGCCAACGTTGGTTCTGCTTCAAATATCTTCCATGTTGACTCAACCACTCTTAATTCTATTTACTTAGGCACTCTGAGAAATTGCTTGTTGTAATTTGGTGGGGATAGAATGGGATGTACTTTCTGGAGGCAGCCAAACTCCATTTGTTTTACTTCAAGGTCATAAGTGAATATCCTCTTAAAATGGAGAGGTAGGTGGTGCCATAGTGCATAGAGCACTGGGCTTGGAATTGGGAAGATTCATCTTTGTGAGTTCAAATCTGGCCCCAGATACTTACTTGCCATGTGATCCTAGGCAAGTCACTTTACTCTGTGTGTCTCAGTTTCCTCATATGTATAATGAACAGGAGAAGGAAATGCCCAGTTACTCCAATATCTCTGCCAAGAAAACCCTAAATGGGTCACAGAGAACTGGACACAGTTGAAGTAATTGAATAAGAAGTTTGGTCTAGTGCCTGGAGCCCTGAATCTGGAGTCAGGAAGACCTAGATTTGATTTTTGCCTTAGTCACTTATGAGCTGTGTGACCCTGGCCACATCACTATTCTACCTGAGCCTTAGTTTCCTCATCTGTAAAAAAGAGAAAATCATACTTGTCCTGAAGATCCAATGAGATACTGTATACAGAGCACAGTGTAAACCTTAAAGAACTATATTCATAGAGTTATTATTAAGAAAGACTTCATGGTATAGTAAAGAGTATATTTGAATTATACTAAGAGGATCTGAGTTTGAATCCTGACTCTTATTTACTGACTGTTATTTTGGACAAGTCACTTATTCTCTCTGGGTTGCAATTTTTCATACATAAAATAAGATTTGTATTTCCTGCTTCTGAGGAAAGTGCTTTGTAAGCTGCAAAGAGCTATGATTACATTGCTATTAAAGGGGTGGCGGGGGGAAACATTTATTAAGCACCTACTGTTGTTTTAGGCACTGTGTTTGCTAAGTGCTTTTAAAAAATATTATTTCATTTGGCCCTATGAATAGGTGCCATTATCACCCTTATTTTACACTTGAGGAAACTGAGGCAAACAGTGGTTTGTGACTTGTCACAAACTTAGCACGTGTCCGAGGTCAAATTTGAACTCAGATCTTCCTGACTCCAGGCTCAGTTCTCTCTAAACTGTGCCAGCAGCTGCCTGGGAATTTTCATTGAATGACCCCTAGTTCACAACTTATTCTCATTCCATATAGTGGCAAGGGAAACAGAATAGATTTTGAGCTGGAAGGGACTTGAGAGCTCATCTAGTTCAATCTTCTCATTCTACTCATGAAGAAACATTTTATGGAAAGGAAAAGCCACTTCCTTATAGTCATCACAAGCAATAGATCCTGGATTTGAACTCAGGTCATCTGACTTCAAAATCTAGTACTCTTTCCATCGCCTCTTACCAGCAAATTAGGCAGCCTCGCTGGGAGGGTGTGGGCAGAGGTGACAGTGTGATGAAACCATCCTTGGAAGTGTGGAATGGAGAGAAACAGGCAGAGCTGTAGTTAGGAATTTTTGTACCTGGGACCAGGAGTGGCAGGGTAGAAGAGACAGTACCAGAACCATTTGATGGTTTCTAGCCTAGAGGTTTGCTGTCATGTTAGTACCTGTTGGGTTATCAGAGAGAGGAAGGGTTTTCCTGGCAGAGATATTGGAGTAGCTGGGCATTTCCTCCTCCTGTACCTTCTGCATGTACCTGCTACAATTTGGTGCTGCCAGGCAAAGCCCCAGCTATCCCACCCTAGTTATGACTCTTAAGTGCTCTTTCTTGTTTTCTCTCTGAAGAGGCTCACGGAAGAGTAAATTATGCAGAAGACTTCCCCACACTGTTTACTTTAGGAGGGAAGGGGTGATTTGGAGAAAAGAACTTTGTGTTCTGTCCAGCTTGAGGGATGGTTAGACCGTCTTCAAGTCCGCAGGAGCCTCATTTTCTTTCACCTCTCCTGACATTCAGCATCCTATCAGCATTTTTGTGGCTTTGAACTTGCTTTTTAAAGTTATTTGGTTTCTCCTTTCAGTTTTTACTATTTGCCAAGCTGTACTGTTTAAAATGCTTGGCAGAGCAAGGGGAAGCAATATCCTACCCCAATTACGCACTGTCCTGCCAGCATCCTCACACATCCCTCACCAGAGCACGCCCTATCCTTACTCTGTTTGCTTACACATTTTCACATTTATTACAGCATTCTGGCATGCTGAGGCACTAAAAAGGGAGCAAAACAAAGGGAATCACATCAGGAGATGAAAGCGCTTTGGTACCCAGGGCTGCTCAAACACCTGCAATTGTTTGAACTAGGCAGATGTAAGGATATTAATTTTCTCTTGCTGATTATCCCACCACTCAATCAAATAGCAGTTGATTTGATGTCTCCAGCATGGTCAGAAGATTGCAAGTGTCTAGAATTGCTGGTTGCTCCCTCCCTCTACTCTCCTTCTTGGGTGTCCACTGTATCCTTTTTGTCATTTGGCCCTTCTCTCCACTTCCTTGATGGACACATCATTCTTGGTACCAGCTCAGTAGAGGACTGGCTGAGTGGATATCTCCTTACAACTGGCATGCCCCCAAAAGATATAGTTTCCAGATGGTCTCAGCCACCCCTTTGTAAGCACTTCAACTTTGAGTGTGTGAATTTTGGAAGTAGGAAGTTCTGTGGACTCCTTCTCAGAGTGGTTATTTCCTACATGCTGGAAACCTGCCCTGTGTCTGTCTGTTGCTCAGGAACTGGTAAGAGGCACATTGATTTAGAGCCAGATGGCCCCTTAGAGGTCATTTAGTCCAGTGCCTTCATTTTAATCACAAGGAAATTGTGACCCAGGTAGTTAAGTGACATGCCCAAGGTCACACAGGCTATAAACTATTGAGCTAGGAAAATCAAATCAACCATTGCTGTTGAAGGGCATGTCAATTTACTGCCATGTCTGGCTCCAATTGGAATCTCTGTGATTCTTAGTTCTAAGATGCCCGTGACTGGAGCTCTCTTCTCTGACCACTGCTTCTTCCTGCTTCAAACTCATCTATGTCATCCATGTCTCTCTGGGATCCCTATCCCACTCTTGTCTGCCTTTCCAATGTGCCCTTTGGAAGCTCTCTTCTCTTGTTAACAATCTCTCTTTTACATTAGGACTGAGCCCTACTTCTGGTGTTATGCCTACTTACATCACTGTTCACTTGTTTCAGTCGTATCTGACTCTTCATGGCCCCATCTGGGATTTTCTTGACAAAGATATACTGGAATGGCTTGCCATCTCCTTCACACACGTCTGTATGTATATTTTTGATATTTTCTTATAAATGTAAATATTCTCTCCCACAATTGACTATAATTTCCCTGAGGACAGGGGGGATTTCATTTTTTGTTTTTGTACCCCTGATGTCCAGTTCCGTCCCTGGTGACTAGAAGATGCTTAAGAAATGTTTGTTGATTGTGTGATTGTTTGGAAAGACTTTAGCTTTAAGAGCTAAAGAAAAAAAGTACATGGGGCAGGGAACAAAAATGAAAAAAATTGTCCTTGCGCCTTTGAAGTGACAACATCATGATTGACCCACTTGCTGTTGACAACTCCAAAGTTGACAGCTATGTATTACACATTTCAGTAAAATCACCTCCTTTCAACTTCGTGCTACTCCTTTATAACTTTTAGGAATGTGATTATTTTAAGGCAATGATTTTTTTTAAAGGTCGAACTCTATGATTTCATTAGGATAGGGATTTCCTGGTTTGGAAATGTTTTACTTTACTAATGGAAATTCCCTTTACTGGCTACTCCACTGGAAACCATAGTCTTGGAAAGCTGGGCAGGCAGTGAGAAGTTAATGACTTGCCTGTGGTCACAAAGCAGGTTTCTGTCAGAAGATGGGCTTGCAATAAGTCTTCCTTACTCTGAATCCACCATGCCCTGCTTATCACATGGGCTGCTAACTAGTCAAAATGGAAGCCAGTTGTCCTAGATTATGCTAACAAGGGAAGAAAGATCAGTGCTAGAGATTTTGGCATTGGTTGAGGAGCTGCTGGAAGGGTTCTCCTGGTGCTTTTCCAGCCCCCCTCTTTTGCTCATGTTTGTCAGCTGACCTTTTTAAGGTCATGGTCTGGTGACCCTCTGAAAAGAAAAGTGCTGGTTCCTCAATGGTGTCAGGTTTAGATACAGCACAACATGCCTGAGTTCTATTGTTTTGATATTTGGAATCTCAGAAATTTAACTCTGCAGAAAGAAATGACAACTGTGGTCGAAGGGAACATGGCAAAAAGTCCAATTATTTTCAGTTTTCACTCTCTGGGGTGTGGAACCACTCAGACCATTAAGGGGAGCTTTGTAAAGCTTGACAGTGGCAATTCTCATCTGGGTTTTCTGTCTCTGCCCATCTGCCCCCTTTCTGCACAAAAGCAAGTTTCTGGTGGAAAGAGTTTCAACCACAGAGAAAAGCAGAGGTGCATAAAGAAATGAGCCAGTGCATAGCATTATAGGAAATAACAGCAACAACAGTGCATTGGAAAAATCACTAGCTCAGAAATCAGCCTGGGTCGAAATTCGGATTCTGTCATTTACAACTGTGAACACCAGCAAGAGACAACCCCTCTCTGGGCCCCAGTTTCCTAGCTCTAAAATGATGGAGATGGATTGAATTTTCTCCAAGTTTCCTCCCCAGTCTAAATCCTCTGTGCCTGGCACATAGTAGGGGCTTAACAAATAAATTACAAATTTCCCTTACATGTCCCACATTGGCACCAGCAATATAGTGAAGGCCTTGAGCATTGGTCTGGATCTTGGTGGCATTGTCATTTAATGCCGACTCAAATATGAAGGCTCAGAAATATTGCTGGGGGGTATTCCATGGAACTTTAGCTTTACAAGATGTGAGAATCCCAAAACACCCATCATTTGCCTAGAAGGAAAGTCAATAACAGCTGACATTTATCTGTCTCTCAGGTTTACATAACAGAATCACAGACTTCTAGATTTGGCAGGGGCCTCAGAAGCAACTGCTCCAGCTCATTCCTGAAAAACGCCGCCTCTCTACAACATACCCAAGAGGACATCTAACCTCTGCAGGAAGCTACTCTCAGGAAAGCTCATTCCACTTTTGGACAGTTCTCATTGTTAGGAAATTTTCTTCCTGATATCATTTCTAAATGGCGTCTGTAACTTCCATATGTTCTATTGAGTTCATCCTTTTGGGAACCAGTAGAAAGTCTTATTACTCTTCCATGTGACAGCCCTCCAAATATTTGAAGACAACTACCACATTTCCCTTAGGTCTTCTCTAGGTTAAATGTTCCCACTTTCTTCAGTTGGTATTCATATGGCATGAGCTCTCAAGTACCATCTCCAACAGGGAGTGTTTCCTGATCTTTCTAGTTACTACACCCTCCACCTGGAGAAAGTACTTTGTATGTGCTCTATATTTACTTTTCTGGGATGTCTGCTCCAATTACAATGTAGGCTTCTTGAGGGGGGAGGGATTATTTCCCTTTTTTCTTTGTTACCCCAGCCCCTAATAATATGATCACCACAAACAAGGCACATAATAAATGCTTGATGACTTTTCAATGAATGAATATTCTCCCAATTTCATCAACATTTGAAGAGTCTGGTATTTGACTCATATCCCATAGCATCTGCCCTGTTTGGAGGGCTTATGGCTGAAACAGTCATATCTTGGAAAAAAAAGCCTGTGACTATGTTAACTTTTATTTATTAATAAAACAACCTTGACTGAACATGACTTGTGCTTCCTGTAGATTAGGGGGAACTGGAGCAGACATTTTCAAAAACCAGCTTCTGAAATATGCAGGAGGTTGAGTTCTCAGATAGGGTGGCAATAACTTATTTGAGCTGTTGTAACCAAAATTCAACTTAGCTTTCTCTGCCTTTGGCTGATGAAACCAATCCTATTTTTGGTCATATGTTCAGTGAACATCTATAGTGTTTGCACAATGTAGAAAAATCAAGCCCTTCCTACTAGGGAGTCACACTTTTATATATATTGTACTTTTAATATTTTTCTTTGTATGTAGAAATGTTCACATTTGTTGTTTTTTGTCTATTTCAGACTAAGACAAAATTCAAAAATAAAAATAAAAAAGAAATGAAGGGGCAGCTAGGTGGTGCAGTGAATAGAGCACTGGCCCAGGAGTCAGGAGGACCTGAGTTCAACTCAGACTTCAGATGCTTGACATTTGACTAGCTGTGTGACCGTGGGCAAGTCACTTAATCCCAAGCGCCTTGCCTTCTCCCCCCCAAAGAAATGAATTCAGGTGGGGCTGATTCTAGTCCATGAGTATTAATAACCCCCCAGGAAAGTTACAAGTAATTCATTCATCTTTGCCACCATAGACTAGAAAGGCAATGCAGCTAATTCAAAATTATTAACATGACAAGCCTCTTGACTGGTCATATTAGGTCTTACGTATACCATTGCTGTATACTTTTTAAGTAAAAGCTTGTATATCAGGGTAATGAGAACTGATTTTTATGATTGAAAGATAAATGTATATAGTATATATTCATAAACAAGATTGTATTTTCATTGCACTTTAAAGTTTTAGGTTTACAAGTGATTTGAATCGATCAACAGAAAAGCATTATCTAACTATGCAATATCTAACTATGTACCAGGTACTATACTTTTCTCATGAACAGAATTGCAGTAGTGCTGTTAATATCCATTTTATAGCAGTCGAACTCAGGAGTGGTTCAAAAGGGCTGTGTGACTCTGGGGAAGCTCCCTAACCTCTCAGTGCCCTAGGCAACTCTCAGGTATCTCTAGTTACAAAGCATGTCCTGGATAAGCATTGAGAGGGAGAATTCCTTACCAGGATCCCCTATATCAAGAAGGTAGACACGATAAGCATTATTATCCTCTTTTACAGATGAGGAAAATGAGGTACTGTGAGGTTGACTTGCCCAAGTTCAAGCAGGTAGTAAGTAGGTGTCATTTCCAAGTCTTTCTCACTCCAGATCTAATGGTTCCCCTTGCCCTCCATAGCATAATACCTAAGGGACTCTCATCCTTCACTGAAAGCCAAAAGGGAATTTTAGGATCCTTTATATCATAATTCCTGATTCTGAACAGGTGTAAATAATCCTGTAAATAGACCATAATAATTTTCTACCTCTAGTTTTGAAAATCTCTAGAGAAGGAGTTGGAAGAATGGCATGATGGAAAGAGCAGAAGATTTGGGGTCAGAAGATCTGAGTTCAAAGTCTTGCTCTCCCACTTACTAGTGTGTGACCTTAAGTAAGTCATTTCCCTTCTCTGGGTTCAGTTTTCTCATTTGTAAAATAAAAGGGTTGGGTTGTATGAACTCCAAGTTCCCTTCTAGCTCTAAATCCATGTTTTTCATGCCAGTCAGAGGCTTTAATTTTTTAAAACGTATAGCTAGATGGAGAGGAATTTGGAACTATGCCCAAAGGGCAACCAAACTGTGCAGACCCTTTGATCCAACAATACCACTAATAGGTCTGTATCCCAAAGAAATAATGAAAAGGGAAAAAGGACTAATGTGTGCAAAAATAATCATAGCAGCCCTTTCCTGTGGTGGAAAATATTGCAAATTGAGTAAATACCCATCAATTGGGAAATGACTAAACAAGCTGTGGTATATGAAGGTAATGGAATACTATTGTGCAGTAAGAAATGATGTACAGGCAGATTTCAGAAAAGTCCGGAAAGACTTGTATTAACTGATGCAAGATAAAATGAGCAGAACAGGAAAACATTGTACACAGTATCAGCAACATTGTGTGGTGATCAACTATGAATGACTCAGCTCTTCTCAGCAACACAATGATCCAAGACAAGTACAAAGGACTCAGGAAGGAAAATGCTATCCTTATCCAGATGATGAACTGATGGACTCTGAATGTAGATCAAAGCATATTCTTTTCACTTACTTTATTCCTTTTTGTGTTTTTTCTTTTGATTTCTTTCATTTTTCACAACTTCGACTAATATGGCAATATGTTTTACATGATAGCACATGTGCAAACTATATCAAATTATCTATCATTTTAGGATAAAGGGAAGGGAGAGAAGGAGAAAAATTTGGAACTCAAAATATTGTAAAAATGAATGCTAAAATTGTCTTGATACATAATTGGGAAAAATAAAATACTTTTTAAAATGAAGGTATGTTAGGGGTGAATGATGAAAGGACTCAAAGTATTTTTCTATTATTAGTCTGAATGGGAATAATTCTTGAGGAAAAAGTAACCAGGCATTTATGTTTCTATGATGAAAACTTGATCTTAGCATTCAAAACTTGTGCTCAACTCCCTCAATTTTAGTACAGGAAAGATGGAAAGGGTCAATGAAAAAATCAGAGACTCTATAGGTATTGCTTTTGATGCTATATAATCTTGTATTTATTCTATATGTAGATGTCCCAAAAGTCTTCGTGCAGTTGTAAGCTTTAATAGCTTAAAATTTTACTAAGACTTTTGGGATATTCTATAAGTATATACATGTAAATGAATATATGTATGTGTACATGTGTATATGTGAATGTATACAT
The DNA here is from genome assembly GCA_011680675.1 of Gymnobelideus leadbeateri. Taxonomy (NCBI): domain Eukaryota; kingdom Metazoa; phylum Chordata; class Mammalia; order Diprotodontia; family Petauridae; genus Gymnobelideus; species Gymnobelideus leadbeateri. The sequence goes on along the minus strand of WOXC01008499.1, from coordinate 351,895 downwards.
GTGTATGTGCATATGTATATGTACATATCTATATCTATCTATCTACCCCAATAGAACATACATTTCTTAAAAGCAGATATTATTTAATTTCTTTGTGTCTATCCCTAATGCTTGACTACTCAAGAATGTACCTGATATATAGTAGTACTTATTAATCATTGTTGATTGTTTAATTGCTGTGTTGATCAAACCAAAGCATAGTCTATCAGGTGAAGAATTGGTACCAATGGCAGACAAACAAAAGTCATCTGGATCCCTTGCACATTTATGGTCCATGCCCACTATGTGATAGGTAGTCCCTGCCTCCTTCTGCTGTACAACTGTGGTCTCTGATCTTGGAGAGACTCTCTCCATGAGAGGGATAACTATGGGCATAGCATTTCCATTTCCAAATAGGGATGAAGAGCAAAGTAGTGACCAAATAAGATGGTAACTGACATCCATACCTCACGCAGGCAATCAGCCTTATGTAGATAAGGTATAACTTGGTGAATGGAGGAGAGTTGACTTCCTAGGTGAATTCTGGCCCTGGAATGCTAACTGAGGGACATTTTTAGAGTTAGGAGTTTAGAAAGCACAGAGAGTAGCTGTCCCCATGAAGTCAACCTGAGAAGAAGTACATGCTATTTGCTTACCTCAGAATTGATTTTCATTGTTTCTTCTGTGTGGTAAAGTAAGAGCTTTTGCCCCGAAGAAGTTAGGTTAACATAGACCTGGAGGCAGGGATACTGAGAGAGCTTCCGGCAGTCTGGACCACAATTAAAAGAACAGTTAAATGCTTCTGTGATGGAAGCATTAAGCAGTGTGCATTGAGACTCTTCTGTCCATACACTGAAAAGGAGAGAGAGAGGGAGAGGGAGAAGGAAAGGGGGAGAGAGAGAGAGAGAGAGAGAGTGAGAGAGAGACTAAATGACTTGCACACCCTGCTTTGTACCCACCATGCCCGGATACTTCACCAGGATTATAAGTTAGAGACGATTTGGAGGGAGTTCTCCAATCAGTGAAACCACAAGTCTTTGATGGATAAGAAATCATAGGTCTCCCCTGTCTCAGTCTAGTTCTCATTTGTCTGATCATCTCCTCCATTCCCTGACCCTCCATCTGTGTCAGGCTTAAGTCCAAGAACCCCAGTGGGCCAGAAACAGACCTTGTATAGTCAAATGTTCATAGACTCCTAGATTTAGAGCTAGAAGGACCAACCCCCTCATTTGGCAGAGCCAGTGATTATCCTCTTGGGAGGCCATGACTTGCTTGTGATCACTTAGGGCATAAACATTAGAGACAGAATTTGGACCTCAGAATTCTTGGCTCCGAGTCTAGTACTCTATACACTAAACCTCAGGTGTCAAACTCCAGCAGAAGGCTGTGGCTCCTGAATGCAGCTGAACCAGCTTACAATGTAATTGGGCAATGTTTAACAATATGAATAAAAATACAACATAGATAATGTTAACTTGTGGTTTTCTAAGTGAGTACATGACAGGAAGAATCTGTTTCATTTCTATTTGATTTTGGCATCACTGCATTAAACCATATTATCTGTCTCTTAGGAAATTGTTGTTCAGTTGTGTCTGACTCTTCATGACCCCACAGGAAGTTTTCTTAGCAAAGATACTAGAGTGGTTTACCATTTAGTGATTTGCCCAGGGTCATACAGCTAGTGCATGCCTGAGGCTAGATTTGAACTCAGGTCTTCCTGATTCCAGGCTGAGCCCTCTATCCACTGAGCTACCTAGCTGCCTCATTCTCTTAGGAAAATCTAGATGCCAATTCTACCCTGTACATCCCTAGCTGCATAGTAGTGCATGGTAGAAGTGGTAGTGCTTCCAAAGTTCAGAAACAATCAAGGTTATAGCAAGTCAATCAATTGATCCAGTAAGTATTTACTAAGTGCCTACTCTGTGCCAGGGACTATGCCAACCACTAAGAGATATAAGAATGGAAAGATCCCTACTAACAATGAACTAATGGAGGATACAAGTACATAAATATGTATAACAAATGTAAAGTTAATCAATATATGTATAGATGAGTATATATATGTATACAATATATTATATATGTGTGTATATACACATTTTATATATGTATCATATCTATAACATATATATGTTTTTATATAGAAAATCTCCAATTTCTCTAGAAACTGAGAGGTTAAATAAGTTTGCCATCAGTTATTTTCTGCAACACTAGAACAAAGAAGAGTGTAAATTCTCCCTAGCTGTCAGTTGAATTGGTCAGGGTTATTTAAATAAAAAAAGATTGTTTTTGAACTTGATGATAAATGGCTACATTTATAATTAGGAAGTAAAAGAAGAGGAATCAGTCTCCAGCTTCTGGGTACAAACTGCTCACTGCATCGACTGTGACTGTTGGCACTCCCTATCTTGGAGCTGAGCAGTTTGTTGGTAGGGGCCCTTCATTCCCACCCTTGGCCCTTCTAAGGGTATTACTGCAGGAAAATGGTGGTAGGATGCTGGAGTTGGTAGACCCAGGGCATCCCATCAGCTTAAGAGAATTGTGATTCCCTGGGCGTGATGTGGTGAGGCGTGGTGGGACTCTGCTGACACATCCGTGGGGAGCCTTAGGTGGGTCCTGGGTAGGCACAGTGGCTTTGAAACTTTTTTCAGAATGAAGAATATAACCCCGAGCCTAACTCTAGGCTCTTTCTTGGAGAATGAACAAAGCTGAAAGCCATTAGCAGATTTTAGTGGAGCCATAGCAACTGTGAAAGATGATGCTTTAATTTCAGCAAATGGCTATGTTTCAATTGGATTTTGTTTCTAAAATGAAGGTATTAATTTACATGGATAAATCGGTGCTATAAAATAGCTTTATTCCCCCTTCTAAATTAAACCTCCATTTTTCACAGGAGAGAATCTTGTTTTTGTAGGCAGCTGAATATTGCCATGATTTCCCAGAGGACTTAAGTCACGTGCTTTTGTTTTTCGGTGGTAACTAGCCCTTTAATTTATGGACAATAGCCAGCTCTAGGTGACTTGATGGAATGAATGGATTCTAAGACCACACCTTGTAAAATGAGGCATATTACTAGAAACTAGCTTTCTGGTTTTTTTTTTTTTTGCAGGGCAATTGGGGTTAAGTAACTTGCCCAAGGTCGCACGGCTAGGTTTTTTGTTTGTGTGTGTGTTAAGTGTCTGAGGCCAGATCCCAACTCAGGTCCTTCTGATTCCAGGGCCAACTCTCTATTCACTGTACCACCTAGCTGCCCCTAGCTTTCTGTTTTCTAACAGAAAGCTTCTATTTTTCCTTGGGCTTCCATTTTCTTTTGTCCTTATCGACAATTTTATTGGTGTAGCACAATGGTTTAAAACTCACCTGGAAATGGGGGCCACTAAATAATACATAAGAATTTCTCTGTGGGCTACATGTTGACTCAGAAAACCACACATTTGTATTATCTATGTTTTTTGGTATTTTTATTTATTTTGTCAAATACTTCCCAATTCCATTTTAATCTGGTTTTTACACACTTGGGAGTGTTGTGGGCTGCATGTTTGAGACCTCTGGTGTAGACAACTCCCTGTACCAATTCTAATGAGCAATTTTTCTGCAGCTTGTAGTCTTTGAGAGTTGTCTGTAACATTGAGAGGCTAGGTACTTTATCTGGGGTCACATAGCCAGTGTTTTGTTAGAGACAGAACTTAAACACAGGTCTTCCTGACTTAGAGATCACCTCCCTATCCATTATGCCTCTTTCTATTCAATTTAGTTTTAGTTTTAAGTGTTTTTTTAGTTGTATTTGACTCTTCATGACCCCATTTGGGGTTTTCTTGGCAGAGATACAGGAGTAGCTTTCTATTTCCTTCTCTAGCTCATTTTACAGGTGAAGAAACTGAGGCAGAGTTAAGTCACTTGCCCAGCTAGTAAGTGTCTAAGGCTGGATTTGAACTCATAAAGATGAGTCTTCATGACTCCAGACAAGTGCTCTATGCACTATGGCACCACCTATCTGTCTAATAGCAAATCTAAAACTGGAGACAGTAGAAAGAGTTGAGAGTCAGAGGAGCTGGATTCAGATCCCACCTCTGATGTTTACTATGTGTGTAACCTTGGGTAAGCTCCTTATTTTATTTATTCTGTTTGTATCCCTAGTGCCAACCAAACTACCAGAACATAGTAGGTGCTTAACAAATACTTGTTGGTTGACTTAATCATCCTGTGCTTCAGTTTCCTCATCTCTAAAATGAGGGGATTGGACTACTTGGCCTTTACAATCCCTTTCAGCTCTCTAGACTGATGACCCTGCCTATGATGGTTAAAATCTTGGTTTTGGTCTAGGATCGCTGGGTAGGATGGTTGAGTGTGTGTTGGGAAAAGGGAAGAATGGTTGTAAAAGAAGTAAATATACAGGAATGTAGAGCCAATTAACCAGATGTTTCCAAATAACATTGAAAATTACCTTTGCATGTATGAGCGGAGGAGCGTGATTCCTAGCAAAAAGTACATCATGATGGCACAAACCATCATGGCCAGTCCCAGGAGAATGGCTCGGTCCTCTCCAGCTTTCAGAGCGGTGACTGTTTTCCTTTTGTCCAGAAGGTCGTGGTCCCTGATTTTTTGGTAAATATTTCTGAGGTTGAAAATAATAATTCTCATGTGAACATCACAATTTATCAATTTACCCATAGAGGGTGCACTGCCCTATCTTTGGGAGCAGGGAGGGCTTAAGGAGACCCATTAAACCTTTCTACAATGGCCAGCATACTTGGACTCTTGTGGACACAGAAACCCTTCTATCCCCAGGGGGTGCCTAAAAGTACCTCTGAGCACAGAAAAAGTACTGCCCCCTGGTCTGTCAAATTCGTGTGCCAATTTATAGTTTTCTTCTAAAATTTACTTTTATTGCCTCTCTTCACTCTCCTGTCCCTGAGGAAAGAACACCCCTTATTCTTCTTCACCCTTTAAATAATTTTCAAGGTTTATCTTGGGCCACTGATCCCTGAGCTTTGTGCTTCCTGCTCTTGAGAAATTGGCAGATTTCAATAGTCATTCGTGGTTGGTCTATTTACAATTTCTAATGACTGAAGAAAAACATTCATCAGAAAAAAATGTCAGTACACGGTCTGGATCTGTCAACTTTGTCACTGAGTTGCTCCATGGTAAGCAAATGGTGGAACCTTTTTGGGTAAGCTCTGGACCACAGCATCATTCTTTATTTGGCTGGTAATGCTGTGGAAGGTGTCAGTTGATTTAAGACTAATGAGGAAGGTTATAAGACAGTAATGACCTGGAGTTCTTTTTCACACATTAATGCTTGGTGGGTTAGCAAAGTGTTAGAATGGTATGTAGGAATGTGTTAGAATCTCCCCTGTTCTTCCCCCAGTGCTGTATACAGACCCAGCACACCCTCTCCCTCTCCAGAATATTCCATATCACTTTTATTATTTTGGCTTTATGAGTCCAAGGGAGAAAGCTATTAAACCAGGATAGTCCCAAGAATCCATTAAATCTAGGGTCCAGTGCCCATCAGTGACCCATGTCAAACACTAGGAAAGAGTCAGAAGACACTGTGCTGCAAATGAGCTTTTATATGAAAGTGGTTAATGCAAAACATTTGTAATTCTCATTTTCAAATCCCTCTTCATCCTTCTCTCTGTTTCCAAAACCAAGCCTCATTCCCTTCAAGCTCATTTCTTTTCTAACTAGACTCTGGACCACTCTGGATTTCCCTTTCTCTCTTCTTTCCTACTAGGTATTTAATTTCTCCTCTACTTTCCTTGCCATTCATCCCAATAATAATAGCTGCTATTTTTATATCACTTTAAATTTTTCTAAGCACATGTGTATGTTAATGGTTCTAAAAGTGTGGTCTGTGAATCCCTGGGGGTCCTCGAGACAATGTTAAGGAATCCATGAGGTCAAAACTACTTTCATAATACTAAGATGTTTTCATTTCTAATATGGTAAATGTCAATAGATCCAGTCTTCCTAGATATAGGTTCTATACTCTCTCTACAAAGTTGTGTGGTCTCCAAACTATGAAATGTTTTCCTCTTCTTCCATTTTGTCTAGTGTGCTTTTTTTGGGGGGGGGCAATGTTTTCTGTCTTCTCGATATCCAAGTCTTATGGTGTTAGAGATTTACTCGGGGGCACTGAAAGATTAAGTGACTTGCCTCAGAGTGAGTTGAACCAGGTCTTCCTCAGTCTGAGGTCAGCTCTCCACTATGCCACACTCCCTCCCCTTTTTGCTATGCACCCCCTCCACCTCTTGGAATTGCTTTTGATAGGGCTGAAAGTAATAGACTCGTTTTTCAATATTTCTGCATGATGTAGTTGAACACAATCCTGTCCTTGCCATGTGGGATGGATGCTTTGATTTAATGAGAGTTTGGAGTATTTGATGGGACCCTTTGGTCTCCAGTTTCTAATAGTTGTCACCCTTATATTGTACTTGTCCATCCTGATGCCTCTGTGACCCCTGAGTCCTGTTGCTCCTCTATCTTTGACAGAAGTTACCTTGATTCATTCCCCACTGTCCTAAGGCATGCTTCCATATACTTATTCATGCATTCTCCTTTTTTGTGTCACAGATTCCCTTGGGTAGTCTGGTGAAGCCTATGTATCCATTTATAAAATAATGGTTTTGAGTCCACAAAGTAAGATACATAGGATTAGGAAGGAAACTAACCATATAGAAATAAAGTTATCCAAATAATAGAAAAAAAAGTTCATGGACCCAGGTTAAGAACCTCTACTAGATATATTGTGCCCTCAGTGCCCAGTGCAGTGCTTGGCATACAGGGACTTTTATATTTGTGTCCCTGGTGCCTAGGATGGTGCCTGCAAAATAAAAGATGCTTAATTAAGTGCTTGTTGATTGATTGATTGGGTCCTCTTCCCTAATTGCCATGAAGTGCCCACAGAATGATGAGGCTGTCTTCAATATGGTCCTAATTGGACAGGGGAAGACCATCTTCATTTGTCCTGATATACATCTTGCCACTGGACCCAGATAGCTCTGGAGGAGAAAGTGAGGCAGTGACTTTGTGCAGCCCCCCCTCACTGAAATCCAATTCGCCTGCATATCATGGCATCACCTCCCTGATGTCATGGTCCTCTTTGAGAATGAAGGACAAACAACAACAATTACAAAGAGGCAGTTTGCCCTCTCGAGGTCTCCCTTTCACTTCTAGACCCTTCCTCTGAATATGTCCTTTGCAATTAACTTTTGATGTACTTTAGTATTTTTTTATCTATCTGTCCGTCTATCTATCTATCTATCTATCTATCTATCTATCTATCTATCTATGTATCCATCCATCATCTTCATCATCAACATCATCATCAGTATAAATCTCCAGCTCACCCAGCTAGGTAGGAAGCCTTTGCAAGCATTAAGTGACAGCTTGACTCTGCTGGGCTTCCACCGCCTGATGGAAAAGAATAATCTGATTTTGCTTTCCTATTATTATTTATCAAACTGTATTTAAGGCTGATGGCTGCTATTGAGATTTGCATGTTTCCCAGATGAAAGCAGGCAGGCAGGCAGCAGCAACAGCCCGGTAGTCCTAGAACATTAGCCCATCCCACGGCATAACTTATGTCAAGCTCTAGACATAAAAGAGACACAGTGCAATCAGTCAGGAATGTCACCAGAACAACCAGCATATAAAAATGATTCAAACGGGTGATTTGAAAACAAATAACAATTTGGAAATGGTTATAAATGCTCTTTATATTCTCTGCAATGTGCAGAGGAGGCAAAAATTATAGACTCCTGCAGAACCAGAAGCATCAGGGGGATGCAGATGTGACCTGGTCGGTGGAAGGTGGGGAGAGTGGCTGGGATTGATGGCCTTGGTGGAGAGGGGGGAAGGGACACTATGTCTGCCATGGAGGAGGCAACCAGGGGAGGGGTAGAGAGGACCGGCCTCCTCTACTCCTGTTCTTGAAAATCCCAAAGGAAAATGTTTGGAAGAACAAAGGGCCAACTGAGTCAAAGTTTCCAAGCTGATGGATGCCAGCGTTGATGGCAATGATGAGCCCCATGCTCTGTGAGATGGGGCAGTGTAGTGACTAGAAGGCCAGCTTGGAGGTCAGTGTGATTTCTGGTTCTGCTTCAGATGCAGACTGGTTGGGTGAGACTGGGCAAATCAGTGAGCTTTTTAGTAACTCAGCCAACTCACCAAGACTGTCAATTGCAGATAAGCTATGGATCTCTATTGGTGAAGGGAGTTTCCACATCAGAGAGCCCTACACAGATGAAATCATTGGTCTGGAGCATGCACATATATATATATATATATATACATTTATGCATGCGTGTATGCACATACATGTACACGCACATACATGCATTTATATATGTGATATGTATATATGTACATGTATATGTATATGTTGATATGTATTCATGTTTGTATGTGCATATGCATATATGAATATATGAATGTATATGTTTGGGGCAGCTGGGTGGCTCAGTGGATAGAGTCAGGAAGACCCAGTTCAAATCTGGACTCAGATACTTACTAGCTGTGTGACCCTGAGAAGGTCACTGAGCCCTGTTTCCCTCAGTTTCCTCATCTGTAAAATAAGCTGGAGAAGGAAATAGCAAGTCACTCTAGTACCTTTGCCACCCTCCCCATTCAAAGGGTCATGAAGAGTCAGATGCAACTGAAATGACTGAACAGCAATAACAAAAAATGTGTTTGCATGTGTGTATGTGTATGTGCATGTGCATGTGCATGTGTGTACATATGTGTAGACACATATGTACACATATGGTAGAATGACACAATGTGCTACTTGGGAAGGGCCTTAGCAGGTGTCCAATTCATGCCCAAAAGAAATCCCCACTGTTACATACCTGGCAAGTGGCTGTCCAGCCTCTGCTTAAAGACCTCCAAGAAGATGGGATCCCCAACCTCTCAAGGTGGCCCATCCCACATTTGTGCATGACTCATGTTGCTAGGAAATGTTTGTGACTTCTACCCACAGGTGTGTGTGTCCTTCCTTCCTTCCTTCCTCCCTCCTGCCCCTCCCTTCTATTTCTTTTTCTTCATTTTCTTTCAAATGTTACTCAGTATAACAAAATTTCAGGTCAACAAAGTCATAAATTGAGAGCAGCCCATGGAGTTCATTTTAGTGGACTCTTCAGCATGTTATCATGATATTAATTAAGCATGCACACACACATATAGGGACAGATACAGCCTTTAGGGTAACAGTGGCAGTAAAAAAAAAGGGCGTGTTTCCTTCTTGATCTTAAACAACTATTGGACTCTAGGCTTCCTTAGCATCAGGTTTACTAGTCATAACATAATCTTATTAAAGAAATGGTCATAGCATATTCATATTAGAGAAATGGAGGGAGAGAAGCCAAGGTTAGCTTTCAATAGTAGGTTTCTTTTAGACCTGCTACTATCAGTCTTCCTTGGAAGATGGACACATTCAGTGCCTTGCAGTAGTTGCTTAATAAATGTCTTCTGAACTGAAGATTTGTTGAATGCAGAGGCTGACTTGCCCATTGGTAGTGAGACTGGGGAGTGCAGTGGATAGAGCAATAGATTTGGAATGAGGATAAACCTGGACTTGGATCCTCTAACATTAGTTATGTGACCTTGGACTAAATGACCACTGAGATATCTTCCAACACTTAAATTCTGTGATTCAGTGAATCTGTCCTTAATAAAATTTTTTTTAATCATCATCTGGTTCTTTTCATCTCTTCCAATGAGATTTGGAAAGAAATGGTCCTTGGATAAGTTGCTATTCTGCTTCTAGTCTTTTATATTTAATGTCTTCTGTAAAAGTGAATGGAATAACTGCTTTTTGCACCTGAATAAAAATATTCACGTGTCAGATCATCATCTGTAGGTTCAGTGAGAGCATCCTTGAAATGTCAGTGGCAGACTGGACCACAGGTATTAAATGTATCTCATCATGGCCCTGAAGGATTTTGATCTCCTCTGCCAGGTCTCTGTATTGGAAAACTTTTCATCCCATGTAGCCTGGAGATTATGAGTATTTGAGATCACAAAATCTAAGTTTTTACAGATCACTGCTTTGCCTGGGGGATTGTGGTCAGCAGTTTGACCCGTGATAATAGTCTAGTTTCAGTAAAATTTATTGGTTGAGTTCTCCAGGATATTTTGAGATCTGCATCTGAATGGAATTCTTTTAATCAACTTGAACTTCCTAATGGATCAATTAAAGATGAAATTATCATAAATTTCATTGGGAAGTTGCTTGACCTCATAGATTAAGCCTCAGGCCAAGAGACAAGAGCTCCATTTTGGAAGCATGGAGCAATGGAAAATGTGTGAGATTTGGAGTCCAAGGAATTGAGTTCAAATCCCTTATCTAATAACAGATGAAACCACAGCTAGAACCAAGGTCTTTCCGACTTTAATGTTCTGACCAGTCCTCACTAACAGAGCTAATGTTTCTCTCTGAAATGTTAAAAATGAATCTCAGCAAGGGTTTTGGGTCTAAGAGTTCTAGCTTCCAGGCTGCAATGAAAAGTGCCCTTCTCTTAGTTCCTCCGAGGACAAAGGGGCCCAAGATTGCTGAATGCCAGCTGAGCAGAAAATAAATGGAATTGCTACATTTTCTTCGCCCCAGGAGAACACAAACTGTTAACTCAGACATAGGAGCAAGAGCTGCTGGATTGTTTCCTCCATTAGGGATGTCTTGGTTGTAATGACAAAAGTGACCCTTGTTTTACCTTTTTATCTAACAGAGCCTTCCGTGGAATTAACTCTGACCCAATGATGCACTGGCTTATATGGACATTGCCTTCTACCATATTGATTTCTTGTTTTTATTTGACCAATTATCATTTGTGGTTTTATAGCCTATATTGCTTGTTCTGATTGTCCTAATGTATGCTATTTGTGGGGAGCAGCTGTCTGGCATTTCTTTCATTTTCAGTCTTTGTACCTCCCCAGCCCCCCAAGAAAACATAAACTTCTTGAGGGCAGGGACTATCTATCTCAATTTTGATATAGAAAAAAGTGTGCTATAGCACTAACACTGTGCCTGGTACATAGAAGGCACTTGTTTAATGCTTGTTCATTGATTTGTATTCCCAGTCCCTAGTACCTAGCACATTGGATGCCCTGAAAAAATTCTTGTTGAATTAAATTGAATCAAAATGCATTGAATTTAATTCCTCATTTCATTCCAGGCTCAGCTCAAGTATTACCTGGTGTACAGAGCTTTTTCTCATCCCTCCAGTTATTACTGATTCTCTCTCTTAAACTAAACATCCATAATTTGTTCATATTTTTAATCACCTTAGTAGAGTATAATCTGCTTGAGGGCAGGGCTATTTTTGTTTTATATCCCCAGCATTGAGCACTGTGACTTGTACTTCTTTTTGGAAAGGGCCCTGTGATTTCACTGGCATAGGGAACTTCCAGTGAGGAAACTTTCATTCAATGCAGGTAGACACTTTGCAGTTTTGAATCCCGGCAGAACCCCTGGGGATACCTAGAGGTTAAGTGCCCAGGGTCCTATGTCAGTCTATGTCAGAGGGAACCTGAACTTGACACTTCCTGACTGAGACCAGTTCTCTCTCTTTATGCCTGGCTCCTTTTTACCTTGTATGTGATAACCAATGTATATATTATACTGGATGGCAAATTAACTGACCATACAGTAGGAATTCTGAGGCCTCCAATTGACACACTGAGATATGGTGTCATGCAATGCTAAAACCGTTTTATTCACAACTGTGTAAAATTAATTATTAAATTATAGATCATTAAATTAAAAATTATTAATTAATATACATGACCTTTTTAGGTCAAATGATATCTTAGTCCACTTTCTATTAATGTGAAATAGCATAAAGGGAGTTCCAAGATCATGGTCATGGGGTCTAATGTCCTTACTTTATAGAGAAGCAAAATGAGGCTTAGACAGGTAATAGTAACTTGCCCAGGATCCCATGGTTAGTAAGTGGTAGATGAGGGATTTAAACTCAGTTCCTTGGACTCCAAATCTCACACTGTTTCCATTGTTCTATGCTTCCAAAATGGGACTCTTTTCTCTTGGCCCAAGGCTTAGTCTATGAGGTCAAGCAATTTCCCAATGAAATCTATGATAATTTCATCTTTAATTAATCCATCACTAAGCTCAAACTGATAAAAGAATCTTATTCAAATGACCAGGTATGAGAAAAGGATGAAATATCTGAAGGCTTCAGGTAAATCCAAATCAATTGATTTCCCAAAGCATTCCCAGGATAATAAGAGTAATAATAGTAATATATCATAATTATATATATTAATGTTTGCAAAGCACTTTACATATATTAACTCATTTGATCTTACAGTATTTTACAGCCAGCCTGCAATTTTCTTAGCTCAGGGGTTTGTCTTTTCTGTAAGTTCTAAATTAAGGTTTTCATTTTGCAATTAGAAATTCTGGGCTTCAAGAAAACTCAATTAAATAGGAGATTTGTCCACAAGGGGAAAATGTATTTTCAAATTAAAAATAAAACAAAAAATCATTAAGTTCACAAGACTGAAATGATGGATAGAAACTAGTGGTGATGGAGGGGAGAATAGGTAGTGAAAGATCTAAAAATGACTAGAAATGACTCTCTGCCCAAAAGAAACAGAAATGAGGTCAGATTTGTAAAGCACTTAACACAGTGTCTGGTAGACAGTAGATCAGAAGTTCCCATCTGGCCTACCACCCCCTTTTTTAAAAAAAGAAATTACTCAGTGCCCTCTGGGAAATCGACTTTCTTTAAACCTTTAATGTTTATTTTTGAAATTTGCACCATTTCAAAATTAATATAAATATTTTTTAAATTATGCATCTTAAATTTAATAATTTATTGCATTTATGGATTTTTTCTGCATTGAAATCTTGATGATGCAATATAGCATCATGGAACCTATATATAGATCAGATTGTAAACAAGTCATTACACACACACACACACACACACACACACACACACACACACACAGAGACATTCCTGATGATGCATACTGGACTACCGACAACGTGTGACATGCTTGCCTACAAACACTTGCTTGTTAGGACCTGTTGGCGGTCCTGACCACTGGTCAGTTAACTTGCATTTTATGTGTTTATATGGAAAACAGTGTAATCACTATGACTTTAATTCTTACACAACAGATGAAACATGTAAGAATGATTTTTCAAAATTTTCTTCTCTTGTCTTATTTCCTTATGCTTCCACCACCTCCTTATTTTTATCCAATGCCCCCCACTCCAATTATACCTAAGGCTACTACTGAACACCTGGATTGTTCCAGGGGGTGGTATCACTCACTTTGGGAACCTATGCATAGATGCTTATTAAATTCTTATTCCTTCTTTTCTTTCCTTCCTTTCTCTTTCCCTTCCTTTCCTCCTTTCACTTTCCCTTGTCATTCTTCCTTCTGCTTTCCATTTCTTTTTCCCTTTCTACTTCCCTTTCCCTTTCCGCTTTCCTTTCCCTATCCTTTCTCCCTCCCCCTTCCCTTTTCACTTTCCCCTTCCCCCTCCTTTCTTTTCCTTTCACCTTCCACTTTCCTTCCTTCTTTTCCTTTGGGATTTGTTGAGGTGGAATTTCTTTTCAATTCTGCATCTTCATCTAAGCAGTTGTGGTAAATACTGCAATGCTCTGACTATCTGTAGAGGAATCTAAACTCCAGGAGCCATATGGATGGATAGAAGAAGCAGTTAAGTGATGCAGTGGATAGAGCTAAATCCCACCTCAGACATTTATTAGATGCATGATCCTGGACAAGTCACTCAACCTGTCAGCCTCAGTTGCCTCATCTGTAATATAAGGATGACAATAGCATCAACCTCCCAGAGTTGTTAGGATAAAATAAGATACTTGTAAAGCATTTTGTGAAACTTAAGGCACTATTATATGAATGTTAGCTACTATTACTATAAGGTCTACAGTTTCTGGTCCACCAAGTTTTGGAATGCCTACTGTAGTTCAACTAGAGGGATCAAGTCACTCACAGAAGTTTCAGGTTTCACAGAATCTCAGTGGGGGAAAGAACTTTAAGAACCATCTAGTCCAATCCATACCTTAGTGACACCCCAACAATATCCTCCCCAAAATGGTCATTTAGCCTTTGCTTGAGGTCCTCCAATGAAGGGGAACCCATTTTCCCCCAAGACATCTCATCCTACTTTTGGACAGCTCTTAAGTGTTAGGAAGTTTGACCTGATGATAAGCTTGAATTTATTCCTTTGCAACTGCCACACTTTGCTTCTTATTCTGCTGTCTGGGCTCAAGCATGACAAATCCAACTCTTCTGCATGACAGTCCTTTGATTAGGTAGGATCATAGCATCATTGATTAGGAGCTGGAAAGGACCCTCGAGATAACTTAGTCAAACCAACTCATTTTATGGATGAGCAAACTGAGGCCAGGAGAGATGAAGTAGCTTGCCCAGGGTCACATGAGTTATAAGTGGGATTTAGACCTGGCTAATCTGACTCTGACTTGAGTGCTTCCCCACCTCTACACCAGTGGCTTTCTTATCCATGTATATATCTGAGATGTGTTTAATTAAGGGAAAGTAAATTGGAGGAGTAGCAACTATTCAGAGTTCTTCACCTAAGCTTATTAAATCTTCAGGAACATGAAGGATACTGTAATGTATAGACCCATAGTAGGTGCTGGGGAGAAACGTGTTCTTATGTTCTGGAGAGGAGGGGGTGCTGGAGCTGACTGTGCCTAGAGAAGGTGTCCTCCTAATCTCCCTCCATATCTCCATTTAAGCTGCAAAAATAGGTTCCGAAGAAGGGAGACATTCTGTGAGTAAATATGGTACTCAGAGAAACTGGGTAGAATCGTGGCATCTTGCATCTGGAACGCATAAAAGGCTACCCCCTTCACAGAGTTGAAAAGTCACTTTGCTTTAAGCCTTTAGAAAGAGATGAAAGTATAACTATTATAAACAAAGTGATAAGTGCATTTTTATAAAGAGCCACAGGTGTTTCAGAGCTGGTTCTCCTTGGACTCACAGAGCTTTGCTTCAAAAATCTGCCTCTTTCCTGGAATTCAGTGGATGTTAATTGGGAGAAGAACAAAGAGATTCAATTTCTTCTTGCACCCCACTCAGGTGATCAGGGCTGAGATTCTGAGTCACTATCAGACTTAAAACTTCCCTTAGCCTTCAGTATATTTATTTGGCATTTCAAATTGTATTTCTTTAATTGCAGGGAAATAGCACCCAGTGAATGAGAGACACAGAAGAATAAAAGAGAGGGTGAGAAGACAAACTTTTTTCCTGGGGGTGGGGGTTGGTGGGAGGCTTCCTAGACTATTATGAAAACATCTGGGGGAAAAGTGAGACTGGAAGGTGGCATGGGCTGTGTGGCTGGCATCTTCTTTCATCCTAGATTTACACTGCCCTCTAACTCCAGGCTTTCTTCCCTTGCATTTTTTTCTTTCCTGTCTCTTTTCCTCTTCTGTGACCCTCATTTTTTCTGGGGATGCTGGTAGCTCAAGAAACAGGTTTCTCTCCTTTTGGTCGTTCTTAGAGGTTGTTATTTCTTAGTCTACCCACTTAAACTTGAGTAACTAATGCTGGTATGTGCACTGCACACATACATACACACCCAGACACTCAGATGGCACTTACTATAGGCACAGCTCTGCTACCTGATGTTGTCTGGTTGGCTTCATCTCTGGGTGACCTGAGAAGAGAAGTATAAAGGAGTACCAGAAGCATTTACCTTTTTTCATCATGTCTATAAGATGAGGAGGTCCGGCCACTGGTCCATATAAACATCTTAGAGGGTGTTTGTCCAGAAGGCCCTTTCCTTGTGGTGGAAGTCTGTGAATAATGGCGGAAGGATCTAGGAAGAAAAGAAGAGTCTTTAACATATGTTGGATTCCCCTTGGGAAAAAGCAAGTCCATTGCTCTAGGTGTTCAGGGGTGTATCCTATCAGACATCAGTAACACTCAGTAGTTTTCCTTTAAATGAGACAGGGCTTCTGATGACTAAAGGTAATATGTAAAAAAAACAAAACAAAACACATACACACACATCAGAAAACAAAACAAAAAACAAAGCAAGAGAATTTTCTTTTTCCTTCCAAATTTGGTAATTGACATCAAATTATCTATTTTTCTCCCCTGTGATTTCTCTTTTCTGCTGTCCAGAGAAAGGTTATAGCTATTTCCTGTAGTGTTGTCTCTCTCTCTCTCTCTCTCTCTCTCTCTCTCTCTCTCTCTCTCTCTCTCTCCTCTTCTTCCTCCTCCTTCTCTCTCTGGTTCCCTCTCCTTTTCTCACCTTTCTCTTACTCCTCCTCCTCTCCTTTTCTTTCTCTCCTCTCCTCTCCTCTTCTCTCCTCTCCTCTCATCTCCTCTGTCTTTCCCCTTTCCTCTCTCCTCCCTCTGTCTCTGTCTCTCTGTTTATGTCTTTATCTCTCTCTTCCATGTCTTTATATGTATATGTTAATTTGACCTTGCAATCCCAAGACTTGCATTGGAAAAATCCTCTTGAGATGGTCCCCACTCCAGTTAAGTGTCATACAAAAACCTTTTCTTTGGCAAACTTCTCTGCTCAATTTTGGGTGCTAAAGCTGATTCCTTTGTGGTTTTCCTTATAACTGGCCTGAGTGACTTTTTTTGGCTACTCCATGGTGTATTCCAAATGCATCCTCTGGCTGCCCAGACTGTGGTTAAAGGCTGAATGCAACTAAATTTCCCTGCTTGAGAGAACCATAGCAGCATGGCCAGGTGTGCCTTACAGTCCTCAACCAACCAGCCATATTATAGAGTAAATGTTGAAGTTCGCTTTCCTTTGTACATGGCCAGCTTAGGGATTAACTCTTTCCTCTCTAAGCTGTTCCCATCTGTTCCCATTTATCCTCTTGTGACTTAGTTCCCCATTCAAGGCTGAAGGCTGAATTACTCTGTAGGTACCAAACTCTTACCAAATGCAGAATCATTTCCTAAGCCACAACAAGGAAGGGAGGAAAACAGAGGCAGCCTGGTGTAATGGGAAGCAAATTGAATGTGGAGTCAGAGGACCTAGGATCACAGATTTAGCACAGAAAAGGATTCTAGGGATCATCCAGCGCAACCTTCTCATTTTTCAGATGAGGAAACTGAGGCCCAGAAAAATGAAATAACCAGGTCAAGGTCACATTGGAAAGAAGCTAAAATTCTATCTTTCTAACTTAAAAACTGGGGGAGTTTGGACAGGTCACTGCCTCTCTAGGTCTCAGTTTCCCCATCTGTAAATGAGAGGGCTGAATTAGGTAACTGTCTAGCTCCATGTTGGTTACTCTATGATCCATGTGTTACAACATCTTAAATCATGTACTTAGGGTTTGCACGTGGTTAGTCTTAAGCTGACCACCATACTGGCAGTAAATGGGATGGGTTTGAGAAGAAAAACTAGAGAGAGACCAAGGAAGAGTTGGGAGATCTGGGTTCTAGTCTTAGCTTTGCTATTTAAAGAGTTGTGTGTCTCCAAGCAAGTCATTTAACCTTTCTTAGCTTCAGGAAAGGTCAAATATTATAGAACCTTAACTAAACATTGAAGAAATTGGACCTGGCTTTGAATCCCAGACCTACTTACTACTTGTGTGACCTTTGGCCAGTCCCTTAACCTTTCTGGGTCTCAGTTTCCTTATCTAAAACTAGGGGTGGAAAGTGACCTCAGCTCTTAGTGCATTTTTTCATTCCTTTTCCTCTGAGATTAGCTAATATTCACTTTGTATATATTTTCAGTCAATTATTATGCACTGGGCTCTGTGCTAAGCATTTCCTACTCTGCTGCTCTCCTGAACTTCATGATCCCCAGAAACTCATCATCCTGCAAGATGATGTTGGCTCTGAAACTCCCAACTGCTCAGTGCCCCTTGCCCCTGGGGCCCGTCCCTCTCCTGGATTGGAGAGTATAGAGGGTGGACATTGGAGCCTCCATTTAAGGGGGCAGTGTCCCTAAGAGCCCCTACACCATTTCCCATTCTGCTGAAGGACTGTGTCATGCCTCTGTCCAAGGTACTGTCTTCCCTTTTCATCTAATGTGCCTGCTCCTTCATTAGACTGTGAACTTCTTGAACTCAGGGGCTGTCTTCTGCTTTTCCTTATATTCCCAAAGCTGGCACATAGTAGGCACTTAATAAATGTTCATTGACTGACTGACAAAATACTGGGGATACAGAGAAAGACAAAAGATAGTCTGTGCTTTCAAGAAGCTCCCGGTCTAATGGGGGGAGACAATGCTATGTACAAGACTATGTAGAAAGAGACAATACATAGGATGAATAGGAAATAATTAAGAGAGGGAAGGCGAAAGCATTAAGGGGGAATGGGAAAGACTTCCTGTAGAAGGTGAGATTTTAGCTGGTCCTTGAAGGAATCCAGGGAAGCTAGAAGCAAAGATGAGGAGGGAAAGCATTCGAGGCATGGGGGCAGCCAGTCAAGATGTCTGCAGTGGGGAGATGGAGTTTCATCTTTGAGGAACAGCAAGGAGGTCACTGTCACTGGATGGCAGAGAGTGGAGGGGATGAGATTTAAAGTGAAAAGACACTGGAAAGTTCTGTGTGTGTGGAGCAGGTTATAAAGGTCTGAATGCTAAGAAGAAGATTTTATTTTCAGTCTGGGAGGTGATAGGAAGCCACTGGACTCTGTGTGTGTGTGTGTGTGTGTGTGTGTGTGTGTGTGTGTTGATATGGTCAGACCTGCTGTTAGGAAGGTGAGTGGAGGATGGACTGGAGGAGGGAGGGGCTTGTGTCAGGGAGATAAAACCATTCCATTCTATCCTCTTCAGCTGATCAACCTTTCTATTATTCCCACTCTCATTCATCTTCATTTTCTCCCATCTACTGGCTGTTTTCTTACTGTTTACAAACATGCCTGTGTCATTCCATCATCAAAAAATTCTCACTTGATCAGTGTATCCCCACTAGCTATCATTTCATATCTGTCCTTCCTTTAGTGGTTGACCTCCTTGAGAAGGCCATCTGCAATTGATGTCTCCCCTTCCTTTTCTCTCAATCTTTTAAAAAACTACTGTCTAGTTTTCAACTTCATCATTCAACTGAAGCTGCTTTCTTTGAAGTTGCTAGTGATATCTTAATTGCCAAAATGAATGGCCTTTCTTCAGTCCTCATCTGCCTTGACCTCTCTGCAGCCTTCAAAACTATCAATCATCCTCCTTTCCTCTACCTCTTATCTGGGTTTTTGAGACACTACTCTTCTTGTTTTCCACTCGCCTGTCTGGTCTACCTTTTACCTGACTGACCCTTCTCAGTCTCTGTAACTGAATCTTCATCCAGTTTATACCTGCTAACATGGGTGGGCCACAGGGCTCTATCCTGGGCCCTCTCCTTTCCTCTTCTCTCCTCTCTTCTTTTCTCTCTCTATACATTTTCATTCGGTGATCTCGTCAGCTTCCATGTATAATTCCCCTATAAACATTTTAAACTCATCATACTCAAAACTTATTTGTTTTTTTCCCCACAAACCCTTCTCTCTTGCAGAGGATCCCACCAACATCCTAATCATCCAGGCTCACAACTTAGGATCATCCTCCTTATCCTCTTTCATGCCTACTGCATATTCAATCTATTGCCAAGACCTATAAGACTTACCTCCATAATATCTCTCCTATCTGCCCCTGTATCTCCTCTGATACTGTCACCACCCTAGTACACCCTTGTCACCTCACACCTGGACTATTGCAATAATATTACTTGTATATGCGTTGCTTTCCCCTAGTAAAATGCAAGCTTCTCAAAGGCAGGAACTGTTTTTTTTTTTTTTTTGATCTTCTTAAAACTGTACCTGGTGCAGAGTAGGCACTTAATGTAGGTGGCACAGTAGATAGAACACTAGGGCTGGAGTCAGGAAGACCTGAGTTCAAATCTGGAATCAGATACTTACTAGCTGTGTGACCTTGGGCAAGTCACTTAACCTTTATCTACCTCAGTTTTCTCATCTATAAAGTGGAGATAACAATTGCACCTACTTCTCAGGATTTTTGTGAGGATCAAATAAGATAATATTGGAAAGTGCTTAGCACAGTGCCTAGCACATAATAGGAACTTAACAAAAGCTTGTTTCCTTTCTTCCTTCCATCCTTCCCTCCTCCCTCCCTTCCTCCCTCCCTCCCTTCCTCCCTCCCTCCCTTCCTCCTTCCCTCCTTCCCTCCCTCCCTTCCTTCCTTCCTTCCTTCCTTCCTTCCTTCCTTCCTTCCTTCCTTCCTTCCTTCCTTCCAGTTTTAAATCACAATCCTATGATTTAATGATCTTAGCTCCAAGATTCTGCAAAATTGGGAGGGGTGAGTTAATAAAATGCATCATTAAGGGTGAGGATGGGGTTCTTAGGCAGAGATTAGAGTTGGCAAAGCCTTCTGGTTGGGTCTCTATTGAAAAGCTGTTGGAGTCAACAGGACAGCAGTGAGACAATGAAGAGAGACTATAAGATGTCATAGAGATTTCTTGGTCAAAATAAGGGTGAGAGAGGATAGAGACCCTTTTCCCATTTGTTTTTGAGGATTATAGTTGGAATAAGATTATGGAACTGAAAAGGGCATTTGACAAGTCCTGTGAATAACCACAGAAAGGATCTCGATGGCCAAGAAGCTCACTTTGCCAGAAGGGGAAGAAATATTGCCTCTGCTAGCTTTTAAAAGTGACTTTGGAAAACTACTTGAAAAAGTACAATCAAATGGAACAGTGATTAAGTCAGACATTAAATCAGTCCATTAGTCGGCACTAAGGAAACAAGGAAAGTCTTTAAATAGAATCACCCTTTCCCAAAGAATTGGTTTGACAATCTTTGAGGATAATATTTCACCATTGACACTGGCAAAAACTGAACTCCTTCCCCTCTCATCCCCACTATTGACTGGCATTATGGGACAATCTGCATTTCCTCAGGCAGCAAATCATTTTGGCTCTCTCGCCATCCTCATGACCTGTCTTTGCAGGCTAGCCTCCACCTCCAACTGCACTCTAGGTCCCTTTTGATTGGTAAGAGTTTACCATACCTAATCTGATCTAGACCCAGCACATCACCCTTCCTTCCTGATTTCCCCTATTTATTACTGCAGCAGTCTCTACTGACATTTCATGTGGCAGTCTCCTCAGTAGAAAGAAAGCTTCCTAAGATCCAGTACTGTTTCTTGTCTGTCTGTATCCCTAAGCATTTAACACAGTGCCCAGCACATATTAGGCTCTTAAGAAGTGCATCTTGTTGGAATATTTTGTATACATTTTATGTTTACTGATCTGTAAACATGCTGTTTACCCCAGTAGAATATAAGCTCCTTGAGGGTAAGAACTGTTTCTTGTTTGTACTCCTAGAACCCAGTACAGTTCCTGGCACATATTATGCATTTAATAAATGTGTTAATTGACTGGAAGATTATTTATTTTATTTGCACTTGTATTTAACTATTTGTGTATATGTAGAATGGGAACCTCTTGAGAGCAGTCACTATTTCCTATTTGTTTCTGTATTCCTAGGACTTAGCAAAGGCTCTGACCACATATTGGGCAGGTAGAAAATGCTTCGTGAATTGTATTAAGTTGAATATAGTGGGGATCCTTTATTTCTACCTGGGTATTGAGTGTAGCATCATAGCCTCCCTTTTGTTGTTCAAGACAATACAGAGAAAGGAAGATGAACGATATCCTTATTCCAATTAATTGTCTTTTACTTAAGCTTTTAGGAGAAAGCTTAGCATCTCTGCAGCCCATTTTAATAAATGGATTTAAAGCCAATTTCTTTTTCATGATGACAAACTACTGTTGAAAACTTGAGAAGTTGATGGTTAATTAAAATGAGAGAGAGCTGCTCTAAGAAGGGTACATAGATTGTGTGTGTGTGTGTGTGTGTGTGTGTGTGTGTGTGTGTATTTTTTAACCAACAATTTGGGCTTCAAAGAAATCCTTAGGATTCAGAATATGGTAATGGAAGCCTGTTTGGAAGCCCTTCTCAGCTCAAAGGCAGGCCTCCTGAACTCTCTGAGTAATTAACTCCACTCTTCAAGCTTTAGGAGACAAGGCGACTTCTGTGCACATTGGATTATGAAAAAAGGATTCAGAGAAAAAGAAAGTAAAGAATTTTTTTAATTTGAATTTCAAAATCTCTGCCCACAACTGAGAAATGCAGTCAATTTCTGGTGTTTAAAGCAGTGGAGTGGAAATGAAGAAATCTAGTGCTGCCTTCACCCTGGAGTGACCTTGAACTTGGAGTGAGCTTGGGAAAGGTTACTTAAGACGGGGCTGCTGTGGGTAAGCTTGGGTCATCAGTGAAAGTAAAATGGGATAAAATTTTTTTTTCTCTTCAACCAGTTTCTATTATGTGATTACTGATTAATTGACCCCAACAAGTATTTATTTAGTTTATTATGTTCCAGGCTCTATGCTAGGCACTGGGGTTATAAAGATAAAAATAAGAGTACCAGCCCGCTGGCAGCTTATATTCTATGGAAAACAGGACAGGTAGTGTTGCAACTGATTGGCTAAAGGTTTTTAATATGTCTTTCTTTCAGCTATACTGAATATTTTTCTGTATTCTGAGCTTCTTTTCTTTCTTTTGGGGATCACTGGGCAGAAACAGTCAAAGTGACTGGCATATCCACAAAGTGAAACTCCAAGACACCAAAGGAATTATGTGTTCTTGCTCATCTCCTGCTGTGACTGTACCTGTGGTCAGACTGACACCCTCTGTGCTGGATTGCACAGTGTAGCAATCTCCTTCCCCTCCCCAATCCCATCCCCATCCTTAGCTTGTTTTTGCCTCAGGTGAAAGAAATGATTTGAGGTTATAGCTTTGCCCAAAGCACCTTGGAAATAATCACTGCCCTCCTACCCCGGCCCCCTTTTCTACAGTGGATTAAGATTTACAGAATGCTTAGGTAAGGGCTTCTGGGTGAAATGGATGAAATTGACCCCACCTGCCTGCCAGTCTAGTTGACCTTAAAGCAAAATGATGAAGTAGAATGGGAACAGGGATAGCAACTGAACCTGTGATTTCACTGATACCAGAACTCCCAAATGAGGACACTCTAGCAAAAAAGGTTTGTACCTTTTTGCAAACTTATCTTCGTGGTCTTGACTCTAGTATATTGTTCAGGGCTCCAGAAGTCCCCATTCTGCTTTCTCCTGTCCTCTCCTGGGTGTTCAGCTTGTCCTGGGCTCTTCCCCTCCCCACACCCAGCCAGGCTTGACTTCCTGCTTCCATTAGAACTTGCTTATTCTATGTTCCCATCCCTCATGTTTTCTGTTCTCTCAAGACTAATCTGATGAATTCATTAGTGCCAAGTGTCCAAAGCTGATAACAGCTTAATATGTTACATCCTGCATGGTTACTCTTCCATGCCTTAACCCAAAGGAGTGAATAATGATGGGAAGTTCATGAGTCAACAAGGGAGGATTTGGCAAGCAGAAGCCTCCCTTTTGGTGCCCCTCACTTCATAATAGCTGACATTTATATAGTGCTATTTGGAAAAGTGCCTTCTATACATTGTCACCGAGCCTCACAAGAACCCTGTAGATAAGGAGTTTTATGCTTAGAAAAGTTAAATACCTTGGCTATTGAAAAAGAATAAAGCAGTTCTCTTAAGAGATCTGAGTCCTGAAAGGACAAAGTACATTTTCTCATTTGCTGCCCATTTCCTTCCAAAAAGAAAAGCAGTTGTGAAGTTATATTGCATTTCTGAACAAAGGAAATATGCTGTTGAAGGACCCACTTTGACTCCTTTCCATAGCTGTATCACCCCAAACCTGACCTCTCCCTCTAGAAAAGGGCTACCTGTCTGCTGGGCAACATCCCCTGCCTGTGATTGGCTGTTGTTCTGGCCATGGTGATGCCACCAGCTTTAGTCTGTAAGGACCTAGCATGATGATTTGGACAATTTCCTTAGTTGGTTACCTGTCCTGGTGGGTTAAGCAATGAACTGGAATGAAGATGCCCATGTTTTAACTTCAGTTATGTCATCAAAGATATGTCTCTATGGGCATTCATTCAGCAAGCAATTATTAAGTGCCTACTGTGCAGGGAAACAGTCCCCCCACCCCCCACCCCCCAAATCAGTCTGTTTTCAAGGAACTTAGATTCTGCCTGGGGGAACACAACAATATGTATTATATTTAGTAAAAATATAAGATACAAAGTAATAAGAGCTAGCATTTATATAGAGTTTCAAGCTTTGTAAAGTGCATTACACAGATTATTTCACTTGAGATAATTCTGGGAGATAGGTACTATTATTACACTCATTTTTTAGATGAGGAAACTGAGGCTAAAACAAATTAAGTGACTTCAAAGTTAACTTGTATTTATTTGGGTATGTGTCCCTGCATATGTGTGTGTATGTATACTATATAGATATGCTATATGTATTCATACATATATGTCCATATATAGTATATATATATGTGTACCCACACACATATGCATGCATGTACACTCACACAAAAATGAAATGCAAGTTGAATTTGAAGGACAAGGCATTGGTAGTTATGAGGACTAATAAAGATTTCATACAGAAAGTGATGCTTGACCTGAGTATTGAAGGGAACCAGGGGTTCCAAGGGACAAAACAAAGGAGTATATTTCAGTGTTTTTTGGATGGCCATTGTAAAGGTCCAGAGATGGGAGATAGGACTTTGTGAATGAGGAATAGCAAGTCAGAAAATGGAGACCGTGGAAGGAAGGAAGGAATGTAAAAGTAGACTGGAAAAGGGCCAGGTTGTGAAACAAATTTGAGTCACTTGAGTTTATGGGGTGTGTGTGTGTGTGTGACATGGTCAGATGTGAAACAAAAATCACTTTGGCAGTTGTGTGGAAGATGGAAGAGAGATGGGATTTGGGGAGTCTAATCTTGATGTTATACTAGTCTAGGTAGAAGGCAATGAATGCCTGAACTAGGGTGGTAGTTGTGTGAATGGAGAGAAAAAGCGTATTTTAGACATATTATAGATATAGGAATAAGATTTAATAACTGGATATGTGGGGTGAATAAGAGAGAAGAGTTGAGAATGATCCTAATTTTGTGAACTTGGGCGACCAGAAATGCCTTCAACAGGAATAGGGAAGTTTGGAAGAGGCAAGAGTTTGAGAGGAAAGATGATGAGTTCTGTTTAGGACATGTTGAATTGGGGATGTCAATGGCATAACACAGATCAAAATGTGAGGGCATGAACTAGGGTTAACCAGTTATACTGCCTATGACTCAGTTCCCTGATTTGGAAAATGGAACTATGCTTCAGAGGCTTTTGGTTATGAGAATGCATGGTACAATGGAATCAATATTGGTTCTGGGTTCAGATACTGCCTCTGATGCTTATTGCCCATGTAAACTAGGGCATGTCGCAACCTTAATGGGGGTCACTTTCCTTATTTGCAAATAAAGAGTTTGGCCTAGATGTTCTTTAAGGTCCCTTTCAGCTCTAAATTAATAAGCCATGAAATCCTACCTATGATGTCTATTGCCTATGTAATCTTAGGAAAGTTATTCTACATCTCTAAGTCTGTTTCCCTATCCACAGAATGGGGAGGTGGCATTAGATAGCCCCTTCCAGTTCTAGATCTATGATTATGTGTATATGATGATGTACTTCCTAGGTCTATGAACTAATCAGATATTTTCCAATATAAATATCAGTAATGGTCAGTAGCAATGAAAACAAGTTTTGTGTTGGATACCACCCCCCCATTCCCTCCTTAGAAGTCTGATCAGTTATATTTGAGAAACAATGGCCAGACTACTGCTCTAAACATTTCTCTTTGTTTTGCTTGTCCTAGAAAATTTCCTTCAGAGATAGGAGAAGCATATTCCCACATGGTCTGAATTTGCTCACTATTTCATAATTCATTTCTTAATGAGCTTTCCAAATGGATAATCCTGGCCAATGCTCAACTGCACATCCTCATGTTGCATGTTGAAAATCACTTTAATTGTGAAGCAATTATTTGATTGGGTCTCCTCTCTACACAGCTGGTATGGGAAAACTTGTCTGTAACTCATGTTTATCTCTTGCCTTGGCATAAATGGCCTCATGCTGAGGCAAATCAGCCAGTGTTTGAGCACAGAACAACCCATAGTCTTAACTCTAGCCTGGCCCTCTTACGTTTACTGAAGGGAGGGAAGGCAGTAGGAGAGTGTCAAAGAGACAAGATGAAAGATGGGAGGGCACCTTAGGTCATTCTTGTAGACAAACCATGAGGAAACAGTTTCTCTCAAGAAAAATAATGTGTCTTACATGTTCTGTTCCTTTCTCTCCCTTGATCTTTTACTATTCAATTAAACAAACACTTATGAAATGCCTACTATGTGTAATGCCTACTATTTATGCCTACTACACATGCAAGATGAATAGACAAACACCGAGACAGTCTTTGCCATTAATCTAAGTCAATTTGATCCAACAAATATGATTCACTGAGTGAAAAAGCATTTACTATGTGCTAAGACTGAACTGGAAGAGATGGACATTTGGTATACCAAAGCAATTTTCAGGAATAACAACCTTATTCCTTAATTTCTCTTGGCTATAAAGTAATTTTAGTTGTTTTGAAAGACAATATGAGTAATCATCATTACAAAACTTTTGAAGTGGACTTAGTTTGCTTCAGAGTCTTTCCACTCAGCTGGGTGGACTAGGTCTAGGAGAAAAGGCACATGATAGTTGTGCTTGAGTTTTTGAAAGACTCTAGTTCAGAAGGGAGATCATTGTATTTTGCTTGGTTCTAGTGGGCAGAATCAGGTGCCATTGGTGGGGGTTGTGAAAAAACCAAATTCAGGCTGGAGATATGAAAACACTTTGTAACTATTGGAACCAGACAAAAATGGAGGAGGTTGCCTACGGTAGCAGTGGGTTCTTCCTACCTGGAGGTTTTCAAACAAATGCTGGATGACCACTGGGGATGTTGTAATGGCAATTTACTTTTGTTTGTTTGTTATTTTATAAGCAATTGGGGTTAAGTAACTTGCTCAAGGTTACATGGCCAGTCATTATTTATGTTGTGGGTGCTCATTTTCTGAGGCCAGTTTCGATCTCGGGTCATCCCAACTCGGTAGCCGGCGCTCTTACTCACTGCACCACCTAGCCACCCCAAGGCAATTTACTTTTGGGTAGGAGTTAGATTAGATGGTTTCTGAGATATTTCCTAGTATTCAGATTCTATGATTCTGAAACTCTCCTTTTAGAGACCATCACGACGCTATTGCTTCTTGCTAGTCTGTGACTACCCAAACTGTGCCCTTCCAGAACCATCATCATTATGAGGAACAATTGAGATATCTGTACAGCAATTAGCTCAGTGCCTTGAACAAGTAGGTGCTTAATAAATGCTTGCTCCCTCCTCCCCCTCTCCACTAACTATGACATTGAATAAATCACTTCACATCTACTGAATTTATCTATAAAAAGGAGGACTTAGTCTGGATGACCTCTGAAGTCATCTCATTCTAAATCTGTGATCCTTTGACCTTATGAACTCTGGTGGTTACCAGGTAAATTCTAGTTCAGTTTGCTAATGTTTTCCTTCAGTGGTCCTTTTGAGATGAGTCTTCAGAAGGGTGGAAAAAATCTTCCAAAAAATAAATAAAAGGGACAGCTAGGTGGCACAGTGAATAGAGCACCAGCCCTGGAGTCAGGAGGACCTGAGTTCAAATCTGGCCTCAGACGTTTGACACACTTACTAGCCGTGACTTTGGGCAAGTAACTTAACCCCAATTGCCCTCCAAAAAGAAAAAAAAAGAAAGAGAAAAAATCTTCCTTCATTTTGGGTACTCAGCCCCAGCCCAACAAAGTGAGCAATGGTTTTATGTACCCAGGAGCCCAGCAGTTTCTGTCTGGCTAGAGCATCTCTTAGGATGCCTCTGGTGCATCAGGGTCTTCCCCTGCTGCCCATCACCTCTGAACCACACTCATTATCCAGGTGTAATGGGAGCCAAAGAGAGTTTCCATATGACACAATACCTCTTTCTCCCTGGATTCCTTCATTTTCAAGTGACATGGGAGTAGATGAATAAGTTTTCAGTATGTCAAGTGAAAGGTCCTCAGCAGTGAATGAGAAAAACTGGTTTTTGGATGGGCAGCCTAGGTTTTCTCCATGTAGAGATGCTGAACAAGAGGTTGAGAAAATTTTTAACATTCCAAAACCAGCTTCAGGGGACTGCACTCAGGGAACTAAGAAGAATATGGGGGAGGGGAAGAATGAGTTAAAAATTATTAAACATATTTTGTGCCACGAATTGTGCTAGGTTATGTGAAAACAAAGAGGAAAGGCAGACAGCTCCTGCTCTCAGGGAGTTCATATTCTAATGGGGGAAGACAACACAGAAAAGGGAGTTCAGCTGCAAAACTGATGGAAAAATCCCTAAGTCCTAAGGTTTCAGATGCAGGGAGGATGGCGGCATGATGAAAATGGCAGCGCCATTGTTGTTGTTCATCCTTCATTTTCAAAAAGGACCAATGATATCATGGGGATATCTTGACTTGTGCATGAATTGAAGTGAGGAAGAGTTGCACAGTCATCAGCCTCATCCTCTCTTCCTGAGTCATCAAAGTCCAGTGGCAAGGCAAGAGTCAGGTTAATTGGCAGTGGCTCAAGATGCAGTGCATGACCTTTGTGTCTTCAATGTCTGACCAAGCTCTTAAGTGCTCTGCACTGCCTGCTTCAGCTGCCTTCATGGCTATTGGAACAAATTGTTCTCATCTGTCTGTCCTTCCAGGGGAAAGTGTTCACATGTGGGATAGACATCCCCCTAACTGAATGATGGGTTTGAAGCCTGTCAATTATCCTCAACCTGGTTTAGCTTGCCTTCTGAGATGGTCTTACTGGGGTTTGGCTACTGTGCATGCTACAGTTTTTAGAGTATGGTTAAGAACTTGGATACTATGGTGGAAAGCTCTTGAAAAATGTCAAGTAGATCAACTTCATCTCCTAAGTCTTTCCCACATCTATCACCTGGCACCTTACAATTGACTAGAAAGTTCCAGATTTGAATAGGCGTTTTTCAGAATCTGATGACTAACTCAAGCAGTGCATCTTAACCTTTTTTTGTGTCATGGCCTGCTTTGGAAAGCCTATGAACTCCTTAGAATAATGTTTTTAAATATGTAAAATAAAATATGTAGGCTTAGAATGGAAACCAATAATAGATGAGCTTTAATTAGCAATCTTGGTCTTAGAGTTCCAATAAGGAACTCTCCTCTCCTTCCCCCACCTATCAATAGAGTTGGGTGAATTCACCTTGGGTGAATACCTCTCAGAAGAGAGATGAGAAACTCTAGTCATTTGAAAAAGTAGACTTTAGGTGGCGCAGTGAGTAGAGCACCAGCCCTGTAGTCAGGAGGACCTGAATTCAAATCCAACCTCAGACACTTAACACAAAAACTAGCCGTGTGACCTTGGGCAAGTCAATTAACTCCAATTGCCCTCCAAAAAGGAAAAAAAAGAAAAAGTAGACTTTGCTTGGGAGTTTGAACTTTCAGACCTAAGTCAGATCCACATCCCAAATGAAACCGACATCATTCTATATCCTTTCAAATATATTTGGATATTATTATTGGATAATGAACCTCTCTGTAATTGGATGTCAATGTTCAGTAAAACTTTTTTCCCTTAAAGGGAGAAAAAATCAATTATCTAGTTGTTTCCCTATACAATGGGCATTGAACAATCAACTCAAAAGTATTGACTGAGAACTTCCTTTCTCTGGGGTTGGCATGGCTCTAGGTGCTATGGGTGATAACATTAGGAGAAGATATGCTGCCCTCAAGGAGCTCACAGTTGGTATTGGGGTATGGTAGAGGTAGATGAAAAAGATTAAGAAGATTGGCATGTAAAATAGAGAGAAAACATGGCATTTTATGGAAAAATATTTTATTGTCTAAAGACAGTAAGCCAGCACAGTATAAAAGAACATTGGTTTATTGTTTGGGAATTTGGATTTGAATTTTGAGGCTGTCATATACTGCCAGTGTGTCCTTTGGCAAATCAATGAGCCTCTCTGCACCTCATTTTTCTCATCTGCAAAATGTGGGGGCTGGCAAGGTGACTACTAATGCCCCTTCCAATTAAAAAAACTGCTTGATCTTAAGTCCTATAAGAATCCAGAGATTCTAAATGCTGTTGGGGGTGTGGATGCAACTCAGAACGAGTCATGGGATGCATCCAAATGTGAGTAACTGAAAGTGAGGAGACTTGAAGTAGTACGTTATACTGTCAAATAACCAATGGAGACAGGAGAGGTCATTTTGAGTCAGACTATCCATGTAAACAAAGCTCTGCACCAGACTAGGATGTCCCACAATCATGGAATCACTGGGCTTGGGGGTCTCAGAGATTATCTGGTCTAGCCCAAATGTGCCTGGAGATCCTGATTCTAGCACACTTGACATGAGGGCTCCCAGCCTCTGCTTGTGACTTCCTGTGGAGGGGTCCTCTACCCTTCAAGGCAGCCATTTGTCTGTTAGACGGCTCTTCTTTCTGAGATGGAGCTCAAATTTGTGCTTTTACAGCTTCCATCTATTGTTCCTCTTTCTGCCCTCTGAGCCAAAGCAGGGAAAATGATAAACTTGTATTAGGGGACAGCAGGTGAGAGGTTATTCCTGATATTTTAAAATAGCAGACAGATGATTGTGGAGATGAGAATGTTCATAGTATGCGTGGGGAAGAGTAAGGAGACTCAGTGTTGAACAGGCTCACTTATGGATGATTACCCAACTATTACTTTAGTAAAATGAGGAAATCAAATCATTGTCTGCACCTGGAGCAACCAAAGTCTAGAGAATAATGCACTGTGCCTTGCAAATGTTCTCTCATTTTATTCTTAAAACAACCCTGGGAAGTAGTTGCTATTATTATCCCCATTTTAGTAGATGAGGAGAATCCCATCTTTTACAGCAAGCTTTCCCATTTACTCTTAATTCTAGTTTCTTCCTTCTGTTATTTCCTTTTTCTCCTATATATAGCTTGCTTTGTGTATATACATATATATATATATGTATATATATGTGTGTGTGTGTGTGTGTGTTTGTTTGTGTGTGTGTTGCATGTTGTATCCTCCATTAGATTGAAAGCTCCTTGAGAGCTGGGACTGTCTTTCACCTCTTTTTGTATCTTTTGTGATTAGAGTCAGTCCTGGCACACAGTAGATACTTAATGAATGCTAATTGATTGATTGAACCAGTAACTAAGTGACTTGCCCAGGGTCCTAGGGCTAGTAAGTGTCTGAGGCAGGATTTGAACCCAGGTCTTCCTGATACCAGGTCTAGCACTTTCTCTAGTGCTTCTTCAGTGTTGAAGGGTGATGAGTAGAAAAAGTTTAAGCCCTGCTCTGTGCCTGTGCCATTCAGCTGCCCAGAAAGTGGAATTGTCAAGGATATTGATCATTCTCTAAAATGTAGGGCGTTATTTTCTCCACCATTGTCCAATAAGAACAAGAAAATAATGAAGGACAAAGAAAGAGATATCCTCAGGGGAGAATATTACAGACCAACTTGCCAGAATGAGGACATAGAGGATGAATTTGGGTAGTTGATCAGAAACCTGGAATGGAGGCATAAGGAGCAGTGATTAGAGAC
Organism: Gymnobelideus leadbeateri; assembly: GCA_011680675.1. Taxonomy (NCBI): domain Eukaryota; kingdom Metazoa; phylum Chordata; class Mammalia; order Diprotodontia; family Petauridae; genus Gymnobelideus; species Gymnobelideus leadbeateri. The sequence continues at coordinate 320,366 of WOXC01008499.1, read as the reverse complement.
TTCAGCTAAATGGACCTCTTCTGTAAGCTTTGGATGATAGGCAGAGAGGTAGTTAGAGCTGACCATGATTAGTGAGGTGCTGGTGGATGTGGGATTCCTACTATTGTTTTATTCAGACTAGATTCCTATTTTAGAGAATGAGGAAAACACAGCTTCTCTGCAATCTTTGCTTCTAGCTTTCAGTTGTGCCAAGACTAAAAGATGGCCTAGGTTAATTTCTTCCTTTCTCGCCCACATTATTAAAATGATGCTTAATGTTGAAATAAAATTCCCACTAGTCTAAGTCTTTGCTATTCAGATACATGCATAAAAATGAAAATAAATGCTAGAGTCAGATTGTGGGCTGGAAGGAAAAAGGCCATTTGGCTTTGAAGGAAGGTCAAGGAAATTCATCTGCATTAGTGGAGGACAGCTCCCACTTAGACAGTATTTTATTGGATAGAGCTAGCATTGGTCATCAGGAAAAGACCATGCCAGATGATAAGATGCATTCTCAGGTCTAGTTTATACTCAGCACTGGGTGAACAGGTTTATTAAGTAAAGGTAGGACTCTATTTAGAGGGACCCTAAACAATGGGATGGACCAAAGAAAGTTATTCATCTATAAAGTGAAAGAGAAATGCCTATCCATTATGCCGGCAAGTGACCAATGATGCTGGCAAGTGACCAATGATGCTCTCTCAATCAAGTCCCATCTATCTGCTCTGAATTTTGGGTTAGGCTCTTTCTTCTGTCAAATGTTACTGAACTCATGCTATCTGTCTACTAATTTGGGGAGTCAGATTTTCTTTTACTCAACAGAGTTATTACCTCAAGGAATTTAAAATCCCAACAACTTCTGCTTTGTTCTGGACAGTGCATTAAGTGTTGCAGTGGAAGGTAAGCTTTATTGTTATTAGATGGACACGGGCAGATAATTACACAGATTATAGAAAAGAGGGTGAACTGAAGCTTGGTTTCAAGCAAGTTGATTTAATCTCATCAATATCACTGAGACTTAGTGCGATGGGATTCATGAGTGGAATATGAATGGGTAAAGGTATACTTTACTTAAAAGGAATGGACTAAACAAGGGAGACAAGATATGTCAAGATGATATACTATTGTGTGAAAATTCAGGAAAGATGGAAGGCATGGCCAATAGTATCTGGATAAATATCAATGAGAGAAAAATGGAAGTGATACTGTCCTACAAACATACTACAGACAACCTAGCCAAATGAAGGAAGTGGATGGAGTTTAGGAAATCATAAATCTGACTTGATGTAGTAGTGATAGGGGACTTCAACTATTCACATATCTACCAAAGATCCTCTCTACTAAAAGTGGAATAATTGGTAAATTCCTCACTTGACTGAATAATAATTTCATTTGCCAAACAGTGGAGAAAACAATGTAGGAAATGTCTCTTTTAAATCTTATTCTGACTAGATAAAGAAGACCTGATTGCTGAAGTATAAATTGCAGCCATTTATTTTTTATTATTAAAATGTATGTTAGAAAATGGTGACACTTGGAAGGAAATGTGGGGGGATAGAATACTGGACTTGGAATCAGACAGATTTGGGTTCAAAGGCTACTTCAGACACTTTCCAACTGTGTGGCCATGAGCAAGTCATTTCATCTTTTGGAGTCCCTGGTTCATCATCTGAAAAATGGGAATGGGAATAGCTGGACTATTCTACATCACAGGGTTATCATCAGACTCCAATGAGTTAATCTCTGTAAGCTTCTTTGAAAACTTCAAAGGGCTATAGATATCAACTATTATTAATACTATTGGGAGGAAATGTTTGTTTTAGAGATTGTAATAGAAGAGAAAAGAGGGACATAGAATGGAGTGAAAACTAGATTTTAGGAGAGCAGATTTCAAGATAATAGGGAATCCATTATCTAAAATTCCTGGAGGAAGGCTGACCCCAAAAATTCTCAAGGATTCAACTATGATGACACAAACATAACCACTTATCATGAAAAGAAAAAAAGAGAAAAGTGTCTAAAGATACTAATTTGGATGGACAGGGAACTCATCAACTAACAGGTTCAACAAAGACATACTGAAGATGGAAGCAAGGGCATGTAACTGAAGATGAAGTAGAAAAAAAAACCTGGCACAGTCCTGTAAGAAGAGTGTCAGAAATACTAAGGCTCAGAATGAGGAGAGGCTAGTGTTGAATATTAAGGAAAACCAGAAAGGATTTTAAAGACTATATTGGAGACAAGAGGAAGATCAAAGAAAGGCTAGAAGTACTGATCATTGTGGATGGGATGGTGATAAAGGATGACAGAGATAAAGTAAAACTATTCAACTTTTGTTTTTCTTCCAGTTTCTTTTCCAAGGAGAATAATTTTTAGACAAGGAAAAATGGAACAAAAATAGCTGAGAGTTGCGACTTTAAGCAAAGAGATGGCAAGTGAACTCCTAACTATCATGGATTTGAGCCACCCGGCCCAGATGAAGCACTTCCTAAGACATAGAAAGAATGGATTCTGAGCTTCTGTTGGTGATTTTTTTTTGCTTTTCTTTATGGAAGGCAATTGGGGTTAAGTGACTTGCCCAAGGTCACACAGCTAGTTTTGTGTGTGTGTGAGGCTGGATTTGAACTCAGGTCCTCCTGACTCCAGCTCCGGTGCTTTATTCACCGTGCCACCTAGCCATCCCCTGTTGGTGATTTCTTGAAAGATATTGGCATAGGTGGAAGACAAATGCCTTGGTTTTCCACTTAGCCAAAAGGAAGAGATCTTCAAACTATAAGCTGGTGGACTTAATTTGGATTCCTGGAAGGATCCTATGGTATCATTATTTAAGGGATGGTTTTTGAGCCTTTAGAAATGGAAGCAGTGATCACTAAGAGGTATCATTATTTCAACAAGAAGAAATTATTCCAGAGAAACAGTGTGTCCAAGCCACTCTTCCCCCAGACTACCTCCAAACTATGTAAAAGGGGACTCTGAACAACTTCTGGAGCCCCAGCACCCACAGAACGACACAGAGAAGCTAACCTCCTACTGAGGACAGCCCAGCAGCCCTGCAGGAAGGACCAGCACAGCACCAGCAGCACAGTGCGTGGGGAGCCGAGCACAGGTCCGCCTGAGTTGCGGTTTTAGCCCCAGGGTGGCAGGGCCTGTGACTGACTGGAGGGACCCCAGAACACCAGCAGCTGTGGCGATTCCAGAATTATCAACATAGACATGCCTAGGACAAAGTGAGAGGTTAGTGCCCTATGGACTTTGGCACCAGTATTTGGGGAATGTGTTGGCTTCCTCCCCGGGGGCTAGAAGCCGCTGAGGAGACACTCCATTTTGTAGTTTTCAGAGGCAGCTCCAGCTCCTGGCCTGCGAACTGTAGGGAGATCCAGCGATCAGTCTTGGGGGGTAATCGCTCTTACTTTAACCTCCCTGGATCTGGACTGTGATCTGGGGTGGAGGTCGTGGGTGGGTTTCCAGTTTGCCAGAAATGGAAGTTGCCCCCCCCCCACACGTTCGGGACAAAAGTTCCCATCTGGCACCAGGCCATAGTGTGGCAACAAGCCCAAAAGTCAAGTAATTAAGCGGCAACATGCCAAGGCAAAGGAAACAAATTAAACAGAAAAATGCAATGTTAGACTCCTACTTTGGGGGCAAAGAGGATTGAAGCATAGAGCAAGAGGAGGGGTGTGAGGTCAGAAGTCCTGCTCCAAAAGCCTCAGGGGAAAACATATGTGGGTTGCAGGCCAAAGAGGACCTTAAGAAGGACTTTAAAAATCAAATAAGAGAAGTGGAGGAAAAATTGGGAAGAGAAATGAGAAGGATGCAGGAAAAGTATGAAATGAAGGTCAACAGCCTGACTGAGGAAAACAACACCTTAAAAAATAGACTGACTCAAATGGCAAAGGAGGCCCAAAAGGGCATTGAGGAGAAGAATGCCTTAAAAAGTAGAATTTGCCAGATGGAAAAAGAATCTCAAAAGTTCACTGAGGAGATTCATTCCTTCAGAGTTAGACTGGAGCAAATGGAAGCTAATGACTTTATGAGAAATCAAGATACCGTTAAGCAGATCCAAACAAATGGAAGATTAGAAGGCAAAGTGAAATATCTCATGGGAAAAACCACTGACTTGGAAAATAGATCCAGGAGAGACAATTTAAAAATTATTGGACTACCTGAAAGCCATGATCAAAGAAAGAACCTAGAAATCACCCTTCAAGAAATTCTCAAGGAAAATTGCCCTGATGTTTTAGATCCAGAGGGCAAAATAGAGGTTGAAAGAATCCACTGATCACCTCCTGAAAAAGATCCCAAAAAGAAAACTCCCAGGAATATTATAGCCAGGTTCCAGAATCCCCAGATCAAGGAGAAAATACTACAAGCAGCCAGGAAGAAACAATTTCAATATTGTAGAAACACAATCAGAATAGCCCAGGACCTGGCAGCTTCTACACTGAGGGATCGAAGGGCATGGAATATGATATTCCAGAGGGCAAAAGAACTGGGAATGAACCCAAGGGTCACCTACCCAGCAAAACTGAGTATTTTGTTTCAGGGGAAAATATGGTCATTCAGTGGAATAGAGGACTTTCAAGCATTCTTGATGAAAAAACCAGAGTTGAATAGAAAATGTGACATCCAGACACAAGAAGCAAGAGATACCTGAGAAGGTAATCAGGGAAAAGAAATCAAAAGGAACTTATCAAAGTTGAACTATTTACATTCCTATATGGAAAAATAATAGCTGTGACTGATGAAATCTTTCTCAGCATGAAAATAATGGAAGAAGGGTGTGTGATCATATGAATACATATATGAATGTGTGTGCATATGGTTACAATTATATATGGATAGAGGGCATAGGTTGAATTTGTTGGGAAGGGAGGATACTTAAGGCGTGAAATTATGAGGTGAGAGAGGAAAGTGGCAAGAGGAGATGGGGAGAGACAGGGTAGGGTAAACTATCTCATGTAGAAGAAGCAAGGGGAAGTGGTTGCAAGGGAGGGGAAGAATAGGAAGGCAAAAAGGCAAAACCACATTCTCATTGAATTTGGTTCTGGGAGAGAATGACATACATACTAAATGGGATATCTCAACCTGCACCAGAATAGGGGAAAGGGGGATGAGAGGAGGGATGATGGATGGGAGGGCATCCTTGGGGGGAGTGGAGGTTGGAAGTACCCACTATAGAAGAGGGACAGGATCAAGTAGGGAATAGACCAGGTCGGGGGTGGGATGAGTGGGACGGAATTATAAGCAGCCTTGTACAATATATCTACTATGATAATGTTTTGCATAGCTAGATATGTACAACATATACTGAATTACTTATCTTCCCAGAGGGAATGGGTTACAAGAGAGGAAGGAAATGGATCTGAAATTCGAGGTCTTAAGATTAAATGTTTCAAATATATATATAAATACTCTTATTAATACTCTTTTGCTTATAATTGGGAGATAAGATGTGCAGGCATTGGGACACAAAGATTCACCTTCCTCTAATGGAAAAGTTGAAGGGGGTATGGGAAAAGATATGGGAGAGAGCAGATTGGAGGAAGCAATATCTTGTGGGACTGCTATTCTGGGAGGGTGGGTAGGGGAATAATGGGGGAAAAATAATTGTAACTCAAAATCTGGCGGAAATGAATGATGTAAAACAGAAGTTAATAAAGCATTTGTTTAAAAAAAAAAAGAAATTATTCCAGAGTGATCTGATCTCCTTTTTCAGTAGGGTTCCTAGACTGGTAGAATAAAAAACACTTAGAAATCATATAAAATTTTTAGCAAAATGTTTGATGAAGTGTCTCCTGATATTCTTTTAGATAATATGAGAGATAGAGGCTAGATAATAATTCAAGAAAGTGAATTTGCAACTGATTGAATGTACTAACCCAAAGGGTAAATATACAGATGACACAAAAGCTTGGAGGGATGGCCAACAAAATGGATAATATATTCTGTTTTTTTTTCCCTGGCCTTAGAGAGTGAAAATAGGAACAATGACTGGAAGTTTCAGCAGTGCAGATTTTGGTTCCATGAGGAGAGACTTCTAAGAGCTACCCCAAGATGGAATGGGATTCCTTGGGAGGCAGTGGGTTTCCCCCCTCACTGGAGGTCTTCAACTAGAAGCTTAGGGATGTTATGGAGGGAATTCCTTTTCTAGTATGGAAGATTACTTAAATCTTTTAACCTTGTATACACACATGTGCATGGGTATGTACATTGTTGTTTCCCTCCGTTTGCATACAAGATACTATTTATATCTTGATCTTTGGTTGTTTAGCTTGATTCTTCATTGGCATAGGGTCACTCATAGTCCCTGGATAGCAGAAGTCAGAACTGGTTGAGTCATTTCAGTTGTTTCCTACTCTTTGTGGCCCCATTTGGGGATTTCTTGGCAAAAATACTGTTTTTTTGCTATTTCCTTCTCCAGCTCATTTTACAGATGAGGAAGCTGAGGAAAACAGGGTTAGGTGGCTTGCCCCTGGTCACATAGCTAGTAAATGTCTTTCTGTCTCTCTTTCTCTGTCCCCCTCTCTCTCTTTTTGTCTCGCTCTGTCTGTCTCTGTCTTTCTCTCTGTCTCTGTCTCTCTCTGTCTCTGTCTGTCTGTCTCTCCCTCTGTCTCTGTCTCTCTGTGTCTTTGTGTCTCTGTCTCTGTCTCTCCCTATCACAATTTAAGATTTTTGGTGTGGAAAGCTTCATGTGGAGTCAGCACAGTATGGTGGTCAGAGACTAGATTTTGAGAGTTAGGCTCACACTCAAGTCCAAATCCTGTCACTAACACTAGTTATGGGATCTTGAGCCAGATCTCCAGTTTCTCTAGCCTCAGTTTCCAGAGGTTCAGTGAAGGGATTTTACTCAATGGCTTCTAAGATCTCTTTTACATCTTAATCTCTGGTTCAATGACCTAGGGTGATGACCTAATTTCTCTCAGCGCCAGTTTCCCCACCTACAAAATGGGAATAACAGTGCCTGTAATAGTTCCTTCACAGAATTGTTGTTAGGTTCAAATGAGGTGATGTGTGTCAAGTACTTCTCAAATCCTGAAGCATTGTATGCATATGGGGTGTTACAGTATCTATTAAAGCTTATAGCTGCACTAAAACTGGGACACTGTAAACCTCAGCTAAAACTATTGCTTTCAGTTCCAATAAGATCCTGGTTGTCTATACAATATCATCTTTGTTCTTACCAAAAATTGACTGGACGTTCTTTTGATTCAGCTTCAAATCAGAAAATATTTATTTTGAGAGAGAGAACCAAGTAATGGCCAGGAATCAGGAAGTCTCCCCTCTGACACATCTGGGCTCTCAGACCCTGAGCAGTGAGTAGTAAAGAGAATTAATACAGAAGCATAGTAATATAGTGAAAGGAATGTTGGACTTAGGAGTAAGGAGAGACTTGGGTTTAAAATAAGTCTTTGAAACTTAGTTTCTTCATCTACAAAATGGACAGCATAATATCTGCAGAAAGTACCTCACATAATCTTGTAAGAATAAATAACATGATGGATGTAAAGTGCTTTGTAGTTCTTAAAGTGCTACATAAATGTCAATTATTATTAGTGAATGATAGCAGTTATAGAAATGGTAAATTAAGCACTTAGGTTACAATGTCCAGACTTCAAGGTGAGAATCACAAAATCTTAGGAAAATGGATCTGAAAAGGGACCAGTGTAGTTTTATCTCAAACTTTTCTGTTTCTGACATAAAAGAATGGAAAAAATGACAGCTGGAGATATGCATTGGAAGCTGCCCAGGGAGCCATGAGCTGGGTCAGGTTTTCCTTTTGTGTGGACTGAATAGGTAATTCTAGCAGCAAAAGATGATTAATGCCTCCCAGTATGAGACTACCATTGGGGAAGTGAGGTCTATGATAACTCTAATGCAGGAGAAGTATGATTGTATGGGCCAGGTGGCTTGAGCTGAGCTTTAGATGCTAAAGCAATATTGGGAATGTAAATGAAGCTCTGAATAGGCCTCATACATGGCAAGTGCAGAAAGTAGAAAGTAAGCTCAGAGTTCAATTAGGTTAATTAATAAACATGGTTGAACATGGAGCAAGGAGGCACCAATCTGTGCCCAAGTGTTGTGCTTCTTTATATTTTGCTTTATATGGTATTTTCCTCTTACTAGTAATATGTTAATATATAAAGAGAAATTATTATTATTTAATCAACATGTATGATGTTAGAAGAAGTATGATATAATGGATAGAGTGCTGGATACACGATAAAGTCTGGGTTCAAATTCTGTCCCCCATGATAGCTGTGGGATCTTTAGGTCTTAGGCAACTCTAATATTTATTTACCAAGTTATAGAAGGGCTGCAGTCTGTAGTGGGAGAGAGAGTTCCAGCGTATATTAGTATGTAATGTTATTTTTAAATAAAGAGCCATATTTCTATAGATAATAATAACTAGAATTTGTAGAGCATACTCTATGTGTATACTATGCAAAGAATTTCACAAATATCTTATTTGACTCTCACAATAACCCTGAGAGGTAGGTGCTATTATCAGCTCCATTTAACAGAGTAGGAAACTGAGGCAAATAGAGATTAAGTAACTTGCCCCAGGTCACAAAGTTAGTAAATATATGAGGCTGGATTTGACCTCAGAACTCCCTGACCTCAGGTCTCGCATTCTATCCACTGTGCCACCTAGCTGCCCCCCAATTTTTTAAAAAAAAGTGTTTATACTACTGTTATTGGAGGAGATAGAATCCCAGATCACAGATGGAGGAGTTGACTTTAATAGAGGAGGAAGAATGCCTCTTTCTGTGAGACAGGAATTAAGGACAAGGGGATGGGTATAGATATAGAGGTATTTAGGAGTGGATAGGAGGAAAGACAGGAAATTCACTAATAACTTCTATCTTCTTAGTAAAACAGGAATGAAGTTCTCTAATAATAACAAGGGGGCTTTAAGGAAGGTTTAGAGTATATCGTTTGAGCAGTATCCTAGGGGAAAGGACAACAGACAAAAAAACCTTACCAAGAATCAGTGAGGGACCCAGGCTTTTCATTCCTCTCCTTCTAATCACAGAAAAATCGAATTCCTGTACAGCTAATTGAGAAGGCTCACGATGGAGTTGATGTGAGAAAATGGGTGGGAATAGTGTTAAGCAAATTGCTGATGGGTTGTGTAGGAGGGATGGCATTTCATGTTTATTAAACTATGTGCCCTTTTCCCTCCTCCTGCTCCTTCATGAAAAACAAAGAGAAAATTCAATTCAATTCAACGAACGCTCATTAAGTACTTATTATGAAAGATTGGTTTAAGATTGGAAAAAGAGTATGACAAGGCTGGATATTATCACCTTATTTATTTAACTTATATGCAGAGCATATCATGTAAAATGCCAGGCTGGATGAATCAAAAGCCAGAATTAAGGTTGCTGGGAGAAATATCAACCATTTCAGCTATGCAGATGATACCACTCTGATGGCAGAAAATGAAGAATTAAGAAGCCTCTTGATGAGCATAAAAGAGGAGGGTATAAAAGCCGTCTTGAAGCTTAACTTGAAAAAATCTGAAATCATTGCAACTGGTTCCATCACTTCCTGGCAAATAGAGGGAGAAGAAATGAAAGCAGTGTCAGACTTTATATTCTTGGGCTCAAAGATCACTGCAGACAGTGTTATAGCCATGAAATTAAAAGACACTTGCTCCTTGGAAGGAAAGCTGTGGCAAATCTGGACAGATACTAAAAAGCAGAGACATCACCTTGCTGTCAAATGTCTGTATAGTCAAAGCTATGATCTTTCCAGTAGCAATGTATGGTTGTGAGAGTTGGACTATGAGGAAAGCTGAGCACCCGAAGAATCAGTGTTTCCAAATTGTGGGCTAGAAGAGACTTTTGAGAGTTCCTTGGACAGCAAGGAGACCAAATCAGTTAATACTTAAAGAAATTAATTCATACTGTTCATTGGAAGGTCAAATATTGAAGCTGAAGCTTAAATACTTTGGCCATATAATGAGAAGACAGGACTCATTGGAAAAGACCCTGATGTTGGGAAAGATTGAAGGCAAAAGAAAAAGAGAATGGAAGAGGATGAAATGGATAGGTAGTGTCATGGAAGCAATGAACATGAGCTTGGACAGGTTTTGGGAGATAGTTGAGGATCAGAAGGGTCTGGTGTGCTATGGTATTCATGGGTCACAAAGAGCTGAACACGACTGAACAACTGTACTGTGAGGATCAAGTGAAATATTTATAAACCATTTAGTGCAGGGCCTGGTACAGAGTAGGTGCTTACTAAATGCTTGTTTCATTCCTTATGGCATCACAACTGGATTATTGTGCTGTTTTTGGTGCCATATTTTAGGGAGGGATTTGACAAGCCGGAGAATGCCTTGAGAAAGTTAGCCAGGAAAGTGAAGGATCTTGAGTTCATGTTATATGTGGATTGGTTGAAAGAACCAATATTTCAGCCTGAAGATAAATAATAATGGCAATGATGATAATACTATGAAGAGCTAGTATTTATATAGGACTTTAAGGTTTGCAAAGCACTTTCAATCATTATCTCACTTTATATGATGTGATTCCCATCTTCAGGTATTCTAAGGATTGTAATGTGGAAAAGGAATGATTAGATTTGGGATGATATAACCATAGCTTTTGAGCTGGAAGGGATGTTAGAGATGACCTCATCAACCCCCTTCATTTTTGTGCCCAGAAGGCACAACTAGGAGCACTGGGGGAGAAGGAGGAAAGGAAGTTGCAAAGATTCAAATGTATGCTTGATGACAGCAAATCCCTTTCTAACAATTGGACCTATCAGAAAGTGGTTTGGGCAGGAGGAAGAGGAGGCAGATGGATTCCTCCATTGTGGAAATCTTCAAGCAGAGGCTGGACACCTACTGATTGGGTATGTTGCAGAGAAGACTCTTGTTAAGGTGGGCATTGGCCTTGGTGGATGGTTTCTGAAGTCTCTTATAGATTTGAGCATTCTGTGATGCCATGAGTAGCCATGGTGGCAGAGCTGCTTAGGGAGCAGATCAGGGACTCCAGAGGCACACCCAGTTTTCTGTGTGGTGATCATTTCCTTTTCATTACACAATCACTATTAGATTTATAAGGAGACACCATAGCCATTACCTGATTAGTCAAGTGTAATTGGAGAGCTGTAGGGTACCATTAGGTTGGAAGTATTCACACTGTAATTTACTGAGGATTCCGGTGTCATTATTTATCCCAGGCATGGAAGAAAATGGGATAAAAACATGACACCTCATTCTTCTCCTTGTTCTAAATTTAGTTTATTGTTCCCTTTGATTGTTTTTCTTTGGGTCGAGGAAAGTAATGCAGTTCACCTTTACTAGTTGAGTAAATTGAGTGCTTGGATATGGATGGATAGTTAAACATTCACTGCCTAATTCTAATTTACCTTCTGGCTAATGTTAATTGTTCTCTACATATACATTGTAAGAGTAGGATGGAGGGGCAGCTTTTTTCCCTCTGTTTCTTATAAAGTATGCGTAATGGGATGGAAATTTGAAGATCTCCCCTGCCCCTTAATAGACCTAGGGGGGAGTTTGAAGACCTTCCCCACTTTGAAAGTAAACTCTGCCCCCTAATAGGCTGAATGTAGTCACATGGAGCCTGTGGTTGGAGGAGTTTGTTGAAGAGAAGCAGAGCCCACAGGAAGCTGGTCAGAGCTAGCCAGATGGTGGGGGAGAAAAGACACTCAGCAAGGAGACAGATAGGTTTGTGAGTAAATATTGATCTTGTATTGGTTTGTGGGAAGGCTGTAGGATGCTGTGGATCTCAGTGTTATTATGGCTTCTGAATATCTTTGGTACTATGATGGATATTGGCTTAGTAGTTTTGGGATTTGGTTTTCTGGTGTCTAAATAAATGCTTCAGTTCTATCCTCTACCTGGAGGGTTTGGTATATTTTGCTGTAGAATGTCATGCAATACTTATAGTCATGGTCTTTATCATGATCGTGGGTGCTGTAAATATTGCATTGGTGCTACAATATGGTTTTTATGTATTTAAATAGCCACTACTTTTGAAAATACTTATACTTTCCCTTTTCCCTGGAATCTATAGGGAAGACAGGTTAAGAGTGCTTGCAGCTGGCCTCTGGGAAAACCATTTTACATCACTGTTCATTGATTTCTGTATGTTTCTTGTTACCACAATCAGGATGAGTGGGCAATTAATTGATATATGTGGCAGGAAGGCTTCAGCTGTTGCCATTAAGCCTGAAAAAGGCACCTGTTTTTTCCCTGTCTCTGCCAGGCTAAAAGTTGAAATCACTCAAGTTTTTGAGCTCCTGTTTTGAAAGTCAAAATCTTTACATTGGAGAACTATGTGCAAAAGAGGAGAGCAAGAGTCAGATGAGACATCTGTATGGCATACCAGTGCATCTATGATGGAGCCTCATTACCTGGGTAGATTGCCCTACTTGTCTGAGGTTGCTCCCTTATGGTGTAGGCCTTCCTAGGGAGAGTTTCAGGCCTTGTATGTTGGTGGCGATATTAAGGTACAGCATATATCACAGGGCTTTTGGCAGTGAGAATTCCGCGAGCTCCTTGTCAATGTTTGAGCCTCTCCTTACTTTCCTAAGCATGCCCTTGTCAGAGGTTGTAGGATCTATGGCAATCTGGGTGGCAGGACCCTGATACTCCTTTGAATAATAGGCACTTCTGGTCTTTTACAAAGAATCCTTTGTATTCATAGAGAGAAACACAGATGCCTATGATAGGCTAGGATCAAACATAAATGACCTGTTGGCTGCTGCTAGACTTTCCAATGGAGATAGACTGCTATGGACCATCAGTCTTGGAATATCTATTCTAGGTGGACAGACTTAAAGTGACTGATGGTACTGCCAGCATTTGCCTTGTCTTCCTTCTGCATGAAGATACATGAAGATAAGTAGCCTTATCTGTGAAAAGTGGGCATTGTAGCTCTCATAGTCTGTAGGAAGAATGAAAGAAGGATTAATTAAAGATTGTAATGATAGTTGTGGTTTAGGAATAAGTGGTCCATGTAAAAATAAACTTTTTTAAAATAATGGAATTCATTGACCTATAGTTGGAATGAACCACAGAGACCACCTAATCCAGCCTATTGATTGCACCAGATGAAGGGCCTAGGGCTGAGGGAAGTTAATTGACTTGCCTACTTTCATACAGGTAGTATCAGTGGTGAGATTAGAACCCAAGTCCTCTGACTCTAGTCTTGGGTTCTTTACCTTTTTGTGTGTTATAGACTCCCTTTGGAAGTCTGGTGAAGCCTATGGTCTCCTCGGAATGTTTCTTACTGCATAAAATAAAAATAGAATGACAAAGGAAACTAGTTGTATTGAAATACAGTTATTGAATTCAAAAGTTCCTAGTTTGGGAACCATGGATCTAGAGTCAATTTTTTCTCTTATATCATGTTGATAATAATATCTTATTATCAACATATATCAACAGAAGTAACCCAAAGTGGTCAAGTATCCCAATACTATTACTCTTGTGCCTTGGGAAATTATTTTTGGCTGTAGACAAAGTACTTTTAAGGAACAGTACTCCTAGAGTCAAGAATATAAAAGGATGATGCCTGTTTGAATTAGCTTCTGCCATTTACCCCTATTCTGTGAACTCTCTTTAAAACTACATTAAAAGCCAGTCTAGTTCCAATATGGCCTTGGGAAGGGAAGTCTGCTGCCCACAGCCTAGGGTTAGCTGGACATTAATTAATGTCTGACTTTGCTCTGCTATCCTCCCACCTTCTCATTTTTATGACCTTTATGTGATTGAAAAAAGCAATTCCTGAATATTGAAGCCCTTAACATTGCCTTCCTCTCTACAGTAATACCTCTCATATAATTAGTCATATTGGCTAACATTTTACCCTAGAACAGTGCAAAGGGTAAAAAACAATCTTCAGTTCTGTCTCTGATACCCTTTTATCCTCTGGGCCATACTCATTTGTTTTTTTCCTCTTAGGCTGACTCACCTTTCAGAACAAGTGTTGGGCTTGTAAACATTTAACATTTAGAGCTGACATTTTGTTGCTTCCTCTCCCCCCCAGCACCCCTCTCCCCTCATGCTTTCTTGCAGTGTGGAGGTGGCCCTGGGTCCTTGAAGGCTATGTCTACAAAAGGCTGGTTACAGTAGGATCTCTCAAGCTGCAAAGGATTAGATATGGGCCAGATCAAGTAAGTTTAGTGAGTTCATGGCCAGGAAGCTGGCTGCTGGGGATGCTTCCTCTCCTTTCTTCTCCCTTTCCCTCTCCCCCTTCCTTCCACCTCCCCTCACCTGTCCTCTGTATTAGACAGAACATTGGAGTTGGATTTAGGAGTTTGAATCCTACCTTGGACACTTACTATCTACGTAACCTTGGACAGGTCACTTGGCTTCCCTAGTTTCTTTATCTTGAAAATGAGAAAGTTGTTTCTGAGGTCTTCTTGTCACTTGAAATCTGTGATATGAAACCTTTGTGGCCTTCAGCTAGTCACTTAACATCCCTGGGCTTTGGTTCCTTCATCTAGAGAGCCAAGAAGTTGGACTTGATGATGGCTGATGTCCCTCCCATCTCTAAATGTAGGCACCTCTGTCTCTGTCTCTATCTCTCTGTCTCTGTTTCTGTCTCTATCTCTCTGTTTCTCTCTTTTTGTCTCTCTTTAAAAATGGCTAAATCCCCAAACTTAACAGTGATGTGACTGGGGCAATCATTTGAATCTTTAACTTGCAGTAAATCACTCAATCATATGTATTACTAAGTATCTACTAGTTGTTCTGCACTGTACTAGACAGATGAAAATGAACTTTGCCAACCCAACTTGAGTCAAAACTATGATATGGTGACCAAGGAAAAATATGTATATTTATATGCCTAGATAAAACCACACGTGTGTTTATATCACATACAAATATATATATACACACACATGTATACACATATATATGTATATGTATATGTAGGTATGTACACACACACACACACACACATGCACTCACACTCTAGTAAGGGAGTTTGGGAGCCTAGAATTTGAGGTTCTATCCTAACGTGATGAACCCTTAAGTTTAGTAAAGTCGGTGAAATCTGCCTCTTCCCTCAGTATTTTTTTCCTCCATCAAGGGCTGGCTCAGGTTGCAGTTCTTTAGCTTGCTTGGGACTCACTGTCATGACTGAAACATTCCCCAGCAAATTTTTTCCTTATACCTCCAGGAGGCTAATCTCTGGGGGACATGGCCCCATTTGCCCATGGTTACTAGAACTAGAGCTAGCTAGAGAAGAGAAGACTGAGGGGGGGCATCATGACTGAGTTTAAATATTTGAAAAGTTGTCATGTGGAGGAGGGGTTCAGCTTGTTCTGCTTGACCACATGGACCAGAATGAGGAGCAATGACAGGAAGCTACAGAGAGGCACATTTTAGAGATGATGTCAGGAAAACTTCATGCAGATGAGAGATTTTAAAAAATGGACTGGGCTGCTGTCAACTAAGATACATCAGTGTTGGAAGTGACCTTAGCTTTCTAGTCCAACCTGTGTGTAAGCAGGACATCCCTTTGCAAAATACTTGGTGATTTATCTCTGTTCCCATAGAAGGGTACTCATTTGGCTTCTCAGCCACTGAGGCAGGGCCTTTACCATTTCGGAGGGATGCCCTATTTGTGGACAAAGTCCCCCCACTAAAAAGGGGCATTTTCATCTTACTATGCAACAGGCATTGGATTTGAATGAGTCTTATAGCTTAACATATCTCTGACCTCTTCAGGTGACATATATGCTCTGGTCCCTTGCTAAAAGTCATGTGTCATCAGCAGTTCCTTGGTCTCTGGGGATTGGATTAAAGATACTAGGCTATTGGTCCAGGAAGAGTCACTCTTTCTCAGTAGGCTATAAGACAGGCTCTTCAACTTTTTGATGTCATGGACCACTTTGGCAATCTATGGACCCCTTCTTAAAATAATTTTTTAAGTGCATAAAATAAAATCCATAGGATTTCAAAGGAAACCAATTATATTAAAATTCTCTCTCTCTCTCTCTCTCTCTCTCTCTCTCTCTCTCTCTCTCTCTTTCTCTCTCTTTCTCTCTCTTTTTCCTCTCTCCCCCCTCTCCCCACTTCCCCCATCTCTCCCTCCCTCTCTCCTTCTCTCTCTTCCTTTCCCCCCTCTCTCCCTCTCCCTCTCTCTCTTCCTGTTCCTCTCCCTCTCTTCCTCTACCTCTCCCTCCCTCTCCTTCTTCCTTCTTCCCTCCCTCCTCTGACCTCATGTTAAGAACCCCTGCTATAAGAGCTATAGAAAAGCTCTGCCTCTCTTGGTTTTACACTTATTACCTGGGACTCTTCCAGCTTTCCTTAGGATCCTGGTGTAATGAAACAAATATGACATTTGAATTCAGAATACCTGCATTCAAATCCGAGATTTTCTACTTATCTATGTGACTTTGGACAGGTCAATCTCTTTGGGTCTATTTCCTCATTGGAATAGTTGGTTTCTAAGATTTCTTCCAACACTATGGATATGATTTTCCCCTCCTCCCAGGGGCATGGCATATTGTAACTTGGGCACATGATAAATTGTGATCAATATGTGTTCCTCTAGGTGAACTGAAGACTGGAACTCTAGTACTTGGCAGTCTCTTTTGTTGTATATTTCTTTCCTCAAGCCCAGGACAAACTAAAATGAGTTTTAAAAAAAGATTTCTAGTCTTAGCACTTATCTTGTGGGTTTGAAAATTCATAGTTTCCTGAGTCAGTGCTGAGTGCCCAGAGGGAACTGTTTACTGTAACTATACCACTTCTCAGAGAAGATGACCATCACCAGCGGTATACTCAGCTCAAAGAATTAAGAAAGCCCAAGGCTTGCTTCATTCAAATTGCTCAGAAAATTCAAATCCAAGAGGAATGTGAAATATCAGTAGTTTTTACCTTCCAGAAGAGTATAGAAAGTATGATGGATTATTATTATGCTTTAAGCATTTGTTAACATGTGCTTATAAGTTTTTTTTATACTTCAAACATTTCTTTCATGGTGGAGGAAATACATAGCTGTCCTATATCTATTTACTTTGTACATTGAGTACCTTTTCTAGATGAGATCTTGTTACTGCTTTTTAGTGGAAACCCTAGACATGAGCCATATCTACGCATATTTTAACAAATTTTCTTTGGAATTACATGAGCCAATGTGCGAAAAGTCTCATTCACTCTTTTTGGTGTCAGGCTTCACTAAGACTGAACTCGACTCCAACTGAGCCCACAGTCAGAATCTCTTTTCTGAGAGGGGACCCTCTGGCTCTATGAAAGATTCTTCAAGTTAATGAGAGAGATATTAAGTAGAAGTCTGAGGGTTAGGTACTGTTTTCTCTTTTGACATTGTGAGAACAGCTACTTGGATCCTCATATTGATATCTGGGACCTTTCTCTTTTATTCAATTTTTAGCAACTTCTTCATTCTTGTGTCCCTTGTCCCTTGTGTCACCCACTGAGTTGTCTGGCATCATCTGGCCAGTCAACTCTGGTTTCATGATTAATTAAAAATGACACTGGTGGAAAGAGGGAGCAGGATTGGCCTCTTATCCTTATATCTGGCCCTATATCTATTTCTTGGGATCATCAGTAAGAATTTTCTTTGTATCAAATGTTCTTAACCTTTGTGTGTGTGTGTGTGTGTGTGTGTGTGTGTGTGTGTGTGTGTGTGTGTGTGCGTGCATGCATGTCATGCAACCTTTGGAAGTCTAGTGAAGTCTATGGACCTCTTCTTGGAATAATGCTCAAATACATCTAACATAAAACAATAGGATTATAAAGAAAATCAGTTATATTGAAAGATGATTATAAAATAAAAAAATCAAGTTCATAGATCTCACAATAAGAATATCGGTTTGAAATGGTTATGTGCAGAGGAAAATATAGCTCAGTGAGTATCTTATTTGTTGCCTGAGGTCCTTCAACCATTCATCTTGAACTCTCCCTCAGGAATTAAATTATACTTATTGGAGAACATAGTTTTGACATAATCTTAAGAGAAATAGCCTGAATATATTATGACCATAAAAACTTTTTTTTTTAAATTTTCAAGTGTGAATGCTTGATATGGAAAAGTAGCTGTGGTCTTTTCCCAAAATGATGCTGTATATTCGGGAAAATCAGTGAAATAAAAATGAAATACACCTCCCTCCTCTTGATAAAGAGGTGGGAAGCTGGGTATGGAATGTTGTTTACACAGTTAAATAAAGTGCTTTTTTTTTTAGTTAGCTTTACTTTATTATTCTTTGTCATAAGGAATGTTTGGGTGGGTATATAGGAAATGGTGGTACAAAATGAAATGTATAAAAACTTTAAAAAATTGTAAAGGCCAGAGATTTACAACAAAAATTAGGGGCTCCAAGCAACTGGTAGCAGCAAAAGCCCCCAAATGTACTTTTCTCTTTCCTTCTGTGTTCCCAAACAGAACTCCAACTTTGTGGTTTGCAGAGAAAAGTGTTGACAAAGCTTTATGTGGTGATGATGATGATTTTCAAGCAGTTTAGTCATGCTTTCCTCCTTCTCCCTGCTGCTGGGTTTATCATCTCTGAGAATACAAGGCATGGCTAATGTGCTTCTGCCAGAAGGTAAAAATGGTCCATCTGCTCTCCCCAATGCTTTAGTTGCATTGTCTTGTGATTGTTGCAAAGCAGATCCCCACAATGATCATTTAACTTAAAGATGGCAGGTGCTAGGGCCATTCTGTTCAGTGTGTGATGCCCTAATGCTCATCAAGGTCTATGAGTACTAATGGACCTGCTCCTTCAGTAGCTGCTAAATTCATGTCATGCCTGACTGAATTAGACAAGGAGTCGGGATAACTGGATTCTCATCCTAGTTTGGTTTGCATGACCTTGGGCAAGTGATTTAGCCTCCCCTATGTGACTGCAGTGTATCTTCTGTCAGGTTGTATTAATAATACCTTGTCCTACCAGCTGTGCATAGATATTGTGAGAATGCAATGAGATGCTGTGTGTAAAAAGATCCTAAAGTGTCTATGTTCGGTGCTATGAGCGTCGAAGGCATCACTATTGATTTTATTAAGATATATATAAGATTTAGAGCCTGGAACAGATTTTAGAGTTTGGTTCCCTCCTTTTATTGGTGATGGACCTGATGCTTAGAAAAGTAGGGGCTTGCCCAGGATTACACTGTTAGGAAGTAGCAGAGTCATGATTTGCACAAAACTTCCCTGATTTCAAATCTGGAACTCCTGTTATATCATGCCTCCCTTCTAAGCTTGTGCCTTGAGTGGGCTTCTTATTCTTCTTCACAACATATATAAAACCAGTTGCTAAACCTTGCCATTCCTACCACTGGAATATCTCTTCCATCTATCACCTTTTCACGGAGATGTCACCTTAGTTCAGGTCCTCATTCACCAAGACTATTGTAGCAACCTCCCAGTTGATCTTTCTGTTTCTGGTTCCTTACCACTCCAATCCATCTGACATTTTTGCACCAAAGTTGTTATCCTTAAAGAACAAATCTGCCTGCCACTCCTCTTCTCAATCAAACCTTGTGGCTACAAGGAGAAAACTCCTCTTAGATTTTAAAGTCCTTCACAACTTGGCCTTAATCTATCTCTCCAAAGTTATCTGATATTGCTCCCCTTTCCACATTCTACAATCCAGCCAAACAGGAATTCCCTCCATCCCTTACCCAGAGAAGTTCATCTCCCTTCAGTCAACTCAGTTAGTTTTCTAATTTTTATTAAGCATCTACTATGTGTCAAGGCACTGTGCTATGCACTGGGACGATAATGAAGGGCAGATTATCTTGGCGCTGTCCACCCTACTGCCTAGAACACATTCTATCTTCATCTCCCCGTCTTAGGCTCTCTAATGTCCTTCATTGGCTTAGGCACCAGCTACCTCTCCATGAAGCCTTTCCTGATCACTTCTATTGCCATTGCCCCCTCCTCCCAAGGGAGCACTTTGTACTTCCTTATATCTGTTCACAGTATATGTATTTGGATATACTTATGTCTGTCCTTGTTTCTCCCATTATAATGTAAACTCCTTAAGAGCAGGGATTGGCTCATTCGTTCTAGTTTTATTCCCAGCACATTTTTTATAGTGACTGGTTTGTGGTAATTATTTAATAAATGATTGTTGATTTACTGAATGTTATGGTTAACCTTACTAGGAGGAGTCTTGGGGAAGATATTCCTTGATTTCCTTTTAAGTGCCCATTCCTGGCCCATATGGTCTTTAGATAATCCATCTTGTCCATAGCAATCTCTCTCTACCTTAAACTATTTATTGTGTGTCGAATATATTTTGCCTTTTACTGTAGAATGCTTTTCTCCACAATTAGAGTATAAATATCTTGACAACAGGGATAAAGTCTTACACTTTGTGTCCCACTAGCATATATTATGTGATCAACAAATATTTGTGGTTTGCTTTCGCCCTAATTCAGTCCCTCATCACATCTGACTATTAGGGCCTATTATGAAAGTCTCTTACTGGTCTCTTTGCCTATTATCTTTCCCCTCTGCAGCCCACCCATCACACAATGGCTGAAATAAGGCCCAAGCTGGATTGTGACACTCCCCTGCTCAAGTCTCCTATTACTCAGTTTATGAATTTGAAGGCTCTCCATAAGCTGACTCCAACTCGCCTTTCTGGCTTTATTTCACATTAGTGTCCTTGGTGCCTTCTGTGTTCTAGCCAAGTTGGACGACTGTCTATTCCTGGAATTCAATGTGCTACCTCTTGACTCCATGGATTTGCTAACCACTTACCTCCTGCTATGTCCTCTTCATTCCTGCCTTTCAGAATTCTATTTCTTCAAGGCTTGGATCAAGTCAGGGGTCATCTTCTGCTAGAAGAATTTTCTGAACTCTCCTCTCCT
Organism: Gymnobelideus leadbeateri; assembly: GCA_011680675.1. NCBI lineage: Eukaryota > Metazoa > Chordata > Mammalia > Diprotodontia > Petauridae > Gymnobelideus > Gymnobelideus leadbeateri. The sequence continues at coordinate 299,557 of WOXC01008499.1, read as the reverse complement.
TGTTTAGAAGGCTTCTTTCCCTCCTAGACTGTTTTGTAAAAGAGTTGAACCCAGGTTCAAACCCAGGTCTCCAAATCTAACTATCTTTCCACTATACCATCACATGCTAACTTTCAATGAATTAACCAATAAATCGATAAGCACTAAGCATCTACTATGTACCAGGTATGGGCCTAGGCAGTGGAGATGCAAAGACAAATGAAACAGTTCCAATTCTCATGGAGCTTATGTTCTCCTTTGCATTACATTAACTTATTTTTATATCATACTAACCCCCAAACCCTACTCCTCAAAAAACTCAAACCAGGTTATAGTATAAATTCCTTAAGTGCAGGGACTCCATCATTTTAAAACCACAGTTTCAGTCCTGGCACATAGTAGGTTTTCAATATTTAAAAAATGAAAATATTTGTTGTTGCTTGGGTGGTGACCCACAGCAGGCCCAGTTTTTCCTGAGATAAAGCAATAGCTCAGTAAGGATTTGTTGACCAATGGATTATTTGATTGACAGCAGAAAGAAAAAGAACAGGAGTTGACATTTATATATTACTTTAAAATTTACAAAGGACTTTATAGCCATGATCTCATTTGATCCCCGCAACAACCCTGTGTGGAAGACAGTGCAGGTATTACTAGCCTTAGATTGCAAGTGTAGAACCTGAGACTCAGTGGGGTTAGGTTTGTTGCTTGTGGTCATGAAGCTATTCATTGCTGGAGATGGGATTTGAACTAGGGTCTCTCCTGAATTTTAGGTCACTGTTCTTCTCAAGATGGTGCAGCACTTTATGATGAAGAGCCACAGAGGGTCTGCTTTGGTGGCCACTGAGAAGACTGCCCCAAAGTAGGTTCCAAAGACCATTATGATTCTAGTTATAAAGGGTAATAGTGAGCAATAACCATTCAACCCCACTCATCTTCTTTGGGTCCTCTTTCTAGAATTTTGTTTTTACTGTTATTTGTAGTCTGTTTCTTTAGATCTGTAAATATCTATATCTCTGTTTTAGGGTCCCCTGGTGTCTCTCTCTGACATGCCCTAGGGAAGAAGGAAGGTAGCACAAGCTGCTGCCAAGGACAGATTCTCCTAACCTGTTGACACAGATTCATCTCCTCCAACTCCTTTGAGTGTTCTCTGTGCCTTGAACCTTAGGCAACTCTGTAGAATGCTCAGTACACAAGAATTCCATGGTGCGGATATACCCCATAGAAAGGGCTCACACTCTTAGACACACAAAGAAATAACACTCAAGAGCACTCAAAACTTCAGCCACATTGTTCCATTGCCATGAGGGCCAACCTGTCCCTTCTCTCCATTTTCCAATACTGTTATGTCCCACTGAGCAGAATCATTACCTTAGTCTCAAACAATAGCTGTGAAAGTCCAAATTGTTCCTTCTTTTATATGTTGGCTGGTAGGTAGTGTATGGTGTGGGGAAAGAAGCTTTTATATTCTTCAGCTGAATTGCTGCCTACCTATCCCTGTAGTTCAGTTTGGGACATGCCCTTATTTTTTGTTAGAGCTACCTGTTCTGTATGAAAGAAACTTCATCCTCTTTAGAATACCATACTCATGGAAGGCAAAGGGGGCACAAATCTGTCATATAATTGAATAATCCAGATAAGAGGGGCTAATCAGTAGCTCTTGCTGGCATACAGAGAAAATTCTTATGGGCTTCAAATCAGCCTGTCTTGCAATGTTCGTATATATTGGAGAATCTGTTTGTAAAGAGGACTCAATGATTGAGAAACTCTGATAGAAGCAGGCAGAGCTTGAAGGGGGCATGAGCAGCACATGAAGCAGGAAATTAATTTGCCTGCAGCAGTTGGTGAAGAATTACCTTTGGGGAATTACTAACTATTAATCTTTGCAAGATGACTGGGGAGAGAAGCATCCTCTCTAATTACCTAATGAGGCACCACCAAGTTGGGGAACCATGAACAACCATCATCTATAGTGCATTTGGTAGCCAAGATCCTCATTAAGAATCTCTACTGGATGATATATGAGCTACTGCATTCTCCAGCTCCTAGGCTCCTTCTAGGTTATAAGTACCCAATCACGGATGCTACTGGCTTGACACATTTGATGGGCTCCATAAATAACACCAGTTGGGGCTCTCCATATCTCGTTTGTGAGTATTCTAGTATACTTCCAGGCTAGGGGATATGAAATGTCAGGAAACTTCTTCACACATTGGACTGAGGTTTCATGCAGCCTGTCTGACATGTCAGGAATGGTGAATAATGAGAAGCTCTAGGATCAATGCCAACCATTACCTTCCTCAAGTGACAGATGATTTCCAAACTGACTCATTGCTAAGGGGAGAATCCTCAGCAGGACCCAGGTTATCTCTTTCTGACATCTGTTGGCATCAACTTGAATTTAACACTTATATTTGTATTCTTTAAAAAAATTGTACTTTCCCTTTTCCTTCCCCTATCTAACTTGATCCCCTCATTTTACAAATGAGGAAACTGAGGTCCTTCTTCTTGTGTTCCCTGAGTTTTCTATCCTCACAGATAATAACATTTCAGCCTTCGGAGGGAGCTCAGAAGACATCTAGTCCAACTTGTACCTAGATTAGAATCGTAAAATTAACATATTCAAATGACCGTCTAGCCTTTGCTTAAAGACCTCACATTGTCCTGAGACATCACATTGTACCTTCGGATAATGCCAATTTTAGATTCCTACTGTCTTAGATAGTTTTAGCCTAAATTTGCCTCATTGTAACTCTCATCTATTATTCCTGGTTCTTCTCTCTAAGGCCAAGAAGAATAATCCATCCTCCCTTTCATGTGACAGGTCTTCAGATACTTGAAGGCATCAGTCCTCTTCTCTTAGGTGTATTCTTATTCAGGATAAACATCCTTAACTCTTTCAAACATAAATTATATGGTGTCAGCTCAAAGGTCTTTACTATCATGGTTTCCCTCTTATGGAAACTCTCAAACTTGTCAATATCCCTCCTAAAATGTGGTGCCCAGAGACAAACACAACTCCAGATATGATCTGGCCAGACCAGACTAGAGTACAGTCATTGCTTCTATATTCCTGGGAGCTATGCCTCTCTCAATGAAGTCTATGATAGAATTTAGCATTCTTAGTTGCCATATTTTGCTACTCACTCATATTGAGCTGGAAGCCCATTAAAACCTTCAGATTTTCTTTTCCCAGATGAACTCTTGTCTAGCCATGCCTCTTTTGTCTTGTATCTGTGAATGTTATTGATTCCAAGCATGTGTCTTTAAACTTATCCTTATTAAGTTTCCTCTTATTAGACTCAACCCTGGTCTAGCCATCAAGATCCTCATGGATCCCAATTCAGTCATTCAGTATGCTCACCGTCCCTTATTTCCAAAGGCTTTATAGTTTATTTTACAGTGGTTAATGGCTAGTGTGACATCCAGGGATCCTAAGAAGGCAAGGTATGTGTGTAAAAGAGAGGATTTGAGTTCAAATCTCATCTCTGACAATTAGTACCTGTATGGCCCTATGCAAATTACTTAACCTTCCTGGGTCTCTGTTTCCTCAATTGTAAATGAGGGGGTTGGGCTAGCTGGACTCTTAGGCACATTCTAGCTCCAGAACTATGCTCCTCCTTCTTTGCAAGGAAATTGAGGGAGATATTGGAGGGGGCCTCCCCACCCATTAGTGACAGTGATTGTCCTCACTACTAATTTGACCTTTACAACTTTATATCATTTATTATATTTCTATAGTTAAACATCTTATCTTCTCAATTAGATTAAGTTCCATATAGGAAGAGACCATGTATTAGACCTCATAGTATCTTCCCTCCCTCAAGGGCACATTGTTTTGTACAAGCATATGGTGACTTAATCAATGTATGCTGATTGACATTTGCTTATCCTCCCCCTTCCCCCAGTGCTCACAGACTTCATTTTTCTGCTATATCTGTTCACGGTACTTGGGTTTTCATAGTCACAAAAAACATCTAGATTGGCCCCCAGAAAACTATAATCCTATTATGACTTTGAGGCATCCATCTTTCTTTCCTTCAACACATACACTGGAGAAATGTAATAGCTATAGTCCTTAAAGCTACTGAAGGTGGTGGTTTTAAATCACCCTAATGAAAAATACAAGAAAACACTGAAGTGTTCAATTTGATTAGTTTTTTCTCTGAAAGGTAAACATATTTCCCAGACACCTCTGTCTGGAAGCATCTACATTGCAGTCTGTTAAATTTGGCTGTCAAAATTTCACCTCAATTTACCCCCTTGCAAACACTTGAAGTTCTGCCTTTAATTAATTCTCTGCACTCAGAACTTTGAGCTATGCCAAGTTAGTTAATTACCCAAGTTTATAGCTTTAAGCATTTCCTAGATGCAAATGAAGAGAATTCCTGGTGAGCACCAGTGTCAGATCTTCAAAGACCATGCACGTTTTCTCTCTGAAGTTCGGACCAGAGATGGTGGGGGCAGGGAGGGACATCTATTCAGAAACACTCTACTCCTAGCAGAAGAGTGACATAGGAAGATATCCAGCTCATTTATCCCTTCAAAGATGTTCAGTGACAGATTTGTGTCTAAAAATATTCCCACTTATTCTATTGAGAATCATAAGGAAACTTTGAAACTGGTCCTTAAGAATCATTCAAAGATAACTTGTAAGCAGTTCTTGAGTGGCTTAGGAACAGAGGCTGCAAGAATCATCTGCTAATGAGTTATTGGATATCTAGCAGTGTGTGAGGGTCATAATGAAAAGTAAAAAATGCCATCACCATTATTACTGATGATGATGATGAAGAAGAAGAAGGAGATGATGCTGATGCTGGTGGTGTAGGAGGAAGAGTGCTGAATTTGGAGCTGTGGGAAATGGGTTTAGATCCTAGCCCAGTCACTTACTACCTTGGGAATCTTGAACAAGGTAGTTGCTCCTCATTTCACTTTGCATCTGGTTTCAACTTTATGAAACAAGATGCTCCCACTCCTGGTGCCCTCTGGTGCTACCTCTCCCCTCCTTTCCTTTCTCCTTTGTTAATTCTTTCTCACTTTGGACTGTAAGTGTATTGAGGGCAGGGACTATCTTTTTATTAATTGTGTCCCCAGGGCTTAACACTGTGCTTGGCACCAAGTAGGCGTTTAATAAATGTTTATTGGTTTGGTTTTACCCTCTCTGGCTGTCAGTTTCCTTATCTGCAAAAGGATGAGTTTGGACCAGATGACATTTGAGGATCTTACCAGTTCCAAATCTATGAGCCTATTTCCAAACCCCTGATTTCTTTAGTGTAGAAAACTAGTGGGTCAGAAAATCTTGCCACCAACACAGAACAATGACTTATGTAACTTACCACCTTAGAGAGTCACCTGGGGCACAGAGAGGTTATCTGGCTACAGTCACAGCCAACGTATGAAAGGTAGGACTTGAACACACATCTTCCTGACTAAGAGGTCGGCTCTCTGTTCACAATGTCACACTTTACTCAGGTGCTTTTATAGTTACCTTTCTATTATAGCTATATACATAGTTTTATACATAGTTATATTAGATATGTAGTATATGTTCTACATTTTCTTATATATAACTGTATAATATGATATGTAACTATACAGATATAATTATATATATATAACTATATTATATAGTGATATTCTATTATAATACATAGCTATTATAGTTATATTTCTAGTAAAAATGTCTCAGGATCTCCAAAATTTATTTTTATTTTAGGGAATTGTTTTTGATTTTATAATAAATATTATGAAAAGCATCATGGGGTAGACAGAGAACTGGCCTGGAATTCAAGAGAAAAACTGGGTTCAAAGTCCTAACTCTGTCACACCCAGGCTGTGTGACCCTGGACAAGACACCTAAATTCTCATTGTCCCAGGCAGCTCTTGAAGAACATGTTTCAGAACAGATGCTGACATACACTGGCAGAGTGAGTTGCCTTACTAGGAGTTCCCCAGACCAGTGAAATCACAGGTCTGACCTCTTCCTTCCTCCTCCGCAGAATGGCATAGGTAGATATGGGAGCCTGAGAGTCAGAAAATCTGAGTCTAGTCCCAGCTTTGATACCCCTTAATTGTGTAACCTTGGGTAAGTGACTTCTCTTCTGAGGTTTGATTTCCTCACCTATAAAATAGAGATAATGACGATCTTGGTAGATCCCTCATGAGGTTGTTGGGAGGAAAGTGTTTTGTGCACTTTCAAGCATGTTATAAATTCAAATCATTATTATTTGCAACGATAATAGTGCTAGTAAGCTTGGATCAACACAGTACATCTATCAGGACAACATTTGTCTCTCTGATGTTAGCTACAATCATTTATATGAAAGGAGATCTCCCTGGCTCCTCTGGGCCTCAGTTTCCTTATCTATAAAATGGGGATTATGATAGCTATAGCTCTGGACCCCCAGGGCTCTTGTGATGAGCTCTAAGTGCTATGCAAGGCTTACATCTTAAATCACAAGCTGCCTTTTAAGAGTCCTCCACTTCCTGCATTCCACCGACCTTTCCAGTCTTACTTGGTATCACTTCCTTTTACCCATTTCCCACATAGGCACACTTGTCTGGCTCCTCCACATTACTGCCTCTGCATGAGAGCTACCCTCTCCTCGCCTCCCTCTTGCAGTCCTTAGCTTGTTCTAAGGACAGACTCCGCTTTCTACAAAAGGCCTTCCCTGATGCCTCCTCAGGCTTCTCTCCCTTCTTCTTGAGACTATTTCATTTAGACTCAGCCACTTACCTAATTAGGGGCATGTGGTAGACAATTAAGTGTAAGCTTCTTCACTTTCCTTTTTTGCTTTAGCTTTCTGGAGTGCCTAGCAGGGAGCCTTGCAGATAATGAGTACTTCAGCAGTTTGTCAAATGGAATTCATTCCAAGCTTGTGTGGAGGTAGCTGGTGTAGTGGAGAGAGCAGGGTCTGGAACTCAGGACACCCCGGATTCAGGCGCTGCCTCCGACCCAGAGTGACTGTGTGACCTTAGGCAAAGCACTTGGTATCTCTGTATTCAGGGAATTCTCTAAGCTTCAGAGAAGTTGCTGACCTTTATCGCTAGAGTGGGTTCTCTCATTGGCTGTTCTGCATCAACCACTTGTTAATGGTCATGGTCCCTTGTGTCTTGATGAGAACTCTCATTTTGCTAAAATATTGAGTTGTTTCTGCTACTAATAGGCTGAAGTGATTAAAAGAAGTGGCATATCTATATTCGTATCTGTATCTGTTCCCACAATGGCTGTGTGACTCTGGGCAAATCACTTAATCTCCCAGTGGCCCAGGCAACTCTGATCCCCAGTGATCTGCATTGGTAGAGAAAATTTCATTTTTTGGTATTCTCAAACCAATTAAAATTACAGCTCCAGTAAAAAGCCCCAAATCAATGATCAAATAGTAATAAACAACAAAACCTCAGTTCTGAACACAATACTCCAGGTGTCATCTGAAGAGGAGAGAACAAGCAGAACTATCACCTTGAACAAGTAACTTCTGGGCTCTCAGTGACCTCATTTGTAAGATTAAGGGATTAGATTAGGTGATCTTTAATGTCCCAGCTCTAAATGCTAGATAATTCTATCACTTCTATAGGATCCCATTAGCCTTTAGGGTTGCTACATCCTGCTGATAACTAATACAGAGCTTACAAAATCCTCCAGTGGCATTGCTGTCCAACATTCCTGAGTGCAGCAGAAATGCATGAGAATGGAATTGGGAATTGTGTAACACAATAAATAGAAATATAATAGAACACAAATAGTACAAATATGTGGTTTCCTAACCTGTAGGGATCATTAAGTGTGGTTTAGTGGTCCCATTGTTATTTGAGTCTCTAGACTTACTATGCCTTTTTACCTTATATACATTGCTTTTAATTGCACCTCTCCCAAACTGTAGATTTTCAGTTGATTTTTTGGATCCAAGTTCAGAACTTTACATTTTTTTTCTCTAACAGTACATTTCAGCTTCTTAGCTTTGGTTCACTAGTCTATCTTGTTGAGATATTTTTCGGATTACTATTCTGTCCCAGTTTAGGAAATTTAATAAGTATGACACTAATGCCATCATCCAAATCATTGACAAAAGAATAGAAGAGGAAAGAACCCTGTGATACTCCTCTGGAGACTCCTTTAAGGTTAATATCGATCCCTTTAACAGTCTTTGGCTCTAGGCATTCAATTAGTACTCAATCTATCCAACTGTATTATCTGCATCTATTCCATTTCTTTCCATCTTGTCCACAAGGATATTATAGGACACTTTACCAAGTACTTTGTTGGAATCTACATTTACTGCGTCTATATATAAAAGAATGCCACAGCTAGTGCCCTATGTACTAGGCTAGTGGCCTTTCCAGGAAAGGAAATATGTCATGATGTGTCTTGATCATGGCAAACCCACGCTGGCTCTTGGTGAGCACTTCCTCTTTCACAAATTATTCTTTTAATAACTGACTGATATAACAGTGAGAATTTTAAAAACCAGGAATTGATGTCAAATCCACTGCCTATAATTTGAAGTATGTACATTCTTTCTTTTTCTGAAATTTTAGAAAACATTTGTCTATTTCTAGTACAACAGTACATCTTTCATTTGCCATAATTCCTCTGAGATTATAGACAGAACTTCAGTAATTGTACACATTAAGGGTTTTTTTAATAACTTGTGAAATCTTGTACTGGTAAACTCTTGTTAATGAATGAATTCTGTGCTCTACATTTTTTGTCTTAGTTAAGGTATTATTACTAAAAACTTCTGTATACAAGGGGAGAGCCCTAGGCACAAGTAGGCCTCATAACCAAGTTCTCTGTGCCACCCCACCATGTCCACCCCCCTCCCCCCACCAAATGGAATACGACTAACCATTTACTAGTCTTGCAACTAGGTTGAGAAAACATGGGATAAATTTGAAATGGCCCAGAATAGAAAGAGTGAGAATGTTGCTCAATGTTAAGAGAGGAAAGTACAAAGCTAGGAAATTAATGAAGGTATGGTTAGCAGGGCAGTGGTGATAAGTTATGATTAAATATCCTAGGAATAAGTACTGAAAGCTGAGCAGGTACTTTCTTTCCCAAGCAAACGTGTTTTCCCATCTTGTCCTTTCTTCAGGTCAGCAGTACCTAGTCTCTTGTAGGCCTTCTGCAGTGATAATATAGTTCTCTAGAAGCACCATAATATAAGCCAGGCTGTGGGTTCAGGCTCCATACTCTTGTACCTCTTCGTATTATTTTGTTAAGATTATATTATCATTGCCATGGGAGATGATGTATGTAAATCAATAAAATAGCAAACAAATATTAAGCACCGACTATGTACCAGGTATTGTGCTAAGTATTGAGGAAGCATCAAAACCTATAAAGATAAATATAGTTCCTTCCCTCAAGAACCTTACATTCCAATGGAGGAGACAACACACACATATGTAGTTAAACATATGATATATACAAAGTGGAAGGAAAGTAATTTCAGAGGGGAAGGCACTAACAATGGGGAGTTGGGTATAGGGCAAGGCTTTTTTCAGAAGATGGGATTTTATTTGGATCATATAGGAAGCCAGGGAAACTGCGAGGTGGAGGCTAGGTGGGAAAAGTTTCTCCAAATGGGGACTAGCCAATGTGAAGGCATAGAGATGGCAGATGGAGGGTTTTACGTGAAATGCAGCAAATGGGCCAGTGCTGCCGAAATGTAGGATTTTGTTGACATGAATAATGTGTAAGAAAATCAGAAAGTAAGAAGGGGACAGGAGTGAAGAGCTTCAAATATCAAACAGAAGAATTTTGTGTTTGATATTGGAGATAAAAGGGAACCATTGGCATTTATGGAGGAGGGTAGTGATGTAGAGCTACATTTTTAGAAAAACTGCTTTGGGTGCTGAGTGGAGAGATGGATTGGAGTGGGGAGAGACTTGAGGCAGGAAGAAGAACTATCTCAATAATCCAGATGAGAGATAATGAGAAAATGAACTTTTGCAGTGGTTGTATGTGAAAAGAAAAGGACATGTAGGCGATATGTGAGGACAGTAAAAACAATTGATTGGATATGTGGGGTGAGTGAATGACACCAAACTTGAGAACTTCAGTCACCAGGAGAATAATGAAGAACTTGACAATAATGGGGAAATTCAGAAGAGAGAAGGGTTTTGGGTGAATGATAATGAGTCCTATTTTGGGTTTGTTGAGTTTGAGATGTTCACAGGATGTCTAATTCAAGATATCCCCAAAACAGTTGATGATATGGGACTGGACCTTGGGAGGGAGGTAAGAGATGGATAATTAGACCTAAGCATGATTTTCATAGAGATTATAATTAAGCCCATGGGAGACTATGTGATTTTCAAGTGAGATGACACAGAAGGGGAAAAAAAGAGGGCCCAAGGACAGGGCTTGGGGCATACCTACTGTTAGTGGGCCTGACATAGATGGATATCCAGAAAAGGAGACTGAGAAGTGGCCAGACAGATAGGAGGACAACCTACATGAAAACCCAGAGAGGAGAAAGTTTTCAGGAGAAGAAAGTCATCAGTAGTGTCAAATGCTGCAGAGTGGTCAAGAAGGAGGAAGACTAGGAAAGACCCATTAGATTTGTCAGCGGTGACTTTGGAGAGGGCAGTTTCAATTGAATGTTGGATGAAGTTGGAAGCTTGATCACAGAGGATTTAGAGAAAATGGAACCACCAAATGTAGATGAGATTTTTGAGAAGTTAAGTGACAAACGAGAGGAGAGATACAGGATGATAGCAAGCAGGGATGGTTGGTTCAGGTGAGGGTCTTTTTTTTTTTTTTTAAAGCAATTGGGGTTAAGTAACTTGCTCAAGGTTACACGGCTAGTCATTTGATTTTATGCGTGGGTGCTCATTTTCTGAGGCCGGATCTGATCTCGGGTCATCCAAACTCCGAGGCGGCACTCTTACTCACTGCGCCACCTAGCCGCCCCTTTAGGGCAATTGGGGTTAAGTAACTTGCCCAAGGTCACACGGCTAGGTTTTTGTTTGTGCGGATTAAGTGTCGGAGGCCGGCTCCGAACTCAGGTCCTTCTGATTCCAGGGCCGGCGCTCTATTCACTGCGCCACCTAGCCGCCCCGAGGTGAGGGTCTTTTAAAGATGGGAGAAACATGGGTATATTTGTAGGACACAAGGAAGGAGCCAGTGTATAGGGAGAGACTAAAAATTAGAAGAAAAGTGGGGATGATAGTGGGAACAATTTTTTCAAGAAGATGGTAGGGGATGGGATCAAGGGCGTATCTCAAATGGTTTGTCTTGGCAAGGAGAAGGGCCATCTCTTTGTAATTGGGGTGAAGGGGATCATGGGGATGGCATTAGAGGATGTGATATGAGGAGAGAAGATGGAGCTCTTGGGAAATTCCTTTGTAAACCACATACAAACAAGTTTGAGGTAGCATTATTGTTATCGTTATTTAGGTAGAGGCAGCTTGATAGTGAATAGAGTATTGGACTTGGAGAGAAGCCCCAGGATTAATCTTCCTTCTGACATAAGCTATAACCCAGGGCAGGTCATTTAACCTTTTATATGCCACAGACAACTTCCTAGGAGTTAGCTACATAGATCTGTTGCAATATGCATTGGTGGAGAGATTTCACATACTGGTAACTCTCTATGCCTACAAAACCATAGATTCTATGCATGGCTGATTTCCCTCCCCTAACTTTGCTGGGTGGAGGAGGAGCAGCTAGGTGGTGAAGTGGGTGGAGTGACAGGCATGGAGTCAGGAAGACTCATCTTCTTGAGTTCAAATCTGGTCTAGGGCACTTACTAGATGTGTGACCCTGGGCAAGTCTCTTAACCCTGTTTGCCTCATCTGTTTCCTCATCTGTAAAATGAGTCGGATAAGGAAATGCCAATTACTGTACTATCTTTGCCAAGAAAACCTCAAATGGGGTCATGAAGAGTCAGACAGGACTGAAAAATGACTAAATAGCATCTAGGAGGGTGACAGGTAGTTGAGACTAAAGGACCAAGGGAGCTGATAAGGTCATGATAACACAAGGTTCCCCTTTTTTCAACATACATACAAGATGTGGAAAGTGACTGCTGAAAAGTATTTGTTGTAACTGGATCAAGAAGGTTTTATTCGTATGGCCCACAACTGGACCAAGGAAATAGCTTTATTATCTCATAATCTGAGGGTCATAGATTTGGAACTGGAAGCGACCTCAGAGGCTGTTTAGTTTTCCTGTCCCCTCCCTCCCCTCTCTCCGCACCCCCCCCCAAGTCCTATTTTCCAGATAAAGAGACTGACGCTCACAGTGGTGCAGCAACTCATCCATAGTTAGATGGTGCCTGGCCTGTGGCAAATCCTTTAAAAATGCCCCTCAGTTTGGATCAAGTTCTTCCTGAAAGACCATTTTACTGAATACAGAATAGCATCTCCTACTGGCAAATTTCAGGCTTCCACCATCACGATGAAGTTGAGCAGCTTTAATTCCTAATGCCCTGGAATCCCAGCCCTGGAAGAGACTTCTGCGTTAGCACCTGCTATTCATTAGCTGCCCACAGTTTACTAGGAGCTCTTGGGTAATAAAAGACATACTCAGGCTTCGTTTAACTTGAAATAGTATAACATTAAATGGCAGCCTTAAATCTAGCTCGCCCAATAATAATTATGAGTTTAAGAGATCATAGAGCATGCATCCTGCCCTGTCTCTACTGCTATTCAAATAAGAATTGGTTTACCCTATAATAGTCTACTAAATTTTGACCCTCTGTCTCCTAGTGAGTGGGAATTTTTTCATTTGTAACTGTATGTCCAGATCCTGTCTGTCTGTCTATCTATCTATCTATCTATCTATCTATCTATCTATCTATCTATCTATCTATCTATCTAATCTATCTACCTACCTACCTACCTACCTACCTACCTACCTACCTACCTACCTATCTATGTAATCCATTTGTAAAGCACTTAGCAGAGTGTCTGGGACATATTAGGTGCTGAAGAAATGCTTCTCCACTATCTACCCCCCATTCTTTTCTGTTTTGTTCTTTGTATATGTAACATCAGTACAGTGCCTGGCACAAAGCAAATGCCTAGTAAATAATTGTCAATTATTTTGCAGTGGCAGAGAAGGGGGTGGGGTGGGGCAAAAGCCAGAGCTAAAAAATCTATTTAAAAACCTGTAAATGAGCCTGCAAATGTCCTCATTCTACAACGTTTCCTCCCCGCAAATTGATGTTTTACTTGATGACCCAAAGGCAGGCTTGTTGCCTTGAAATATGTTTTTTTTTTCCTCTTCCACCTGTGCAGATGAAGAGCAAATCCAGGGGTCAATCAAAGCTTACTCTATCTTTGGCTTTCCCCTGAACCCCTCAAATCAGATACTTAAACAGTATCATTGGGTCTGGCCCTCTGTGTTCCACAGAGACAAGTCCAAGAAAAACTGACCTTTGGCCCTCTATCCCAGAGCAGGTTTTCATGTCTGAGTTTTTTTTTCTCCCTGTGGCTGCTAAAAGAGAGATCTATTATCCATCAGAACCTGCTTCTATCAAAGTCTTCAGCAATGGACATGATGGTGCTATTAAAAATATGCCATTTATTCAGCTGGAGTGTTTTGCTTATCAAGCTGAATTCCTACTGTGGGTACTTCTGTCTTCCCAGTGGGTGCCCGGGACAGTGCAACCACCTACTTTGGAAGAGCCTGTGTTTTTGTGCCCTTGGCCATGAGAAGCACAGGTTTAATGAAATAAGAAAATGAGAAAGCTGAACTGGAATGAAGGTGATGAAGATAGATAAATAGATGTTTGTATATCACTTACTGTGTGCTAAGCACTTTACAATTCTGATTTCATTTGACTCTCACAACTCTGGGAGGTAGGTGCTATTGTTAGCCCCATTTTATGGATGAGGAAAGTGAGGCAAATCAAGGTTAAGTTGCTTACCCAGGGTCACACAACTAGTAAGCATCTGATGCTAGATTTAAACTGACTCAAGGCTCAGTGCAACCTAGCTATCAGATTCCACTTTAAGGTCTTTGAGAATTAGGGGTGGGGAAGTCCTCTGCTCTTCAGCTATGAGTAGTCCCCTGTTTTTTCTCTCTCAATGCAATGACATCCTAGAGGAGCTGCCCATTATGCTTCACTACTAAAAGAAAAGAGAAGGGGAAGGTTCATCTCAGAGTCAGACAAGGGAGCTTGGGAAAGAGGATGATGAGTCTCTCCATCCCTCCCCATCTCTGTCTCTCTCTCTTCCCCTTCCTCCCTCTGTCTTTCATCTCTCTCTGTGTCTTTATCTGTCTCTCTCATCATATCCCTCCCTCCCTCCCTCCCCGTCTCTCTCTCTCTCTCTGTGTCTCTGTCTCTCTGTCTGTCTCTGTCTTTCCCTCTGTCTCTCTCTCCCTTCCCCCTTTCTCTTTCTCCTCTCCCAATCTGTCTCTCTGTCTCTGTCTGTCTCTCCCTCTCAGTTAAAACTGTTATTACTGATGAGCCTTCTATGTCTTTGATTCCAAAGAACATCCACTCTTTTTGTCAGTATTGATTCTCATAAATCTGCCCCCATTGATTCATTTGGACTGGAACCCATAAGGGCACAGAGAATAGTCAGGGGGCAAAGTGGATTGAGCCTTGGAATTAGCATCAGGAAGATTTGGCTTCAGATAGGAATTCAGGTGCCTACAAACTGTGTGGCCCTGGTAAGTCACTTAACCTCTAAGCCTCAGTTTTCTCATCAACAACATGGGGATAATAAAGGTACTGACCTCTCAGAGTAGTTATGAGGCTCAGATAAGATAAGATGTAAACTTTAAGGTGGTGTAGAAATACTAGCTACCATTGTTATAACATCCACCTCACTGGGTATGGGATGGCCCAGTGTAAGCTCCTTGTGGGCAGGGACTGTTTTTTTTTCTTTATATCCCCTGGGCCTATTATGGTATGTGGTATAAACTTAGGACTTGATAAATACTTTCTGAATCGAATTGAGAGGCAGTGTTGTGAAGTGGCTAGGGCACTGGACTTGAAGTCAGGAAGGGCAGGGTTCAGATTTTTCCCTCAAACACTTAGTAGCTGTGTTACCTTGGGAAAGTCATTGCCATCTCTGTGCCTCAGTTTCCTCAGCTGTAAAGTGAGGGCATTCGACTCCAAGGCCTCCAAGATTCTTTCTAGTTCTACATCTATATGAGCTTATGAATTGAAGTGAATAGAAATATATTGATAGTCTCTGGAATTTTAGGAAGCTTTGCCTCAATTTCAGGAAGCCTTTCCTAGAATCAAACAGGAGTCAATATTTCTTTAAAACCTTTAATGGTTTTCTCAAGTAAATAATGTGAGCAATTGACATTTACACAGCACTCTAAGGCTTGCAAAGAGTTTTACATATATTATCTCATTTGATACTTATTCAACACAATCCTGTGACAAATACTTTTATTATTCCCATTTTATGGAATAGAAAATTGAGGCTTAGAAACTTGCTCATACTCACATAGCTGGTAATTATATGAGAAGGAATTTGAACCCAGGGTTTTCTGACTTTAGACTGAGAACTCTATCCATTAAACTATTTTACTTTCCAGATTATAGAAACAGCACAAAGAAATTAGTTGGGAACAAGATGCCTCATGAAATTTGGCCTTTTTGGTTTCTGTGGTTGTAGCTTAAGAGCAACAGGGCTTCATATGCCCAGTGGGCTTGGGAATTGTTCATAGCATTTAGATTTGATAGGTAGGTAGTGTGGTGTCATTTTGTGTTATATGACCAAAAATGTGGGATAAGTAAGGCAGAGGACCTGGGCTCAAATCCTAGATATGTCACCTAAAACTGGTGTGACCTTAGGCAGGTCACTTGACATTTCTGGGTCTCAGTTTCCTGTAAACTTGATATCCTCTGAAGTCTTTTTCAATTCTAGGTCTAAGTTCTAAGTCTATGACCCTAGATTATTTGACTTCTCCAAATTGTTTCCTTATCTGCCAAATGAAGGGGTTGGACTTGATGACTCTAAATCGTGGAATCTGTTCTCTGTTGTTTAAGTCTAGGACGGTAGTCTGATCCTTCCTTTGTACAGAAGTAGCCTTGTGTCCTACCTAGGACACAAGTCAATTCATCTAACAAGTATTTATTAAACTCCTATTGTGTTTCAGGTACCATTTTTGCTAGAATTACAATAAGCAGATAAAATAACCCCCGCCCTTAAGCAGCTTACATTCCATCTGTAGAGACAAAATGTACACTAAATATAAGGATACACAAAGACATAAGAAATAGGCATGAAGTAAATAGGGTGGGGAGATCAGGAAAAGAGTCTTCTCTGATTCGCAATTCCCCACTACTTCTTAAAATCGAGTGGAGGAAAATTGTTACCAACACTCGAAGATATTTAGTAGCTGTGGGACTTATTAATTTGAATGTTATTCATGTTCCAATAATAAATGCTTAGTAATAAATGTTTTTCAATTGAACTGCTGAATCGTATATGAATATTAAAGATAGTGCTCATTGCAATGTTGTGTAATGCAAAGAATACTGTGTTTGAATATTATCTCTCTGACTTATTAGCTGTGAGATCTTGGGCCAGTTTGTCGTCTCTCTGAGCCACATCTGCCAAATTTGGATAATGATTCTTGTCCTATAGAGCCTACAGCATCGTTGTCAAGATTAAATATAATAATATAGTAAAAGTGCTTTTTATGTGGTAAAGATTTGCATCAATCTAAGGTATGGTTACTACTTTTGCTTCTTCTCTTCCTTCCCTCCCCTCTTCCCTCCCTTCCCTCCCCTCTTCCCTCCCTTCCTCTTTCCTTCTTTTCTCCCCCCCTCCCTCCTTTCCTATTCCCTTATTCTCTCAGCATGTTTTGTGACATTGTATTTATATCTTCATATCAGTAGTGATTATGTGCCCAAATTGTCCATGGAGGTTATGGTTTTTGTGCTGTGGAATCTACTGTTTAATAACTGGATGTCTGTTTTGTAACCTAGGAATGTTGATGAAAGTAAAAGAATTCAGGGGGTGGAACAAGGTCCTATCGTAGAAATATAAGTAATATAGCATGAATCGGGATTTGTCCCAAGGTGCCAGCATCCAGAGAGGGATGTTCTCCCTCCCCATGACTACCATTGTTCCTACATCTCAAGCCTTTGTATTTCATTCCCTCTTTTTCCCTCCGTGCCAAAACAGGCTAACCCTTTGGTCTGATTGACATTGTGCTTCTCTCCTTGGACATCCCCTTACTTTTCAAGCCTTTTATGATGAAGGCAGAACTGGCCCCTCTTCTAGTATGCTTTCCTAGGCAGTTTTATAAAAATCCCTGCCCATACTTGCACCTCCATTTTATCCTTCTCTACTAACACTCAACTGTGTTTGTCTTAAGTGAAAATATCTTTTGTTATGTTATAGCTCTTTCACATATAACAGCATTTACTCCTAGTATACATTAGAGCCTAAAGGTGTGGCATTGTGGCTCCAGAACATATTGGAATATGACAAAATTCAGGAGGTCATTTATTCAAAAAGAATTTCAGGGATTTCTCCTTCCCTGACCATATGCTTGGTACTATAGAAACATTTGTCTTCTTGTATCATTGGGAATAAATTTTGACAGTCCCTATTAGCTCATTGTTTGTTTAAACTCGAAGGGTTCTCTAATGACTCCTTGGGTACATAGAAGGGAGGTAGTAGAGTCATCCTCAGAAATGGGTGTGGGAGATGTTAATTATGATCACAATTATGATCATGACCAATTTACCTTTTTGAACCATTTAGGTTCAAACTGGAGCTTCTACCCCTTTTGTAGGAAACCTGAACTGAGCAGGGATGCAAACTTGGCTGTACTTCTAGCCTTGGCAAAGAAATGAATGCAAATCCCCCAGCTGCCATATGATGCTTTAGAGCCGTCAGTAATAACCCAGCATGAGACAGTGTCAGAGCTTGAACAGAATTAACTCTTTTCCCAATTGATGTCACTGCAAGTCCTGGGTGAGAATCCATTTCAGAGCATCTGTATTCATCAGCTAGCTGGGTGTGGAGATGCACAATATAACCTCAAGGGCTCTTCGCCTTGGGAACTGAATAGTAAACTCCTCCATTCATGGTGTAATGCACATGGGCAGCTCCTTAATCTATCAAGCCAAATGTACCTTATTTTCTTAACAATAGGTATGATGAATGGCAAAGTGGGTCCAGTTAAGGGCATTATTGCTCAGAGTTTGGGCTGACAGCAAAATTACCATTACTAGGGAGTTCTATGTATGACTCCTGAGGCTGAGATTCCTTGGTGAAGTGTAATTTTGTGATCCTTATTAACATTTGGACTGTCTATTTCCCTTGCCCATTAGGTCTATAAATAATCACATTTCCCATGATCAGAAAAAGATGAACTTGTTCGAAATTCCATTCATTCTTCTAAATAATAATCTTCAAAGCCAGGTAGGTGCTTATTAATACCTTGTTATGTCAGATGTCTCTCCTGTTACCCAGGAACTACCTACCATATGTGCTCCTGCTGCTACGGAATTTGAATTTATATGAGCAGGATTTAAATGGCTTTCAATAAATTGGATATTTCAGAATGTTTTTTCTTTTTCATCCCTTTCTTTTCTGCTCTCTCCTGCCGTCTACCCACTAATTCCTTATCTTTGATTTCCCCTAAACTTATATTAAAATGCCTCATGCTCTTGTTGTACTTTCTTTGCAACATACTCTGAGGTAGCCAATACACATATTATCACCATTTTGTGGAGCAAGAAACTAAGGTTTAGTCATCTTAAGTAGCCACTCATTTGTGAAATGTAGGCATGGGGTGGGGGCTGGACTTGGTGACTTCTGAAATCCCAACCCTAATTCTATGATCTTGAATGTGTTTACGATCCCACATATGGTAAATGGTAACTTTTTAATTCAGATTCCAAAGCCTTTTGATGCATAACCTCCCTGAGAAGAATAAACGTCATTTATATGATTATATGTTTGTCTCTGAGGCTAAAAACCCAATGAAGCAAAAGTAAAATTGCAAGCTAAGGTCAGTGATTTTGTTCCCAAATTCTCTTTGTGAAGAATGATGAAAATTATTAGCTCACCCAGTCAGCTTTTTTTAGTCTTTTGGTGACAGTTGCATTGTCATGGGAGTAGGAAAAAAAAAGAAAATAATTTTCTCATTTTAATTTAGAGTGTGAATTAAACTTATCAAGAGGCAGAAACAAAGGGTCTAAAAGATAGACGAGCACCTAAGGATTTCTGGAAACAAGCTGGCTGGGTATATCTGCCTGGAGTCTACCTCTAAAAGAGCTGACATAGCCCTGGAACTATCAGCTCAAAAAGTTGGTGAGACCCCTGTCCCTGAAGGGGAAGAAACCAAACATCAGTTGACCAACAGATGGCAGCATAGAACAGCTCAGTGGATATGCTCAGCAGAGAGAAGCACAGCCAAGTCAGCAACTTTTGTCTTCATTTACAGATATTAATAAAGTTACTTTCCTCTCCCTCCATATGAAAAGAGGCTTTCTATTTTTCTCTGGTATTCCATGACTCCCTGTCATGACTAACTGTACAGATACTTTTCCTGTGGCAAAAGCAGGTTTAGGCATAAAAAAGGTCAAGAAATTCTTATTTGTCTCTGTGTCAGAGACTTGTTTTCAAAACAATAAATGATTTGAGACCAGGGAGTTTTAATTTCTCCAAATTAAAAAATACAACCATCAACCACTTTAGAATCCAAATGGATGATCATGTATTCATGTTATTTAAACCCTGCAGAAATTCTCCAAAGAATTTGGCAATTTAATAAAGAATTTGTCAGGGAGAAGCTTGAGGTCATTTAAAGGACTGCACAATTTTCCAGTGGTAATTCAAACTACTTTCCTCATCCTATTTCTATTTTTTTTTCTACACACACTGTGTGTACAAGATATTTGAACTGATGAAACAGATCTGTAGGTTGTTCATTTAGTTTTATGGTTTGGACAATAGATATTCTTCATCCATCTGGTTTTTCCTGTGTGGATGGTTAGGGAAAAGTCTGTTGAGTAATTGTGTATTTAATTTAAGGGACTCTGCAATATTCTGAGGGCTTGATGCACAATATAGATACAGTGTCATTTGCAAACAGGAACACTTAGAGGCCCTCAACATCTGTATGGAATTCCTTTTCCATTTGAACTTTATTGGATATCATCAGTGTTGGAGATGAACATTTCTGGTAAACATATGTCTTCCTGTTTTATTCCCAACTTGATATTTATAGAAAGTCATTAAAGAAACTATCAGTTTTTATGGCTGAAGAAATCTTGCATGATTTTGACATTCATGGGAGATATCTTTTTGTAGGAGAGTTTTTATGGTAGAGTTTTGCTCTGCTAAATCTAATGCTTATTTATAGTCAACAAACAATGGACACTGTGGGACCTCATAACACCTTTAAGTTAATTAAGCTTGACCCTAGTCGTACTGCAACAAAGTCCCATCTTTTGAACATAAATATTCTTTTGGTGAGTTATGGCTGTGAGTCATAGAATACCACAGTCTCTAGTGAACTAAAATACACGTGAGCTGGTTAAGTAGTAAGGAAAAGAGATAACAAATGGATAGCCCTTATATACTGCATTCGTATCTATACAATGTCAAAATGTTGGATGGACCCCTCCCCTCCCCCCCTTGCCATGGGGGATTTATCAGAAGACATGGACAAGAGTTGCACAGAATGGGGTATTGATAGACTGAGTTTTGTGCTGTTGGACCTAGTGCCCATTTTTTGAAGATCAGTGCTCTATTGAAGTTCTGAATTTTGGCCTCTTTTAAGAATTTCAGCTAACTAGAACATTACCTAGAATGCTCCTTGGGAAAAGACCATAAAGGTAAATTTTCTGAAAAGTTGGTATACCATTTCTAGATGGCTAGAATACATGCATCTTCTATAGTCTTTTCTCTTATCTATTAGTTTTCATGATATAATCCATTTTCTAGTCACCCTGGAATGCACAGGAATTATATGATCTACCTCAGATGGTAAATCTCTTCTTTTGGATCACTGTCTCCCACCTAGGTCAACTGGGAACTGCTCTGATCAGTTAATCTGTTTTCTCCATGCTAATATCAGGCAAGGAAAAAACACAGAATAAGTAAAACATTGAATTGGGTCTTTAATGAATAGCAAAATAAGAGAACAAAAAGCTCATCTTCATTCCTAAGCAAGTAGTCTCCTACCTTTCACCCTAGGGCAGCTAGGTAGTACAGTGGATAAAACACTGGGCCTGGAGTCAGGAAGACTCATATTCCAGAGTTCAAATCCAGCTTTAAACACTTACTAGTTGTGGGATCCTGGGCAAGTCACTTAATCCTGTTCACCTCAGTTTCCTCATCTGTAAAATGAGCTGGAGAAGGAAATGGCAAACCATTCTAGTATCTTTGCCAAGAAAAATCCAAAAAGTGGTCATGAAGAGTGAGACATAACTGAACAACAAAAACCTTTCACCAAAGCATATTTAAGAAAGAGTCACCATCAATACTCATATTACGAGGGAAGAATTTTATCTTTCAGAGAAGGCAGCCCCACTGTCATAGCTCAAACACTGTTAACCATTGCTTCTTGTTCCATGTTGTCTGTCTTGGTTGGTTCCAGATTCTATTCAGCCTGACCACTGTCATCCCACTGCTTTTTGGCTCATCTCTCTTCTGTCATGCTCACAAACCCTGATATCAAATCCCATGCTTTCTTATCTGTAGCCCATGCCCTCACAGTAATGCCAGCACACCCAGCAGCACAATCCCAGGGGAAATCAAAGTCATCTTCCTTCCCAGCCCCTTTTGCTAGATCATCATCGACATCCCACCTTCTGACTGTAGGTATACCCAGTGTAGCTGTCCCAGGTCCTCGTAGTCTCTCTCTAAATTCTGTGGTGACTCCAGAAGCTCCCAGGGGTTTAAAGATCATATCTATGCTAATGACTCCCAGCTCCATATAGCTATACCTAAACTTTTCTCTTGAGTTCCATTCTCACATCACCAACTGTATATTTGGAGATTTCCAACTACATGTCCAATAGTCATCTCTAGCTGAGCATCATTTCCTTCAAACCCATGCCTCTTCCATACTTTCCTGTTAGTGACACCACATCTTTTTAGTCACTTAGGTTCAAAACTTTGGTATTATCTTCAACTCCTTACTCTTACTTAACTCATATATTGAATCAGTTGCTAAGTCTTATCTATTCTACCTTCAAAACTGTTATAAATGTTATTCCCTTTTCTTCACTCACACAGTCACCACTCTGGCATAGGACGTCACCATTCCTTGTATGGACCATTGGAACAGACCACTAATTGTTCTCTTCACCTCAAGTCTCTCTTCACTCTAATACATCCTCCACATACTTGTCAATGTGATTTTCCTAATATATCTGATGATATCATCCCCTTACTAAACTCCAGTGGTTTCTACATTCTCTAGCATCAGATAAAAACTAAATTTGACTGAACTCATTCTGCTACCCTCCTTCCCGCTGCTCAAGCTCTTCTCCCTTCTGGATTTCCTTACCAAGTCACTCAGGCTCACAGCCTAGACGTCACCCTCAAGTCTTCACTCTCATATCACATATCCAATGTGTTGCCAAGTCCTTTAATTCCTAATTTTTAACATCTTTCATATATATATATGTATATATATATACATATATATATATGTGTGTGTGTGTGTGTGTGTGTGTGTGTGTGTATGTCCATCCTTCACTCAGCTGCCCAAGTCATCTTCCAAGAACACCAGTCTTGATCATGACACCCTCTCACTCAACAAACTCTACTAGTTCCTTATGACTTCAAAAACAAAATTTCCTATTTGACTTTTAAATTCCTTCACAACCTAGTCCCTTCCTACCTTGCCAGTCTTTTTTTATACTTCAGTCCCCTCTAAATATGCTGCAATGCAGTGACTCTGGCTTCCTCCCTGTTCTTCACACAAGACAGTACATTGCTTGTCTCTGGATATTTTACTGACTGTTCCCAATGCTTAAAATGCTCACCTTCCATGTCTGCCTCTTTGCTTCCCTGGCTTCCTTTAGGACTCAGCCAAAATCCTATCTGCAAATCAATAAGCCTTTTCTAGTCTTCACTCACCCCAGCATCTCTTTTCCTGTCATGCTGTTGATTGCTTCCCAGTATATATCTTTAATGGAAATTGTTGTTTTCCTGATATTTTTCCCATTAGAATGTAAACTCCTTCAGGGTAGGAAGGAACTATTTTGCTTTTCTTTGTATCCCTAGCACAGTGCTGTGGACAGAGAAACTACATAATAAATGCTTGTTCACTTGAGTTGACATGGCTCTTTCATATGTAATCTATGGTTCAGTCAGTCTTATCTTGTGTCTCCATGCATTTGCCCGGACTGTTCCCTATACCTGTGATTCACTTCTTCTCCTCCACCTCTGAGATTCCTTAGTTGCCTGTCTTATCTGATTCCACACCTGCTAGCGTCTTCCTTCCAAAATTATATTGCACCTATTCTGTGTTTGCCTAAATATATATTTATTTTTCTTGCAACTAGATTGTAGGCAGAGATATTTTCTCTTTATATCATATGCACCGAACACTGTGCCTTAACACATATTAGACACTTAATAAAAGCTTGCTGATTGATTGGTTAGGGATTTCTTCAATGAACAATCATGTTTTTAAGCCAGGCATATTGGAAAGTGTAGCCCTTTTGCCATTGATGTGTTTCTGTTACAGCGGGATTTCCCCAACCTGTCTTCAAAAGAAGATTTCTTTGTGAATTAGGATTTCAGGCTTCTAACACCTTCTATCCCATGACATTATTTCCTTATTATACTTGCTGATTGAAGGTTCACAGGTGTTTTTCTTAGATGTGATTCTGCCACAAGCTGTTCTCAGCTGCAGTAATTGATGGAATTGTCATAGTCTTATTTCTCAATGACCATTGGTCCCTAAGTTTGTGGTGGGGAAGGATGACTTTCTGGCAAGGAGAAGCAACTTTTTGAGAAAGACTTAAATTATAAAACACTCAATAAATGCTAATTATTAAGCGCAACCTCCTCTGAAGTTGGTAAATTCCCCATCACTGGGAATCTTCCAGTAGGTCTGACCATCTAAGGGTTTGATTCAGTCCAGCAAGTATTTATTCAAGGTTTTCTGTGTTCAAAACATTATGGAGGTACTGTAGATAAAAAGCAAAAGCAATGTGGTCTCTGCCAAAAAGACCTTACATTCTATTGATATTATAGAGAGAATTCTCTTCACAAATGGAATGGATTAAATGATGTCCAGGATTCCTTCCAGCTCAGAAATTTTGTAAAATAGACCTGAATTCATTGTGATGAACAGGAACACAAATGTCCCCTGGTCTCTTGTGGAATTTAACTGATGACTTATAATAGCAGATAGAGTTCTAACTTGAATGAGGAATAGCTGGGTTCAGATCCTGCCTCAGACACTTGCTAACTGGATTACCCTGAGTAAGTCACTTAACTTTTCTCATCATCTGAAAAATGAGGGAGTTGGACTCTCTGATTGTTGAAGTCTTTTCTAACTCTGAATCTAATATCCTATGATTCTAATAGACACAATGAGTTGTACAGATAGTTCATATTTCATCCGCAAAGCATGTATCGTTGAATATTCTCTCTGTAACTATCTTGTATATGAAACTACTGTTTTAATAATTATAATAAAATTTGAATTTATATAGTGCTTTAAGGGTGGAAAAGTCCTGCACATGTTTTATTTCATTTGATCCTCACAACAATCTGTGATGTAGGTGCTATTAATATTCCCATATTATGGATGAGGAAACTGAGGCTATTTTATGGTCCCAGTTTGTAGCAGCAACAATGGGCCTGTGTAAAAGAATTTGACTTATCAGAATTCTCCTTCTTTTGCTCTGCTTGGCAGCTCACATCTGTTATAAGGTTATAGGGAGAGACTAATTCGTTATTCCTAAATTTTCTTCTTCACATCCAAAATCATGTAACACATAGAAAGATAACAAACTCCTGTAAGGGGCTTTTTCTGATTCTCCTAATTGGTAGTACTCTCCTCTCTCCCAGAAATTATTTTGCATTTATTTTATATGTATTTTATTCACTTTGGGTCATAAATTGTAAGCTCCTTGAAGTCAAGGACTGTATTTTGCCATCCCTAGCATTTAGCATGGTGACTCACATAAGGTAGGTGCTTAAGAAATGTTGATTGATTGATTGATTGATTGATTGATTATAGAGCTGAATGGGGCCTTACTGGTCATTTAGCTTAAGCCTGTCATTTTACATTTGAACAAACTAAGGCATAGAAAAATGAAATGGCATAATCATAGTCATACATGTTATAGTAAATCAAATAATCAGCAAATGTTTATTAACTATTAGCTATATCCAGGTCACTGTGCTAGGAGCAAATGCAAAGTAGGAAATTCCCTCTTCTCAAGGAGGTTACATTATATTGGGAGAAACAATATATATAATGTATATCATACACACATATGTATATAATATGTATATATAAGTGTGTATGTATATAAACCGAATGTATGTAGGCATACATATGTATAACAAAACATTACAAGGTAGTTAAATGCAAGGTCTTCAGGGGGAGAAGGCCTTAGAAGTTGGGGGAATTAGGAAAAACATCACCTAGGAGGAGGTTCCTGAGCTAGGAGTTGAAAGAAGAAAAAGATTCTAAGAGACAAAAGTAATACAGGTTCAACTGAGGCATGGGGCACAGCTAGTGCAAAGCTGTGGAGATGGGAGGTGGAGTCCTGTGTGTGAAGAACAGAGAGAATACCAGTTTGACTGTGTTCTAGAATATGGAAAGGAGAGAGATGTATAGCAAGGTTGGAGAGCTAGTGAGTGACACATACATCATTTCCTCTCTTAGAATGTAAACTCTTTGACAGCAGAGCCCCTTCAGTCTTTGTAGCTCCAGTACCTAGGAATAGGTTATTAATAAATGCTTTTTAAATTGAACCTAGTTGAACTGTACTGAATTCAGTTGAATTGGTACAATGGAAAGGAACACTGGATCTGGAGTCAGAGCCCCTGAGTGCAAATCCCACTTCTGTTATTTATTTTCTGTATGACCTTGGGTTAGTCATGTGGTTCTTTAGGCCTCAGTTTCTTCACCTTCATTACAAAATGAAGGGGTTGGACTCTGTCACCAGGAATGTGGCTTCCAGATCTTGATCTATGATCCATTGAGTTGGATTCACCTTTGCCCAGCAAGGAACAGCACCTGAACTGAAATGCCAGGAGCAGCTGCTTTTTAAGATGAAAAGAAAGACATTTCTAAGCCGGCAAAGCATTCTAAGATCCAGGCAGGGAACTCTCATATATTAAATTTCACTAGAGTCTAAAGTTCCCCCAAAAGGTTGTTGTGGCAGTCATTTTGTTGTTGAATGGCAAAGGAAAAAGGGGTGTTCTGTCTGGTACAACTTTCAACTCCTCTCAGCTCTTTCCTTTGATAAAGCTGATAGCCTTTTTCCTTGGCACTCTCCTTCAGCCTCATTTTACAAGGGCCTTATTTGGGGTGAGAAAATCTGACCAAGCTTTGGTGGAAGTCCTTTAATTTTAAATGGTTAATTTTATTTTGTCATTTCAAATAAAAAAAGCACAAGCCTCCTCCAGCAATGGCCCTGTACTCCGCTAGCTGCATGTAGCTGGAATCTGTCTAAAAGGATCAATACTTTGTGAACTCTAAATGTCTAAAAAGTCTCTTTGGACTCTTGCCTCTTGAAAGGTTGGGCTTATCAACCTTTGTTGAAAAGCTTGGCCTATCAAATTGTGTTCCACTTGATCAAAAGTAAAGGCATCTCAAATGTTTGGAGAAACATTTATATATCTAGAGGGGTTGGGCTTTCATAGTTTTCTTGGGTCTGAATAACAGGGTCCTAAAAAGCCAAAAGGAGGTGGGTCTTTTAAAGGAAAAGGAATAAAAAATGTCCTGCTGGGTGTGAATGAGGGAGGCTAGGCCTGGGGAGTACCAGGGCAGAATGAGAAATGAGATACTCCCAAGATCAAGGACTAGCTCTGACAGTGTTCCTACAGCTTTCAAAAGAGCAACCCTTCCCTATTGCAACCTTTGAAGTAAAAGTTAGTGCAATCCAGTGTGGTCTTTCATTCACCAAATCTTACTATTATTATTTATTAATTAAACATTTCCCTACATATCACATGTGCCAAAGAATGGCCAAAGAATGAAGAACACCATGGACTCTATAAACACTAGAACTATTAAGAAAACCATTTAACCCTTGTTTGATGAGTCAGGAAAAATGATTTTAAGTAAGTGCAAAATGTTTTTGTTTTTGCATTTTGAAGGTAAAATAGCCAAGTAACATTGTATGATTGTACAGAGGATGATGTAGTAACTTTGCTGATGGAATCAGGGTTAAAAATTCAAGTCTGTTTTTCCCTTTTTAATGCTGTTTTTAGTCCATTCAGTTTAACAAAATTTTCCTTAAGTAGATATCATGTCAAGGACCTCTTCTGGGTATTCAGCATCCCAAAATTATTTAATCACAAATTATTCAATCAGCAAGCATTTTTAAAGAGCATCCTATGTGTCAGTCATTGGAGAACATTCCCACACCAGTGAGCTCACAATTTCTTTTAGATTCTTGAAGGATTACTCTGTCATGGTATTCTTCACAATGAGGAGCAAGCTGCTCTTCAAAATAACTGATAAACTAGTTTCTAAGGAGATGAAAGTATCTCATAGAGAGTATTTTATGAGAGGAACCAGGATGGTAAAGAGCTTTGAGTCTATCTTACATTAGGAACAATTGAAAGAATGAATTGGATGTATTTAGCTTGGAGAAGATGCAGGGGCACAGGATAGCCACATTCAAGTATTTTAAACAGGAGGGCTTAGTCTTGTAATGCTTGGTACCAGGGGACAGAACCAGGAGCAATGGGTGGAATTTAAAAAGAGACAAATGTAGGCTTTGTGTTAGGAAAATGCTTTTAACAATTAGACTAATGGAATGGGATGCCTCCAGAGGGAGGAAGTTCCCCATCACTAGAACACTTGTTGGGTATGTTGGAGGTAGATTTTTTTTTTTTTTGAGAAACATTGGTTGGACTGAATGGTTGCTGAGGTCACTTCTAACTCTGAGATTCAGTGGTTTTGAATAGTACCAAAGCAAGGCTGATTTGTATATTTTGACCATATCAATGGTAACTGACATTTATTTAATGTTTACAAAACACTCTCCATCCATACTGTCATTTATTTATTCCTTGCAACAAACCTGTGAGTCTGGTCCTTCAGGTAAGGAGCAACTTGGTGTGGTGGATGAAGCGCTGAATGTAGAATCAGGAAGATCTGTGTTTGAATCCTGCCTTAGAGTTACTTGCTTGACACAAGTCACTAAACTTATTTGGGCCTCAGTTTCTTTATCCCTTTCCCTTTCTCTTCCTTCCCTCCCCCTCCCTCTCTCTCAATTATTTTTTAAATTTACTATCTCTCTATATGTAGTATTACCCCAGCTGAATATAAGCTCCTTGCTATTTTTGGCCTTGGTACCCAGGACATGGTAGGTGAATTGCATCTGGAAAGGAAACATAGATCAAATACCATTCTATATGGCACTTGGCAATGAGACTCAGTAACAACTCATGGAAGGTCATGGCTGTTTCCACATACTGGGAAACAGAAACCACAACAAAATGGCTCCCTTTGAAGTCTATTGCCCGATATAGCACTGAATACATAGCAGGTGCTCCATAAATACTCACGGGTCAATTGAATCAATTAGTTAGCTTGATCATTCAGTTGGAGGAGGGATCAGAAAAAATGGCCTATCCTGGGGAGCTCTCTGGTAATTGAACTGCCCTTTGGAGACATGGCGCCTGAGCTGTCTGATAGAAAGAGGAGTTGGAATGATCCAGATTGTTTCTATACCCAAGTGTGTAGACATGATATTTTTAGCCTGAATTCTGTAAACTTTTAAAAAATTGATCCATTTCAGTATAATGAACTTTCTTTGTAATCCTATGTATTTTATTTTACTTATTTAAAATATTTTCAGAAAGGATGTTAGTTTATAGGCTTCACCAGTCTGCCAAAGAGGTCCATGCTGCAAAAAAATAAGAATGAAATTACTCTAAGGGACTAACTAGCCATCAGGAAGGCAGGAGCCTATATGTGTGATCACATCAGTTCTTATGTATGACTCACTTGTGACACAGCCAGTTTTAGTAATTTTTGGACAAAATGATAGGATTAGGGAGTGGACATGTGATTTAGTTGATAAAAGGAACTCCTAAGCTAGAAACTCCAACTACTAATGTAGGTCAATAACTTATATGAAACTTGGCGTTTTAGAAAGTTTCCTAGAGAACTGATAAGTTAAATGACTTCCCTAGGGTAATACAGTCAGCATGTGTCAGAAGTGAGACTTGAACTCAGATGTTCCTGGCTTTGAGACTGGCTCTCTATCCTCTATACCATACTCCAGACATTAACATATGGATTTTATTGTCGTTGTTCAGTTTTTTTTTCAGATGTGCTTGACTCTTTGTGATCTCATTTGGGGTTTCCTTGGCAGATGTAATTTTTTGTTATTTCCTTCTTCAGCTCATTTTGCAGATGAGGAAACTGAGACAAACAGGGTTAAGTGACTTGCCCAGGATCACAGAGCCAGTAAATGTCTGAGGTCAGATTTGAACTTGGGAAGATGAGTCTTACTGACTCCAGATCTGGGGGTCTATCTAGCTAGCTGTCTCTATGAGTTTTTGCTGAGGACAAAATACCAAACCTTAGGCAAACAAAACCATTTCCTAGAAAACACTGGGAAGAGTGTTCTAATAATAACACCCATTAAGGTTTGCAAACTGTTTTATACACATTATTTAATTTGATCCTCACAATTAACACATGAGGCATGTTGGCACCTGGACTGAAGTCTTCTGGGTGGTGGTTTTTAAGATAAAAGGAAAACTGAGGATACAAATAGATCATGGGGGTGATTGTGAAAATCACATGGCATTCTGTATGTAAAGTACTTTGTAAACCTTAAAATGCTCTACAAATGCTAGCTATCATTTTCATTTTTATAATAGGCTCTACAATTCTTATTGTTGAAGATATTTTATAGAAGAGGAAAGAGGTATAGAGAGGCTAAGTGAGGGCTAAGAAATGTCAGAGGGGTGGGATTTGTACTCCCTCTCAACTCCAGGTCCAACTGTTTATACACGACTCCATGCTGCCTTTTTATGATACTACAAAGGCAGTCTTTACATCATATTAAGTAATATTCAATTAAAAAACTGTGCACAGAAAATAATCTACTGCCAAATGTGGTCATTATACTGGCTGTCTCACCAGGAACATTACTGTCAAAAGCAAGATACACAGGAATCATTGACCAGGTTAACTCCAGCATGGTATAGGACTGGTGGAAAAGTTTATCATCATGAAATTCAAAGACTAGGACAGCAGGAACACGGAGAGCTAAGAGCTAATAGCTCAAAAAGATAAGGAATTTCCAGATTATGAATGGTGCCAGATATTTATAAAAAGTTACAAAGTTAATGAAATACCTGACTAGCTTTGGGTTCCTTTGTGGTTGCTGAGTGAGACTGGCAGATCCAATCATTTTGGTGATCTTCCTGATAAATAGCGATAGCTGGGACAAAATTGATTGTATGGTGTGTGAGATAGTCTGAGAAAGGCTGCTATGACCTAGAGACCGTGATATATTTACCTGAGCTTACTTGCTTACTCTGTACTGCACTGTAGTCAGTTTCAATAAAGAAACAGCACTAAGAATCTGAGGTATATGCTTTCCTTTATATACTTCCTACCATCATTTCCCCAGCTTATTTAGTTTTCTTGGCAGCAGAGTCATCAGAAGATTGGATTCAATTCAATTCAATTCAATTCAATTCAATATACCATTTTAAGGATGTATGTACTATGTGTAAGGAATCATACTTTTCTAATGGTTTTTAAAGTTTATATCATTCACTTTCAAGGAAAAAAAGTTCTCAGCCTCCATTTTTCCATCTGCAAAAGGAGGATCAGATGATCTCTATGGTCTCTATTAGCTGTAAATGGTTTGTTCCGATTATCATTAGCATATGATGAGTGTTTTTCCAATGGAAAGTCAACTTTGTGGAAGCAGTGATTGTATTGCTTTTGTTTTTGTGATCAGGCTAGCACATCATAGATGCAGAATAAAGTGCTAGTTGAAAATTGAATATCATATAAACCCTTCTTCCCTGAAGAGTTGACCTAGACTTTTTCTTTGGGGGGCACTTCCATTTTACAGAACTGGGGGACATTTTCCCACTTTTTCTTTATTATATACAATTTAGTGGGTACAAGTAGGTACCAGTGAGAGTTTGCACAGAAGTGACAATATATCAAATGTAAGGATGTATCAGTTACATTAATGTGTCATAATATGAACATTTCTGGCCCCGAAATCAGTGATCTGTGCTCAAATAAGGCCCCTGACATTACTTTTTGTGACCCCTGGCAAATACAATTCACTTCAAATCAATTCAACATCCATTTATTAAGCAGGTACCATATGTCAAGGCATATGTTATCAGAAAAACTGAGGGGACCAGTCACATACCAACCTCAGAGTATAACAGATAGTTGGCTCTAGGGCCACATGAAACATGAGATCTAGAAAAGTCCCTTGGCACGTTATACAAATCCTCTATGGAGGATTTTGGGAAGAAGAGCTTTGCATGAGATGGGAAGGAAGGGGTGGGTTTTAAACTGTGCTCATAAAAGGAATACCTACCTTGATGAGGGCATATATTCACTGAAGTAGCAATGTTAACTTTTTTTTTTTTGTGGGGGGCTATTTGGAACTGTGATTTAACCAATTCAGAGAATTCCTGGCGAGATAACTCCTTCTATTGATGCAGACTGGCCTCTTATCTGCAACTGACAATCTTAGAGAAGTTCCTCTCTCTGGGAACAAAACTAAAATAATAGCTGACATTTATATTTCATGCTAAAGTTTGCAAAGTGTTTGACATTATTCTTTCGTTGTTTGGGCCTCCTGCCAAGCGGGTGGTCAGCCTGCTACAGGTATTATTATTTATATCTGTCACTAGCACCTAGGACATTGCCTTGTAAGTGGCACATGCTTAAGAAATGCTTGTTGAATAGATATGAATTTAGTTGAATCCCTATTTTACAGCTGAGGAAACCAAAGCTCAGGGAGGCTAAGTGATTTTCCAGGGCTCACAAAGCTAGTGTCAGAGGCAGGATTGGAACCCAGATAATTCTGACTTCAGGACAAGACAGGTTTATACTATGACACATTAATGCAATTGATACATCATTGCAGTCATGTCATCATTTCCTCTTTGAAAATGAAAGACAAACACAACAACAGCATTTGACATATTGTCACTTCTCTTGTGTGAACTATCACTGGTGCCTACTTGTACCCACCAAGATGTATATAAAAAAGAAAAAGCAGAAAAATTCAGGACTAGACATGTTTATACTATGACACATTAATGTCACTGATGTATCATTACAATTGACATACATGGGCATGCCCGTACAGCTCCCTTTTGGCCCTAGAGACAGGAATCGTAAGTCCTAGAAGATTTCATGAGACAATGAATATACTTTGTGACCTCAGAACTATTCATGGGTAACTCTTAGAGAGTGGCAAAGTTGTCAGACTAACATGGGGTAAGACTATGAGTTTGCACAATGTCTGATCTTTTAAAATAGGGCTAATACTTTTTTAAAAGGAGTAGAGAAATGCTCCAGTGTCCCTGTGAGCACTTCATCTTGAGGAGAAAGCTCTCTGGCTTTGGGTGAAGGGACACCTGGGGATAAATGAATGGACAATGGGCGATGGGAGGAAGCAGGGAACAGCAGAGCTGAGCTCTTCTAAACGCAGCTGCTGGATGAAGGGGCTGAAGCGGCGACACTTACAAAATGCTGACAGGCACACAAATAGCCCTCTGGTCTTGACCTCATCTCTTTTGATTCTGGAACTGACAGCTCAAATAGGATTCATATCAAGGCTGGGCAACAGCCATCTGTCACGTGATGTGGGGAGCTACAGTTTCTTGAGCCCTCCAGCCTGACAGATTTTTATGAAAAACGAGTGATCATCTTTCCTTTCTACCACGGTCTCCCTAACTCACATGCCTGTCATCCTTATAGCACTAAATCTATGGCACACCATTTAATCTCTCAAGCCTCAGTTTCCCTCTGTGTAATATGAAGGGATTGCATTAGATGGTCTCTAAAGTCCTTCCCTACTCTAAAGCTATGATTCTGTCATATGATCTTTCAACTGGAAGATTTTCTAGCCAGACATGTGCCCTTAAAGTTATCGATGTTATAGACCTTGAAATATGTATGCTGTTTGTCATCCAGGCCAGGGGAAATATTTCAATATCTGCCTGTTCCTCTCAGTCTGGGACAGTGGAAAGGGTCCTGGATTTAGTATCAGATGAACTGGGTTCAGATTCAGACTTTGCCTCTAATTAATTGTGTGACCTTGGGCTTAACTTTTAAGGATCTCATTTTCTGTATTTGCATGTGAGGGGAGCCAGGTGGCACAGTGGATAGAACATGGGGCCTGGTATCAGAAAGGCCTGTGTTCAAATCCTGCCTCAGACACTTATTAGCTGGGCAAGTCACTTAATCCTGTTTACCTCAGTTTCCTCATCTGTAAAATGAGCTGGAGAAGGAAATGGCAAATCACTCCAGTATCCTTGCCAAGAAAACCCCAAAATGGGTCATGAAGAGTAGGACACAGCTGAAATGGCTGAGGAACAATAAATGTAAGGGGGAGGGATGTGATTGCTTCTTAAGCTCAGCTAAATGTAATCACAGAATGTAATCATAATGTAATGACTACAAAAATATAACCCCAATTGTATAAATATGATGGTTTATGTATGACATTCACTTTCCCTAGGAGGAGTGATCCTCTTTGATTTGGTCAAGAAAGGAAGTATTGATTGGCTTTAGCCAAACAAGCCTGAAAGTTCAAGTACTTAGAAGAATTTCATGTTAGTCAATTCAGTTAGGAAACATTCCATCAATGGTGGACTCCAAACTATGGAGTTGAGGATTTCATTAACAAGGTTGGAGCCAGGCCCCTGAGAGGAAATTGTTCTTGGCAGGAGTGGGGATGAGGAGGGCTGGGGTGGGTGGGAAGAAGGAGAGTGTTTGAGTTTATCTCTCTTATGCCCCTATCTCTACCACAACATGAGACAGATTGAACTAGTATCAGATAGTGCCTTTACCAAGAGCAGAGACACATTTTGAGGACAAGTAAATCTAGAAAGTGACCAAGAGAAGCAGTGCAGAGATTATGAAAAGAGAAAGAAAGGACTTTGAATGCCAGGAGTTATGAGGAAAGGCAGCTTCAGAGTTTTTTGCACCCTCAGAGTGGGGAGGAGTACTATGATTTCAAGGAAAGAACTGATCACTGGAGGCCAGGAGAATGGTCTGCGTGTCAGGGAGCTACATATAAGGGGAAGTTCAAGAGGACTCCAATAAGGGGGAAAGGA
Organism: Gymnobelideus leadbeateri; assembly: GCA_011680675.1. NCBI lineage: Eukaryota > Metazoa > Chordata > Mammalia > Diprotodontia > Petauridae > Gymnobelideus > Gymnobelideus leadbeateri. The sequence continues at coordinate 265,135 of WOXC01008499.1, read as the reverse complement.
CTTCATGCACCAGGAGTTGTGAATTACCCCTTTGCTGCATTGACATTTTAGTTTTTTTGTGCTCACTTTTACCACATTCAGTGTGTATTTGTGGGAGAGTGTGCCCCAGGTTATGGGTGAAGAGATATTTTATACTGTCTTTTGTTGCTATATTGTTTTACTAAATGCCTTTGTTAAAAGCTGAATGAGTCAATTGACTGATTGTTAATGGGAAGCACATTGGTGTGGGCTTCTAAGAAACATTGTTACCAGCATGGTCCTTTAGGGTTAGTAGAAGAGTCTACTTCTTCTTGGAACCTAGACCTCAAATATAAGTTTTGGGGATTAGTCCAGGACAGGTGTTATATATATATATATATATATATATATATATATATATATATATATATAAAATTAAGGGTTAGACTAGATTATATCTAGAGTCCTTTCCAGCTCTAAATCTGTGACTCTTCTTTGCTGAGAAATGTTTGCTTAATATAGCCAACTGTGTCCTATATAAATCTATGCTATCTAATTTCTCTCAGTGGCAATCCTTTCACTTTTCCCTAAATAGTGATCAATCAAATTTCTACAATGGCTGTTCCAGGCCTCCTCTCCTCAAACCTATTATACCCCCTTCCCTCTCAGCTGAGGACCTTGCTTCATACTTTACTGAAAATGTAGATTTCACTTACCTCAGGCTCCTTCTCCCTTGTTCTACATCTCAACAAACCTCTGATGTCATTCCCCATTCTCTCTTTTGCTCCAGGATCTGAAGAGGAGACACTTCTTTGCTATCTACTTATATGTGCTTATGTTATTTCTTCCAATAGAATGGAGACTCCTCTTTGAGAGAAGGGACTGTCTTACTTTTTCATTTTTGTATCCTATGTACCTAGTACATATTTTATCCTTAATAAGTGTTTGTGGAGTTATGGGAGAATAGTTCATAAGATCACAGATTTAGGGCCTGAAGGGTCCTTAGAGACCATCAGTTCCCCCCCTCCATTTTGCAGATGTAGGCATAGAACAGGTAAGTGGCTTATGCAAAGTCACACAGCTAGTAAATGCATTAGACTAGATTTGAATTCAGGTTTTTCTGACTCCAAGTCCAGTCTCCTATGATGCTTTTTCATGATGCTAAGTTGAAAGGAAAAAAGAACAGCCTTTATATAAAAGCATGTTTATGGGTATAGAAGTTTTCTCAGATCTCCCCAAATCACAGAATCACACGATGTCAGAATTAGATAGGGGACAAAGAGACCTGGTCCAACTTTCTCATTTTTATTAATTAGGAAACTGAGACCCAGAAATGGGAAGCAGGTTGTCTAAGAGCCACAACTATTTGTTCATTTCTTGCAACTTCAATAAGTGCTTGGTGAACTTGAATTTTAGCCTTCATTAACTCATCCATTCTCACTTAATTAACAGCCCAGCGAGGGATGCTGGTGGCAGGCACTGTTAATGAAGACAGAGGCTTCTGATTTTCATGTAATGGGTTGTGATTAGGAGAATGACAGAGATATTAGGAATCCTAGATGCATGAAATGGAATAAGCAAGTGAGTAGAAGATCATAAGAATTAGAGATGGGAAGAACCTTAGATCTTAGATAGTGTCAAGCTCAACTCTGCTCATTTTGTAGAGGAGGAAGCTAAGACATAGAGCCCAGAGTCCCTAATGCATTACTAAGCATCAGATTTGGGACTCGAACCCGTGTCAGATTTCCTCTTGGTTACTCTTTCTTACATAAGGAGATCAATTCGACTATAGGAAAAGAGGCAATATGCCTTTAGAATCTTTGCTTAATTGAATCAAATCCTACTGGGGAGAGGAGGGATTAATTAATAAAAAGCAATGACAAGTCACGATATTGAGTTGTGAGAACTAAATAACTCTTATTTCCATAAATTAACATTTTATGTTTTGCTTCCGTGGCAACATCAGATATCAAATGTGGAAGTGTGGATGAAGGATGTGTTTAAATGTTTTTTTTCCAAAGTACAATCCATTGTCATAATGAGACTTATAAGGACACTCTCCCCCAGAAAAGTCATCAAAACACTACATAGACTTGATTTATAGCAAAGAAATCCTCGATGGATTTCTGGAGCTGCTGGCTGAGGAATCTGGCAATAGTTTTCCAATTTTACAAAAAAGTGTTTTACACGTATCAAGGAGATGAAATTGCCAACTTTGTTTCAGTTGAGAATCATAAGAATTCCCATCACACTGGAGCAAGGTATATTTCAAAGGTTTTAAAAAATTGCAGTTTGAAAGGGGGCAGACTTGGGCTAAGGACGAACAATCACTTTTGCCCTCTCAGATCCGGGCTAATAATTTCCAGAGTGGCTTAGACGCATGAGGACATCCATGTGGGCATATTATCAGCGAGATGGAAAATGAGGCCTTTGCTGTCCACCAGGGAATCTTGTCCAAATGAAGGAGCGACTTGAGCTGAGGAGAATGGGACTTTAGCATGTAACCAAGAGTGGAGCTGGGACACATGATGGTCTGGGAAGTGGGAGAGCCCATGTGCTTCAGACCTTGGTAGCTTAATCTATGCAAGACTTGCTATGCTAAAAGGGAAAAGGACATTGCTGCTAAGTAATGCCAAAGGAGAAAAGCATCTATGCACTAATTCGCCATTCATTCAATAAACATTTATTAAGCCTATACTATAAGTGTGGATGATTTGGAGAAACAAAAGCCCAAAGTCCCTAACTTCAGGTCTGTTACATTCTACTTGGGGGAAACCACTTGTAGACATGTAAATTAATTAACAAACATATACTAATAATATAGGTGACACAGTGGATAGATCACCAGACCTGCAGTTAGGAAGATGGGAGTTCAAATCTGGCCTCAGATACTTACTAGCTGTGTGACCCTGGGCAAGTCACTTCACCCTGTTTGCCTCAGTTTCCTTGTATGTAAAATGAGCTAGAGAAGGAAATGGCAAACCACTTCAGTATCTTTGCCAAGGAAACCCCAATAGGGTCATAAAGAATCAGACAAAATGGAAACAATTGAATAACAATACCACCACATAATAATTAGAATAATAATTAAGTGCTTACTGTTTTCAGGCTCAGTACCAAGCACTGAGTATATAAAGAAAGACAAAACGTAACAGTGAATACAACATATATACGAAGTAAATTCAAAGTAATTTTTGGGAAATTGAGAATATTAGAAACTGGGGCATCTGCAAGGCCTGCTGACAGAGATGGAATTTAAGCTGAACTCTGAAGGAACGTCAGTGTTCTGCAAGGTAGAAATGAAGCTCATTACAAGTGTGGGGGCACAGCCTGGACAAAAGCCTAGTGATGGGAGATAGAAGGATGTGAATTAGGGACAAAGAAGGAGGTAAACTTGACTGGACTACAGAGTGTGGGAAGGAGAGTGATACGTAATAAGGCTAGAAAGGCAGGCTGGACCCTGGGTCTGAAGGACTTTAAATGCCAAATAGAGAAGCTGATATCTGATCTTTAAAGGTAAAGTAAAAGGTGAGAGGAAAGAAACCTTGACCATTGTTCTCAATAAGTAACCCTAACCCAGAGACAACTGAAATAAATCTCAGCACTAGACTAGAATTGTTTTCAGAGAGTGAAAGCCAACCAAAGCTGAAAGAAAACCTATTTCTAGCTTGGGTAGGAGAACACACACATCTGTATATAAGGTCAAATACATACTAAAAGTATTAGTGCTGTGCTAAAATTTTTAGGGATACCTTGTATATATGTCTGTCTGTATGTATGTGAAGCAGCATGATTTCATGGATGGAGGGTCAGGGAGGCAATGTAGTTCAGTGGAAGGAACACTGTATTTGGCATCATTGGACCAGGGCTCAAATTCTACCTTCGATACTTATGACCTATAAACATTGATTTGCCCACTGTTGGCAAGTAATCTTGCCAACCCGAAGTTTCCTCATCTATAAAGGAAAGGCTCAGGTTAGGTGACTTCCAAGGTTCCTGCCAGCTCAAAGTCTCTGATACTACCCAGGTTCAGGCCCTACCTGACAAATACTGGCTGTGGGTTTCTACTTGTTTAATATCTCAGTGCCCCCAGACCCTCTATGGTTGTACATCACAGAGCAGTCATGGGCCTGTATTGGTAGAAGAACAGACTGTCTCTCCCCCTCCTCCTTCTCCCTCTCTCCTTTGTCTTTCTCTTCCCTCTGTTTCTCCAACCCACATATATATTTGTGTGTTTATATTGGCGGGGGGGAAGGAAGGAACGAAGGAGAAACGGAGTGAGAGACTTGCATTCTACCAGTGCAAGTATATGTGTGTCCATACATATGTATGTCAATAGACATATTGTGTGTATATACCTACACACAACACACATATGTGCATATAATATGATGCCTATATACATCTGTCTATATAATATACATATACATGCATATACAAATATGTATATGTATATGCATGTGTATATGTATATTTTTTTCCTTGAGACATTAAATTGTGAATACCTTTATGTGAAGCTCTAAAATTAACCTGAGACCTAGATTATTTAACTTGTTCCAAAGACATAGCATTAGAAATCATGGCCTTAAAGACTGGGGCTTATTGATTTTAGATTTGGGACCTTCCTAAGAGATTTGGATTCTTGGAGGCTCTGGGCCCACCTGATTTCCCTGGGGTGTAATGTCTTAGACTAGAGTTAGGTTGGGGCTAACCCAGGCCTCCTCCCAGCCTGGTGCTGGATGTTAGAGCATCCCTGGTTACTCTGGGACAGCCCTGAATATATCCGATGCAACAAAAAGTCTGTGTAATCACTTAGGACTAGTGTAGGCTGTGTACAAATGTTTCTGCCCTTGAGATGCTCTCTTTCTGCATTCGGAAATGTCAGACACAGAAAAGAAGCAAACATCGCTGATGGAGAGCTTGAGGTCAGACACCAGCGCTCCTGCTTCCTCATGCATGGGGATGGACTTGACTCAGGTCCTTCGAAAGACTCATTTGGGCAGGGAGAGTCACCTGAAAGCATTGCTCAGGGGCAACAGAGAATTCAGCAACAGGATGTTGGAAGGCATGTGAATAACAGGGGGTGTGGAGGTCACAAAGCATTTGGGAAAATCTATACTAGAGAATTACATAGCCTAAAAATAACAATTCACATTTGTAAAGAGCTTTAAGATTTGCAGACAACAGCCTGGTGAAGAAAGTAGTATAACTGTTATTATCCCTATTTTACAGGTGGGAAAATTGAGTCCCACTGAGGTTATATATCTAGACTAATGGTTAAACAACTAGTAGGTGTCAGAGCCAAGATTGGAACCCAAGCCTCTTGACTTGGGACTGAGGACTCTTTCTTGCTTTCTAACTCTCTTATTTTCTCTCTCGAATAAATAAGGTAAAGTAAATAGAACACTGGACTTAGATTCGGGAAGTTATGAGTTCAAATCCTATCTGTAGAACCCTGGACAAATCAACCTTTCAGTCTCAGTTTTCTCATTTGTAAATTGGGGATAACAACAGAACCAGGATGAAATGAGATACCAAATGGAAAGAGTTTTGGGAACCTCAATGGGCTATTATTTTAAATGTCTAATCCTTCCTTTTTCTTTTTTTTTTTTTTTTTAAGCAATTGGGGTTAAGTAACTTGCTCAAGGTTACAAGGCTAGTCATTATTTATGTGTGGGTGCTCATTTTCTGAGGCCGGATTTGATCTCGGGTCATCCCAACTCCAAGGCCGGCGCTCTTACTCACTGCGTCACACAGCTAGGTTTTTTTGTTTGTGTGGATTAAGTGTCAGAGGCCGGATCCGAACTCAGGTCCTTCTGACAACAGGGCCGGCGCTCTATTCACTGCGCCACCTAGCCGCCCCAATGTCTAATCCTTTCTTAAAACACTGCTCTCATTTTGCAATGGCTCCCTCTTCCCTGCCCTACTCCTAACCACAATAGAGCCCTCCTAGAAACACAGAAGTACAACCAAGCAAACCGAATCACCACATTGACTATATCTGAAAATGCATGCCTCCTTCTTGTAGCTACCACTGGCCTCTTCTCTGTCTGCTCCATCATGAGTTCTCTAATATTGCCAATTGATCACCGGGATGCTCAATGTTCTGAAGTCTTGCAGGCTTGTTTCCTCTACACTATTGGGCTCATTTTGCAAAATTTTCTCCTGCTTTTATGTCCTTTACTCTGTATCATTGCAGACAAATCTTTTCAATATTCTCTGGATTCTTCACATTCTCCATTTCTTACCCAGCAATCATCTTCCATTACTTTCACATACCCCAATTTGTACAAGTTCAATCAATAGGCATCCAATTTCCTCCTAGGTCCTCATTACAACAACATGTGGATGTGCTCATGGGGCCCATCTCTCCACTGACCTCTTGACTCTAAACTAGCTTCCAAGATCATAGGATACTCCTCCTCCTCTTTCTCTCTACCATCCCACCAAACTCATTCTTGCTCTGTTCTTTACTCATGACACAGAGGAATGATTCTTTTAAATCTTTTGATAGAAATGCAAACTGCTAACTGGATGAAAACAGAACGTCTTCATTTCAATGTCATTATACTTTGTACATGCTAGACATTCATGTGAACAAATATCAGAGTGCCTTTTCTGTGCAATGCTGTTGGGATGATAGAAATGAATAAGATATAGTTACTGATCTCAAGAATTTTACTGTCTAAAAGGGAAAAGGGAAAGGAACAAGCATTAAAGTCCTGTCTATTATGTTCCAGGTGCCATACTAAGCACGCCACCTCCCTCCCCACCTCATGTGATTCTCACATAACTTGTGAGGTAGATGCTATTATTATCCCCATCTTACAGTTGAAGAAACTGAGGCAGAGGTTAAGTGAGTTGTCCAGAGTGACCCAGCAAATAAACATCCAAGCCTGGATTTGAATTTAGGTCTTTCTGATTTCAGGTTGGTACTCTACTGAAGGTATAGTAGAGGCATATCTGATGAAAATAGATTGCATTTCCAAGAACATCTGAGCCCAGACTGTGAAGGTTCATTGGGAGAAGTTAGCAGGGCTCCATATTTCAAGAGGCTGCATGTCTGTAGTACAGGGTAATTGTCACTATAGTAGGACCCTAGGAAATAGGAGGTTAGTTCATGTGGTAAGCAAGGGGGAGATCCAAGGCTGTGATAATGATAGAAGAGCAAGAGTTCTGCATTTTGACTGAGGTCCCACAAAGGAAAGAAATAAGACATCCAAGATGTTGTGGAGCTGTGCAAACAAGTTGGAAATCTAGGCAAGATCTAGATAATGCATGGGTGTTAGTAACTGCTCAACAAGAGGGCCGCGCCATATTGTCCCCATTTCTTTATTTTCCCAGATTACTCTAGTGTATACCAAGGATGAGGGGGCACTTATTCAGAATGAATGGAAATACATTTTTATTGCTTTATTTTGTATTTATAACCCCACTAAATATTTTGATATTTCAGTGTGTTTCAATTCTTCTTCTGTTAGTAAGGATGATAGGATCAGAGAGCTAATGCCAGAAAGGACCACAGAGGCCATCTCATCCAATTTCCTCATTCTATAGATAAGAAAACTGAGGTAAAGGGAGATAAAATGACTTTTCCAGAGTCACAGAGGTAGTAAGTATATGACCTGGGATCTGAACCCACATCCTTAGACTTTTGAACCAGTGGTCCTTCTAAATTTTACCAACTAAATTCAGCTGACCTTAGGTTTTCCCAGAAAGCTGGCCAGGACCTTGAGTCAGAGGAAGTAAATGACTACCATCCCACTTACTCCTATACTGAAGGCTCAATTCAAGGTATATTGGTGCTAGTAAGTGCTATAAGAGGGCATCAATTCACCATTCAGTTTAACTCAACAGACATTTGTAGAGTATCTACTAAGGGTAAGGAAGGACAGAAGAAGACACAACTAAGATTCAAGGATGACGGGAGGTTGCTGGGTCACATCTTATTATGTAGCACAGGGGTTCTTAGCCTTTTTTGTGTCTTGGAACCCTTGGGCAGTCTGGTGGAGCCTGAAACTGGTGTTAAAATTAATGCATAAGATATGTAGGATTATGAAGAAAATAAATGATATTGAAATGTTATGAAAATATATTGTAAGAAGTTCACAGACTCCCAGTTAAGAACCTCTGCTATGACAGGGAATAAATAGTATAGGAAGAAAATCAATGGATTTGGTGTTAGAGGACCTGGGTTCTAATCCTGGCCTCAGCTACTTGCAAGTATTAGCTTGGTCAAGATAGTTTAACTTCTGTGGGCCTCAATTTCCCTCTCTATAGAATAGCAGTTTGGACAAACTGGGCTCTAAGGTCCATACAATGTTTTTGGTGGAGAGATAATCAGTAAATGCTTCCTGGATGGATATCATTTGAATGGAACCTTTGAAAGATGGGAACAAATATTCCTTGCACTACAAGAATGAATGGATGGCACCTGTTGGATTGGAAGGTGAACTAACAGAGAGTGACTACATATAGCTTCACACTGGTAATAGAACCACAGAGCTAATCAGACTCTGCTTAAGACCTGGAAACCAGGAAAGCCAACTGAATCATGCAGGCCGGGACCTGTCCTACCTCAAAACAAATGATGAAACCTAGCTGAAAACCAGGCCAACTTGAAAGTACATCCAGGAAACTGTGGGACAGCTGGGAAGAAGACAACTGAAGAACAGCTCAGACAAAAACTACAAGAAGGGGCAGAGAAGGCTCTGCTACATTATCTGTCCAAACTAAATGCCCCTTGGCTCTGTGACTTCCTTGGATTCTTTCTATTCCTCCCTTTCTTCCTGCAAAAAGAAATCTCCTTCCCCTGTAGGCTCTCAGGAGTTAAATTCTCATTTCTAGGTTCTTCTAGTCCCCTAGAATAGAGCTATAAAGGAAGACAGACAGCTGTTTCTGAAAGCAGGAGGCAATCATCAGCTGGGGCTGCTTACCAAAGCACCAAGCTTTTGAGAAGACAAGCAGCTATTCAGATCAGCCAAAAGCCCTGATTTTACAAAACCCAAACAGAGAAAGGAGGTGGGAGCCTTCGCAATCTCTCCCTGCAATTTACCGCTGAAATAGATAAATGGGCTATTTCTTCTCTGCAGTGGCCCAGGAAGGCTGTGGCGGAAGGAGTCAGCTTTAGAGGAAGGAAGGAAGCAAGGAAGGGAGGGAGGAAAAAAGGGAGGAAAGGAGGGAGGAAGGTAAGAAGAAGAGGAGAAAAGGGGGGAGGAAGGAAGAAAGGGACTTAGTGTCTTAGAGCTGTAAGAAGGAACCTCTTTCAGAATAGAACTCTCATGGCAGGCAAAGCTCTCTATGGCCAAACTCCTTTTTGCTTAAGGGTCTTTTTAGAACACACACACACACACACACACACACACACACACACACACACACTCATGCATACACATACACAGGCATACTTTCCTGAGGAGAGACAGAAGAGTAATTTAGCAGAAAATTCAGGTGCCTTTGTCATATGGAACCAAACATTGTGAGGTAAAACCACTTAAATTCATTTAGAACTTGGGATCACAGCTTTAAAGCTAGAAGAACCTTCTAGTCCAAATCTCTCATTTGGTAGATGAGGAAACTGAGGCTCAAAGAGGTTTTGGTTTCTCAAAGAAAGCAGCACGTCTGGAGGCATAGAGAGGAGGTGAATTGGTCATACAACTCTTCCCTAATCATTGTAATGGCATTGACATACTGTTGGCATGCTTCCAAAGCTCTTGACATACACGATCTCCTTTGACCCTGCCAACCACCTTGTGACTGTAGTTCTCAGTCCCATTTTATGAATGAGCAAACTAAGCCTGAGAAAGTTAAACAGCATGCCCAAGCTTGTGTCAGAGTTGGGATTAAAACCCAGATCTCCCTGGTGCCAAGCTCAGCATTTTATTCCATACAATGTACTGTCTGCTAACAGGCTGAAGGGCCCTTGGAATGACAAGCTAAGGGACCATGGTGGTGCAGAGGACTTGGGTTCACATTTTGGTTCTAACCCTTACTCCCTGTGTGACCTAAAGAAAGTCACCTGATCTCCCTAAGTCTCAGTTTCCCTATCTGTAAAATGACTGCAAAGATCTGTTTTGGCTCTTGGTCTGTGATCCTACAAGAAGCAAAGTAAAAACACTAATAGAATATCTCAAATGAGAATTTTCCACCTCCCCTCCCTCCCCTTTCCCTGAACTAATTTCCTAGGGCACTGGATGTCACAAGGGAAGCAGTAATGTTAGCCTTTGACTCTCTAACAATGTTATCTCTAGAACTGAATGCCATATGAGACTGGCCAGCTTTGGACCCCATCCAAGCAGCTTATTTACTGAGATACCCAGGGGACTTCCTTTGTAAGGCGATTTTACCTCAGGACTGGCCCTATGGCCCAGCCCCCAGGCCAGCCCTTTAATGAGACTCCAGGAAATCTGATTAGAGGGGTGAGGCCCTGGGTAGAACATGGAAGATCTCTCCTCCTTCCTCTCCCCCACCAGAACATCTGTCATAATTACATGTATTTAAATAAAATCCAATAGTGTGTGGATGTCTCAGCTCCCCAGAATGACAGGAGGCTTGTTTGTTTCTCTTCCTAGGACGAAAGGACAACAAACTTAGACCTGAGCTTGAATCCTGGGCCTGCCACTTATTAACTGTGTGACCTTGGGCAAGTCACATGATCTGTTCTGGACCTCAGTTTCCTTATCTGTGAAATAAGAGAGGGAGAGTAGATAGATTCTGAGGATCATTCCAGCTTTTGATTTGTGATCTTATGATTAAGGTTAAAATTCTGTGTCTGGTACTTGTTCTCTGTGTGACCTGGGGCAAATCTCTGAATCTCCCGGGACCCCAGGTTTCTCATCTTTAAAATGTGGGGGCTGGACTAGGTGACCTCTTCATTGCCTTCTGATTCTAGATCTAAGACACTGTGATCCTTCAAAAAAGCAGTAGCGACAACTTCAGCAAATCCAGTGGTGATGAAGCAGGATCTTTTGGTTTATTTGTCCTATAGTCAATCTAAGGGATGCTACTTGAGATCACAGTGAAAAGTGACTTGAAACTTCAGCCATATTTGAGAAGGAGATGTGAGATACAAAAGCCAATGCTGTGCGTCTGTCCTTGTAATATTGGTGTAAATGTCAGATCTTGCCTGTTCTGCACCCGTGACATCTCTCACATCTGTCCCATTCGCTCACCTCACACAGCCACCACCATCATTGAAGGCATCATCATCTTGGCTGGTCTATAGTAGCCTCCAAATTATCTGTTTCAAATCTCTCCTCACTCCAGTACATTACCCACAGAGTTTACCAGAACGAATTTTCTAAAGTGCAGGCCTGGGCATGTCATTCCCCTTCTTAATTAGTGCCAGGGGCTTCTTATTCCTTTTAGAATAAGCTATAAATTCCTCTATTTGGCATTAAAAATCCTCATCTTGACCTCATCCTACCTTTCTGGCCAATTTGTCTATTGTTCTCTACACTTTTCAAACCTGCCCAACTGGCTTTCTTGGTGTTCCAAGTTCCATGCCTTTGCTTGGCTGCCCCCCATGCCTGATATGTACTCTCTCCTGCCCTCTATAAGAGATCTCTTGTTTCCTCTAGTCATTTATTGTTCCTTATTTTCTTCAAGAATCAACTCAAATGCTACGTTCTACCTTCAGAACCTTTTCTGATCCCCCAGCTGTTAATGCCTTCTCTCCTCAAATTACACTGTATTTATTTTGCATAGATTTTGTACACATTTATGTGTGCATATTGTTTCCTCCAACAGAACATATGGTTCTTGACGTTAGAGTCTACATCATTTTTGTTTTTGTATCCCCAGTGACTGAAATGATCATTGTTGTTGTTGGGTTGTTTTAGTCACGTTCGACTCTTTGTGGCCCCATTTGGGATTTCTTGGTGAAGATACTGGAATGGTTTGCCATTGCCTTCTTCAGCTTATTTGACAGATAAGGGAACTGAGGGAGACAGGGCTACATTACTTGTCCATGGTCATGCAGCTAGTAAGTATTGAGGTCAGAGTTGAACTCAGGTCTAAATGACTCCAGGACTGGCACTCTGCCCACTGAACCACCTTGCTGCCTGAAATAGGCACTTAAATAAATGCTTGTTGACTTATTGGAGAGAGCATGGTCAGGATAGAAAGTTCTATGTTCTAGTCTTAATTCAGCCACTGTGATTCAGCTGTGTGATTCAGGTTAAGTGGCTTAATCTCTCTGAGTTTCAGCTTCTTCATCTGCATAATGGGTATAATGGGAATGTAGAGGAAAACACTTAATGTGTATCAAGGAAAAGGGTAGAGGAGTGAAAATGTCATTGGGTTTGGGATCTTGTATTTGAATCTCAGCTGTGTGACAAAGGACAAATCCCTTAATCCCTCTGTGCCTCAGTTCTTTTCTCTGTAAAATGAAAGGCAGGACTTGATGGTCTCTGAGGCCCTCTCTGGCTCTTTATCTATAGACCTCATGAACTCTATGAATGGAAGGGGGTATCATACATACACATTCTAGCAACATCTTTCCTTTCTCATGTCTTTATACACTTTCAATAATTGGATTCAATGCATATTTTTTCAGTCCTTTTGTATTCCAGGAACTGTGTTAGGCACTGGGGATATGAAAACCAAAATGAAACAGTTCCTGCCCTCAAGGAACTTATATTCTCCTGAGGAGTTTGCATTCTATCTATATCCCTGCATCTACTTTTATAGTTCTTTATGGTTATTGTTGAGCCAAGAGGTACAGAGCAGTGAAGACCTACAGATATTATGTATGAGACTGTGTCATTTTAAGATCCATCCAAGGGGAAAAAGGATAGACTTTTCTGACTTGGCACATTTGGGGATCAATGCTGGGGAGAACCCAAGGAGAACCCAAGGTGTCAGATATGGAGAAATCATCAGCAAGAGGCAATGTGAATGTTACCTTGGCCTGGGTTGAGGAGGGTTGGATTTGCATGCTAAGGGTGCAGTAGCCTGAGCTCTGTTCTTTATACATGGCTAGTTGATTCCCCTGCTTACCTGGACCCCTTTGAATCCTCTGTGCCCATGCTAGAGGTGGAGCCTAGATGGCAGTGTATGGATGAGGAAATTGACGCAAACTTGGGAAATGATTTCTATAACTATGTGGCTGTGGTAATGGATTCTAGCTACCTTTGTTCTCAAGTCTAGTCAATGATCTCACCAACAGGGACCTGGTGAGAAAACGCTGCAGGGTTAACTGCTAACATGCTTCTGTTCCCGAGTGGGAAAGGGAACATTATGAAAGAGTAGGACAAACATTTGTAAAAGCCATCTGGGGTGATGGATTCAGTGACCCTGAAAATAGTGAAGTAAAAAACAGAACATCTGGATGGTTCCTTGTCACAGTGGAATTATCGGGGATTTCCCAGGAAGCTCAGGAACTGGTTGAACTTGAGTTGAAAGAGAAATCCCAAATCCTTTCCCCCAAACCCTGACCAGAAACCCAGAGTGAATTCTGACCACTAAATAATGAAACATTAATGTGTGTCCAGTTTTGTACTTTCAAAGCCGTAGGAGAGTGGTGGGCAGGGAGGAACACTTTCTGCAAAGCTATAGGGATAGTGAGTGGAACCACTGGGGGAATAGATTGGCATGCCCCTTCCAGGAGCAGAGACAACATTGACTTATTACTTCCAGAACAAGAAAAGGGAGGGTGGACAGATGTACTTGCAAAATTGAAGGGCTTGGAGTTTGGCAGATGGGATTGCTTGATGGATGTGATGTGGACCTTGCTCCCCTGGTGCTTACAATCTAATGACAATAGTGGTAAGAGGAGGCACAGACACAAAAAGGTGTGCCAAAAAGAGGCTGAATTAAGTGAATGGGAGAGGTTTAGTCAAAGGAAAGCAGTACTATGAGAAATCTGAACAAAGCATGATTTCTTTCAGCAGAGGTGGGGGGGGTGGAACAGGGAAGGCTTGATTTTGATGGCCCGTAAGCTGAGCCCTGAAGGACTTCACCTGGCAAAAATGAGTTCACAATGGCAAGGAGGATGTCAGGTACATGGAGGGGGGCAGGCCAAGAATAAGAGATGAGTCCAGTCTAGTTTTGTAGGAATGACATTAAATACATAGAGTATGTAAACAGGAGAGATCTGAGATGAGGCTGGAAAGCTGACCTAGCACCAGATTGGGAGGGTCTTAAAATCTCACTTTATTTAGGAGGCAGTGAGGAAACTGAAGGTTTTTCAAATAGATGAAATGATTGTGATTCCACAGAAGGAGCTCTGGATTTCAAGAAAGAAGATTTGGGTTCTAATCCTGTTCCCTCCCATTTTTACTTGTATGACTTTGGGCAAGGCAGTTGATTTCTCTGGTCCTTGGTTTCCTTTTCTGAAAAATGAGGGGGCTGGACTGGAGAAACAACAACCTCCACATCAGTTCTAAATCTTGGATTCTCTGAAAACACTTGAAATCTCTCCTGTCCTGCACATGGAAAGGATCTCTTGACAGATTGATAGATCTTTTGAGATTTGTGCCTGGCTATTCTAAGCTGGTGGAGATACTTGTCTACTTAATTCTGAAAAAGAGGCAGCATGGTATATAAGAATATGAGGGCAGGAGTAAGAAAGATGGGGGTTCATATCTTTCCTGACCTGTATTAGTTGTATGATCTTGGATAGATTGCTTAGAGGCAACAATAGATAGATAAACAAAACATTTATTTAACAGTCACTATGTGCCAAGACAATCTAAGATGATAATTAATAATTGGGTTACCATTTGCAGTGGAGGAATTCCCATATGAGTGAAATCACAGGTCAATTAAAATTGAATAGTTATATAATATCAAAATATAATATATAACTTTTGTAACAGTTAAAAACTGGTATGATCATAGCAATTATTATTAAACAAATAGTTATTATATGTTCTATGAGAAATTCAGGCTTAACTGTTCCCACCATTCTCTCCTTCCTTACCACATCAGAGGTTTTTTCTTCTGTTCTTAGGACTTCCACATACCATCTGTGTGACTCTGGGCAAGTCATTTATCCTTTCTAGGCCTCAGTAAAATGAAGACATTGGAGTAGAGGGCCTCCGTGGTCACTTCAGCACAGAATTTATGATCTTATATATTTAAGGTTAATTTATCCCTGAGGATTTACCTAAGAGGAATCAATGTTCACTGGTAAAAGGGGTGTGTGTCTGTGAGGATCTGGGGAGGAACCAAAAC
>WOXC01008499.1:0-245000 GCA_011680675.1 Gymnobelideus leadbeateri | reverse complement strand
TGAAGGTATTTGTAGAACCTATATCAGATTGCATGCTGCAATGAATGGGGAAGAGGGGAGGAGAGGGAAGGGGAGAAAATTTGGAACTCAATGGATTGTGGAACTGAATGTTATAAACTAAAAGTAAATAAATTTAATGTGAAAAAAGAAGTTAAATACTTGGACAAGGTCATATAGTCAGTAAATGAAGGGGTTAGAACTTGGATTGAGGTGTCTGAACTCTGAGTCTGTTGCCTCTCTGCTTTACACACATGGTTTCTAGAACTAGAAGCCATTCCTCAAGGAGGAGTTAGATTTGGGACAATTAAAAGGGAATACAACATAAGAATATATTTGGTAGCATATCTATGTTGCCTAGCACAATATCTTGGGTCTAATAGGCCCTTAGGTATTTGTTGAATTAATGAAAGGAAGGAGGGTGATTAATACCTTGATTTAGAGAAGTAATAGGCAGAACCTTCTTTGGCATCCTATACTGATAATTTGTACTGTTCTGAAGAAGAGTCTCTACTGGAAATGAATTTAACTCACTTTGGGGGATTCTTTTGAAGAAAGGTTGCACAGGTTGGATTATTTTGGGTCTGGGAGTTATCTTTACATATTCTATAATAGAGGTCATGTAATAATAAGTCAGTAAGCAGCTGGGTGCACACAGTGGAAGAGCACCAGGCCTGGAGTCAGGAGGACTCATCTTCCTGAGTTCAAATCTGGCCTCAGACACTTACTAGCTGTGTGACTCTGGGCAAGGCACTTAATCTGATTGCCTCAGTTTCCTCATCTATCAAATGAGCTAAAGAAGGAAATGGCAAACCACTCCATTATCTTTGCCAAGAAAACCCCAGATGGGGTCACACACAGTTGGACGTAATTAAGACTCAACAACAGAGTCACATTAACATATTAAGTTAAGGCTTACAGAGTGCCTTTATTCACCCCCGACTCTATAAAATGGGTGGAGTCAAAATAGTTCAGTGCAGGGAAAGAGTCCTGAACCACAGGAAGCTGTACAGTACAGTGGAAATAGGTATATTGTGGCATTGACTTTGGAGTCAATCACATTTAGAATGCTTACAGCCTGTCTGATGTTAGACAAATCACTTAACTTCCTAAATGGGCTCTGGAGTTCTTTCAAGAGAACAATAGATTTAGAGTTCTGAACCTCTGATCATATGATCTGAAGATCATTTTCAATGCCAGGCTGTTCTGAGGATAAGACCCCTTCTTTCCCCTCCCTAGTCTACTCTGAGTCTTCTCCAGGATAAGCAAAGCACTCTGACCTCCAGGCTCCCACACATTTGTTTGCTACTACCTACTGTGAGGTAGGCCTCCATGAGCACAATATCCCCAACAGCCTACCAGGAGGCTGAACTGCAAAGGAAGACCTAGAATGGTCTAATCCAGGGCAGGGAGCCTGTAGCCTTGAGGCTGAAGGAACTCCATCAGCAGCTGGAAAAAGCTTGTTGAGGGAGTCTGAATAGAGTCTAATTTCATGGCTCCCTCACCAAGCTTCTTCCAACTGCTGATACTTTGCCTGCACTCACCGCTCAGGGATACATATTCCCGTCCCTTTATATTCGACTCATCCCCTGGGTCTGAATCCCTAGCTATTGAAGCACAAACCCTCTTTTCCATCCTTGACTTGATGCTTCTTCATCCTTATCCACCTCAACCCTCCCCTTCCCAATGTCCTACTACAAATGTGCCCACCCTTTATGCCATGCCTTTGGAAAGCCTACTCCATAATGAATAAACTTCCTTTTCTTCCAAACCTCCTTTTTCACTCATCCTATTTTGACCCTCATTGAAACATGATTCCCTCCCATGGAAGGAATCCTTACCATGTTTTCGAAGGCTGGCTCCATTTTTTCCTCATGTCTCTGACTTATTGGTCATAATGGGGAAGTAACAATAGTCGTCTCCTCCTGCCACTTCCATATCTTTCCTTAGTCAGCTTCACTAAGCAGCTCTCCTCCTCTGAGGTTCATACTATCCACATTTTAGCCAATTTGGATACTGGGACTTCTTGTCTGTAGATTCCCAGGACACTCTCCTTCCTTCCTCAATGAATTCAGTGCTTGTCTGACTCAGTCTTCCTCTCTTCCCCAACTCCAGTCCAATGTGTATGCACACACACACATACATATCATATATGTACAATGCACACACATATGTGACTACCTCTTCAAATACTCTAAACTTTTCCAGTTGCTTAATTACGTGATCCCTCAAACTTAGTTCTCCCCTCAACCCCAACCCACCCCAACCACCCCAACCACCAAAATGGTCTCAGCCTTGAGCTTGTCATTGTCTATAAGTATTCTGCTTCCTGTTCATAAATATTGAAATTCCTTCATCTTATTATAAACTTTTATCATGCCATCTTTCCTTATGCCTTATGACCTCTAACCCTGTTCTTTGTCCTCACTGCGACCTCCATTCCCTCTAACCCCTCAGTTCTTTCTGAGGCCATCCCTTGGGAAGCACTGGACGTATTGTTCTTTCTTCCCTTCCTTGATCTTTGGTGAACCAATTCAACTCTCCACTATCCTCTACCCTCAATTTCTTTGCCCCCTTATCCTATTGCCAATCACGCCATTTCAAACCCAATTCCCGACTATCCACTACCTATGTTCCTAATTCAGGTGTGGCTGAACAAAGCTGGAGGAAAGCAGAATCTCAACCAGGCCCTGTCTGCAGCAAGGCAAACATCCTATTCCTCCCTAATTCCTTTGCTAGCTCACTCTCCACATCAGCTGTTTTAAACCTTTTATCTCTTCTCAGTCTCTCCTCAATTCGCAGAGAATGTTACCTCCTCCTTCCCTATGAGGGATTCACTTTCTACATCTCCAAAAATAATGGAGGCTGTTTGCTGCAAGTTCTCTCCTCTGTTCTCTTACTCACCTTACATCCCTTACAGTCTTCCTCCACTAGCTCTTCATTTTTCTCCTGTTCCAGATGAAGAGGTTGACCTTCTACTTGGTGAAGTCAAGCCTCTACATGCTCCCTCAGATCCATTCTCTGTTGATTTCTCTAGCCAATTGCTCCCACTATCATTCCTTCAATCCTCCTCTCTTCTGAACTTCTCTGTCCCAATCACCCAAGCTTACAAACTCAGGGTCGTCCTCAATTCCTTGCTCTTGCTCCACATATCCAATCAATT
Organism: Gymnobelideus leadbeateri; assembly: GCA_011680675.1. Classification (NCBI taxonomy): domain Eukaryota; kingdom Metazoa; phylum Chordata; class Mammalia; order Diprotodontia; family Petauridae; genus Gymnobelideus; species Gymnobelideus leadbeateri. The sequence continues at coordinate 241,840 of WOXC01008499.1, read as the reverse complement.
GCCATCTTGTTATTTCTACTATCACAACATCTCTCTGTTCACATATTCATTGCTCTAGTGCTTGCCTTCATCACCTCTCACCTGTCCTATTGTTACAGTCATCTAATTCCTCTACCTGGATAAAGCATCTTCCCACTCCAATCTCTTCTAACTGAGTTACCAAAGTGATTTTCCAAAATGTAGTCTTGACCTTGCCAATCTTTCTCCTCAGCAAACTCTAGGGCTCCCTCTTACCTGCAGAATCAAATAGAGTCTCCTATTTGGCATTTAAACCTTTCACAACATGATCCCTTCTGACCTTTCCAGTTTTCTTACAGTCACCTCCACACAATCTACAATCCATACAAAATGAGATAACATTTGTAAAAAGCCTGGCACATAGTGGGTACTTCCCTTTCTTCCCAACTATTACAGATCTCCTTGCGGTTCCTTGAACTTGATACTTGTACTTCCTCTCCATCTCCTTGACTTTGCACTGGCTGTCCCCTGAGCCTTGCCTAGAATGTTCTTCCTCACTACTGCCTCTGCCTCTTAATTTCCCCTATTCCTTCAGGAAAGCACAAGTCCCACCTTCTGCATGAAACTTTTTCCAGTATTCTAACTGCTTCCCTTTTTCTTATTCATTTCCATTTACTCTGTATTTATCTTGTATTTACCTAAGTATTTCTATATTGTGGCTACCATTAGAATGCATGCTCCTTGAGGACAGGGACTACCTGGGACATAATAAGGTTTGTTAAATAAGTACTCAATAAATTATTGTTGAATAACATTCTTCATACATGAAAGAAATTGTTGGAAGAGAATGTTGAAATCGGAGTCAGGAGAGAGCAGGATTCAAATTCTACTTCCGATACTGGCTATCTATATGATCAAGGGCAAATCATTTAATATTTCTGAGGCCCCACATCTGTGAAATATGGATAATAATGCTTATCATTCCAGCCTTGAAGATTTGTTGTGAGGCTTAGCTGACGTAATAGTTGTAAGGCACCTAATAGACTGAAAAAAAAAACACGTGTTTGAACCTTTATTATGGAATTCAGTTTCTCATCCTATGGAGAGGGTGCCCCAAAGTAGACACCAGGATATTAACATGTTTTCTGAAAAATAGTGCTTTACATTTTTACAAAGAACTGAATCTAAAAGCATAGTGCTTTCCACAACAGGGGAAAGAATTCTCTCTTCCCTCTCTTCCTCCTCCCTCTCTCCTCTCTGCCACCTTCCCCCATTTTCCTCTTTTTCTCTTCCCCTTTTCTCTCACCCCTCCAGTTTTTCTGTCCTTATTCCCTCCACCCTCTCCATGTAGAAATTCCCTTCATTGAACCAGCTTAACAATTTATAACTTCTAGTCTTAAAAAGTCACCCAGAGATTCTGAGAGTTTCTCATTGAAGTTAGGATGTATCAGACATAAGGCTTAGACTTCAGTCTTTGTGACTCCAAGACTGGTCCTCTATTTACTCTGCCATGTTGCTTTTCTAACCTGATTTTACAGATGAAGAAACAGGCTAAAAGAAATTTGGGGACTTCTACAGAGTCACACAGCTAGCAACTTTCAGAGGCAGGTTTCTAATCTTAATTTCTCCTCATACCAAGTCTCCTGCTACCAACACCACAATGTCTTTCAATCACTCATAGCTCAGAAAGAAAAACACAACCTGACTCTTTAAGGCCCATGTGCCAGAATGACAAGTAAGACCCAAACTTTGCATTTGTCATCACTGTGTCATATCCTTCAGAGTGACTGAATTTGAATAGCCTGACAGCTACCCTTTGTGGAAGTGAGATGATTGTTTTCAAGTTTTATAGAACTTTTGTTTCAGAATATTATTTTGACAGCAAATTATACTTAGGGCCTGTCATCCTTGACCATGGCCCTTGAAGTTAATTATTTTACATGGTGGATGGAGATTTGGAATGAAATGTTCCATACACAAAAAACCTTCTTCAAATACTGAAGGCTTATTTCTCAAATTTTAGAATCGCAACATTAAAAAGACCCTTTCTTCTATCTCCCATGTGCCACACATCCAGAAAGAGGAGGATTTCTTTTGTGTGTAGTTAAAACAGTCACACTGGAATCTTTTATCCTAAATTCCCTTTGTGCTCATGCCTTTGGGAATCATGTTGACTAGAGCAAAGACTCTAATATCACTGTACCTGAGTTTAAAGGTCTATAAACTGGGGATGAAAATACAGAGTGGTAGGTTATCTAGGTAATTTTTCAGTGATTGTAAACAAATTATAGGTTTGCTAAAGAAAGGAATCAACAGAAGGGTATTTTATACTCACAAATACACACACACACACCCAACTTTTTAGGGTACAAGGTCTGGATTTATTATTCCATTGGTACAGGGAGGTCCTGAAGGGAGAAAACCCCTCTCTTAATTCAGGTTGGCATCTTCTTTGCAACCTTTAGTCTTAGAGAGCTATTTGGAGGACTGAGAAGTTCATACTTGCTGAAGATCCACATCTCTTTTCTCCCTAGTATGCATCACAATGTAGAATGCTCATCATGGCCTCAGGAAAACCTAGATTCAAATCTAACTTTTGACACTTGCTTAGGAATCTTAAGTGACTCTTTAGGATGTATCTATGAAGTCAAAGCAGGATTACAGCATTCACTGATGGAGAGAATACCCAGATCAGGAGTTCCCTATACTGCCAAAACCACAGACTGTAAGCATATATATTACAAATGAATAAAAAACGGATCTTTATCTGCAACTAGTGCAGGTTTTAAGGTTCAAGCAGGCTTTTAAGGTTCTTCATCATTAAGGAGCTGAGAGATATCCTATCAGCTTTAGTTCAGGCGTTTTAACCTTTATTGCATCACAGACTCCTTTGATAGTCTGATGAAGCTTTTGGACCCTTTCTCAGAATAATGTAAAATGTATAAAATAAGATGCATAGGATTATAATAGAAACTAATTATGCTGAAACTGAGTTGTCAAAATATTTCTTTAAAACAGAATTCACAGACTCCAAACTTTTATTGAAGAGAAAAGGATGACCTACCTTGCCTCCTGCTTTTTCCCATCTTAAATGACAAGAGACTAGAGATATTCAGGTAGAGAGAAAGGAGGGACTCCATTTCCTTTTTCTATTTCCTTTTGTTTTCTTTTCTCCCTCTAATTCCTTACAATGTCTTCTCTTTCCTTCCTCTTTCCATACTTCTCTTCCTTTCTTTTTTTTAATCACTTTTCCTCATTCTTTTCCTCATATCTGCATACTGAGGGCATTCACCACCATAAATTATGTCTTTGTATATAAAGGACAATGATTAACCAAAAGAACAACACAATCTCAGATAAATGAGTGAAGAATACTCAATAGCAAAGCCATAACTATGTCCATTTTGTGAGAGGACACAGACTTGACAGTGGAATCTGAAGACGTGGAGCTGAAATTGATTCATATTCCTTGATTAAGCTGATACTTGCATAGCTATGAATGCTGCTTGAATTTAAAGGAGAGTCATCAGTGTAAATCTATTTGAGCTTTGTAAAACTCATCCAGAATTTCAACATCATTAATTATGTTTAGATAGAGCAACACTGTGAAACAATATCACAGAATTTCATAGTGGCAAAGTAACGAAATGACCATCTAATTTAACCCCACACTAATGGAATCCTCACTATCACACACCTGAGAGGTGGTTGATCAGCCAATGCTTGAAACATTATTAAGGGGAAATTTTTATTTCTCATGTTATGATCTGGTGGGGTATGGCCTGAACCCAAACAAGCAGATTCTCTTCAATCTTTTGATGCCTTATTCTAAAGCCATGAGACAAGAATGCCTGAGCATACCTGTGATTCTTTTGTAGTAATAATAATATAAAGGGGCTGGTCAATGTATCCTTTTACAACTCATTGTAAATCTCAGAAGCATTGAGTAAGAAAGGCCACCCATAATTAATAGTCTCTACAAGCACAAAAGGTTTCTTTTAAATAAAAGAGCTGGCCTAATGTCTGATCATGGCATCAAAGTGACTTTAGGTCCTCAAAAACTATGTCAATGGAGTACAAGTTCTTTAAACTAGAAAGATTTCAAGTATGATCTATCTAAAGACCATCCTTAAAATTAAGGACAAACAAAAAAAAAAACCTAGCCATGTGACCTTGGGCAAGTTACTTAACCCCAATTGCCCTCCCAAAAAAAACAAAAAAAAAATGATAACACATTTCTTTGGGGGGGACGGAGCCAAGATGGCGGAGTAGAAACAGCTCTTCCAAGCCACTCTGCCTCCAGATTCCCCCCAAACTATGTAAAAGGGGACTCTGAACAACTTCTGGAGCCCCAGCACCCACAGAAGGACACAGAGAAGCTAACCTCCCACTGAGGACAGCCCAGCAGCCCTGCAGGAAGGACCAGCACAGCGCTCTGGGAGCCCGCAGCGCACAGAGTGCTGGGAGCCAAGCCCAGCCAAGCCCAGGTCCGCGTGAGCCGAGGTTTTAGCCCCAGGGTGGCAGGGCCAGCAGCAGGCTAGAGAGACCCCAGAACACCAGCAGCTGTGGCGACTCCAGAATTATCAACATAGACATGCCTAGGACAAAGTAAGAGGTTAGTGCCCTATGGACTTTGGCACCAGTATTTGGGGAATGCGTCGGCTTCCTCCCCTGGGGGCTAGAAGCCACTGAGGAGACACGCCATTTTGTAGTTTTCAGAGGCAGCTCCAGCTCTTGGCCTGCGAACTGTAGGGAGATCCAGCGATCAGTTTTGGGGGGTAATCACTCTTACTTTAACCTCCCTGGATCTGGATTGTGATCTAGGGTGGAGGTCATGGGTGGGTTTCCAGCTTGCCAGAAACGGAAGTTATCCCCCACACGTTTGGGACGAAAATTCCTCTATCTGGCCTTAAAGCCATAGTGTGGCTACAAGCCCAAAAGTCAAGTAATTAAGTGGCAACATGCCAAGGCAAAGGAAACAGAAAAATGCAATCCTAGACTCTTATTTTGGGGGCATAGAGCAGGAAAAGGACTGTGAGGTCAGAAGTCCTGCTCCAAAAGCCCCAGGGGAAACCATGAGCGGGTTGCAGGCCATAGAGGACCTTAAGAAGGACTTTAAAAATCAAATAAGAGAAGTGGAGGAAAAACTGGAAAGAGAAATGAGAAGGATGCAGAAAAAGTATGAAATGAGGGTCAACAGCCTGACTGAGGAAAACAACACCTTAAAAATAGACTAACTCAAATGGCAAAGGAGGCCCAAAAGGGCAATGAGGAGAAGAATGCCTTAAAAGTCGAATTTGCCAGATGGAAAAAGAATCTCAAAAGTTCACTGAGGAGATTCATTCCTTCAGATTTAGACTGGAGCAAATGGAAGCTAATGACTTTATGAGAAATCAAGATGCTGTTAAGCAGATCCAAACAAATGAAAGATTAGAAGGCAGTGTGAAATATCTCATGGGAAAACCCACTGACCTGGACAATAGATCCAGGAGAGATAATTTAAAAATTATTGGACTACCTGAAAGTCATGATCAAAGAAAGAAGCTAGAAATCACCCTTCAAGAAATTCTCAAGGAAAATTGCCCTGATGTTTTAGATCCAGAGGGCAAAATAGAGGTTGAAAGAATCCACCAATCACCTTCTGAAAAAGATCCCCAAAAGAAAACTCCCAGGCATATTATAGCCAGGTTCCAGAATCCCCAGATCAAGGAGAAAATACTACAAGCAGCCAGGAAGAAACAATTTCAATATTGTGGAAACACAATCAGAATAGCCCAGGACCTGGCAGCTTCTACACTGAGGGATAGAAGGGCATGGAATATGATATTCCAGAGGGCAAAAGAACTGGGAATGAACCCAAGGGTCACCTACCTAGCAAAACTGAATATTTTGTTTCAGGGGAAAATATGGTCATTCAGTGGAATAGAGGACTTTTAAGCATTCTTGAGGAAAAAACCAGAATTGAATAGAAAATTTGACATCCAGACACAAGAAGGAAGAGATGCCTGAGAAGGCAATCAGGGAAAAGAAATCAAAAGGAACTTATCAAAGTTGAACTATTTACATTCCTATATGGAAAAGCAATAACCGTGACTGATGATATCTTTATCACTATGAAAATAATGGAAGAAGGGGGTGTGGTCATATGAATACATATGTGAATGTGTGTGTATATGGTTACAGTTATATATGGATAGAGGGCATAGGTTGAATTTGTTGGGAAGGGAGGATACTCAAGGGGTGAAATTATGAGGTGAGAGAGGAAAGTGGCAAGAGGAGATGAGGAGAGACAGGGTAGGGTAAACTATCTCATGTAGAAGAAGCAAGGGGAAGTGGTTGCAAGGGAGGGAGAGAATAGGAAGGCAAAAAAGGCAAAACCACATTCTCATTGAATTTGGTTCAGGGCGAGAATGACATACATACTAAATGGGATATCTCAACCTGCAGCAGAATAGGGGGAAGGGGGATGAGAGGAGGGATGATGGATGGGGGGGCATCCTTGGGGTGAGGGGAGGTTGGAAGTACCCACTATAGAAGAAGGACAGGATCATGTAGGGAATGGACCAGGTGGGGGGTGGGATGAGTGGGAGGGAATTATAAACAGCCTTGTACAATATATCTACTATGATAATGTTTTGCATAGCTAGACATGTACAACATATACTGAATTACTTATCTCCCAAGAGGGAATGGGTGACAAGGGAGGAAGGAAATGGATCTGAAATTTGAGGTCGTAACATTAAATGTTTCAAATATATATAAATACTATTATTAATACTCCTTTGCTTGTAATAGGGAGATAAGATGTGCAGGCATTGGGATGCAAAGACTCACCTTCCTCTAATGGAAAAGTCGATGGGGGTATGGGAGAAGGTATGGGAGAGAGCAGATTGGAGGAAGCGATATCTTGTGGGACTGCTATTCTAGGAGGTTGGGTAGGGGAATAACGGGGGGAAAATGATTGTAACTCAAAATCTGGCGGAAATGAATGATATAAAACAGAAGTTAATAAAGCCTTTGTTTAAAAAAATTAAGGACGCTATAGCTGAGAGGCTCATCATGAGGTCAAGAATTCTTTGGCCATGGAGACCCATGAAACAGTATCTGGTAGCTTCAGATACTCCTACTTTTGGGAAAACAGAGCTGTCCATGTTATTGAAACCAATTTCTCTAGTGGAGGGCACCTGCCATGGTTCTGAATTCAGTACCACTGATACAGAAGCAATACAGTAAACTCTTATTTAGCTAGTTTCTATGACTTTTCTTTAATTGCATACTTTTCTAATGTCTGGGTAAATAAAATGCTAATATGATCCAAAGTAATGTAGTTACATTAACTCTAGTTCTTTGAAAATGAAAGTGGCCCATTTTTTTCTTCACATAATTTCTTCCTTCTTGCATAATACAAGTTCATGGTTTATCCATGGCTACATCCATTACTGATTGGTGTTTTACCCCAGTTGAAAGATTTGGGTTTGAAGTTCTGAACATCTATTAAATAAATAATTGTTGATGTAATCTCATTAGATTGGACCCCTTCCCTTAGGGATAAATGTGGCCCCCGACACCAAAAGAATACTACCAACTCCTGTGTTAATTTTTACTTTGACTATTTAGGATTTTTGGCATCTATGGGGTTGTCTTATCTTGAATAGACTTATTTGTAAAAGACTTGAGCCCCCTTTGCATACCTCCATATAAAACTCCTAGAGACCAACACAAGGCAACTCACCACCAGCCTACAGAGTTCTGGCCAGGATCTGTCTCTGGGGATTATAGAATGCACTGCATTACAGATCAGAATTAGAATCACAATCAAGATCCAGGCCATGGTAAAACAGTTAAGACACATGTATTCTCCATATTCTTCATCCATTATATCTATCAAGAAGCCCTATGATTAAGATCGGACTAGCATAACTGGTCCTTTTGAGGTACTCTATATCTTTAAACATGATAAATCTAATCAAAATAATGCGCAAAAAGCTTGCAACCTGTATGTTGCTAATTGGGACATATATAAAGATTAGTGGTATATGTGGAATGATATATTATCACATCAAATAAAGTTTTTCTACTACTGAGAGGTGAACCAAAACCTTCTAGTCCACATTGATAAGTCATACAGAAATTACAGTTGTCAGTGTGGTGATGAAATCTACAGCAATACAGATTATAACATGAGACACATGGCAGTATCTTTCAGACCCTGTAGACTTTAAGCCTGCAACCTGATAACTATTTGCCAAAAGACACAAAAAGCCCTGAGGCACAATGGTCCCAGATATGTTTATCTGATTTAATAGTGCACAGGTGGTGATGAGTTTGGAATTTCACATTACCTTTAACAGACCACCACTTCCATGAGAGAGACTTTCAGGGGCATTCCTTATTCAGTTGGAATTCAGAGTAGATAGTATAGAAGCTACTGCACTTTATTATAATAATTCTCTGTCAGAAATATGAGGGTCTTCCCAGGATTTGCTTAGTGTAATTATTATTCTGTTTTTCTATTTAATCTTACACCATTGGTTCTCTCTGCCCCAAGCAGAAAAAATGGGTGACACACAAAAGCGAACAAAAAAATCATCCAGCAAGAGATTCATTTTGATACAGAGGCCTAAAATGGCCAGAGGATTTGCAATAATTATAAACCCCATCTTCAGGTTTTATTTCCTTAATTTTACATTGTTTCCCATCGTCCCCAGAATCATAGCTAGAATGACATCATTTATACACCTCTGAGTCTTGTATGATCTAGGTACACAATAGAATAAGTTATGAATGAAAAGGACTCATCACAGAGTTTCAGGCACAGATGTAAAGCTTTTATTTTCTTTTATGCCACAAGCAAATTTAATTTGCGGGACTATTTTTCACCCTCTGAATTCATCATCATCTCTTGTTTGTTTCATTGTCGGAACAATTCCAGACTATTTTTCCCACTTAAACATGAAGCCTCAGGGTGTGTTAGATCAGTAAAATTTGATGCTAAGCCTCACTGAGTTGTCACAAAAATATGATCCCTTGCAGTCTTTAGACTTAAACTATAACCACAGCTCAATTTATTTTTGAGATGAGATAGCATAATTTATGCCACAAGACTGTACTTGAGTTTATTTATCTATAAAATAGCCTTTATTCAAACACTCAGCATCTCATTAGTGTGTTTACTTTGTCAAAAGGGTTAACCTCTAAGAATTTTTTTTTTCTGAAATGGAAAAAAGAAGCTTGTCCTAGCAAACTTCAAACCTTTATTCCTCACTCACATCCGTCTAGTGCTAAAATATTCAGAACTATTAGCCAGCCTTGAACCGATCAGATTACCTTAGGAGTGGTAGACTCCACTGGTTTCCAACATGGAGATTTCAACTGGATCTTGTCAGGAGCTTTTTCCTTCTAACTACATACCTTTGTAGTTCTCACGTTCTGAAAGGAAGCTTATTTGAAAAAGAGAAGTTTCCATAAATTGACTTTTGGATCCTTCTTTGAGCTTTTATTCTTGGTCTTTCATTACAATTCCAAAGATGTTTTCAGGTTAAGAAAGAAAGAGAAAAGAAACTCAGAGGAAAATACTCATCTGTTCAATTATTTTTCTAAAATTCACTGTTCAGTTCTAGGGAATGAAAGTCACAGTCAAAATAAGTGGAGAATAAGATTTGAGATTCTTTCAGTAAACTTTATTCTAGGAATCCTCTTATACCTCCACTGTTCTTATAAATCCTCTTCTCCCCTGCAAAGTTGTTTACACATCTTCCTCTGCCTGGGCTGCTCACATGTTCTGTGGACATGATGGCAATTTCCATTAGCAGCAGGAAACTTAAATTTTCTCATGGTTAAATACTTTTAAAGCTCTCTTTGTTGTGAAAGTCCTCACTTTGGCTCACATTGAGCAAAGGGCCAGATGTCAGATATGCTCACACACACGTATGGACTTGAGCTTATTGTGAATATCAGATGAGACTGAGACTCACTGCTATAGAATAAAGGTAGGGGTAGAGAGTTCTGGGTAGTGAGTTTAGCCTTCAGTCTCACTAGATCAGCTTTGTGGTGCTCTGATGCCTGAACCGAGTTCACCTCCACATTCAAGTCATGTGGAGGTAAATAGTGAGTAACCTTTTCTCCCACTCCTGTCTTTACTTTGGAAAATGTCACTCCTGAAGCCAAACAAAGATCGAGATGCTTTCTTAGTCTCCATTCAGAAGAGCATAATTCTGCAAATTCCTGGAGGGAAATATAGGGCTCCTCAGTTTTATCCCTGGTCACATCCGGCTGGAGCACTTTGTCCTTGGATGGTGTTTGTTTTCCTGACTCGAGCACGCTCAAGAGAAATTCCCCATCCGTCTATGTCTGCTAACAGATTCCACACAAGAGGCACTTGCTAATTTGCTTCCACGGTGAAAAATAAAAGCTGTCTGCCCTTCTTGGCAGAGGAAATGTATGCGCCACAGTTGGTTGTGAGCTGATCTGTTCCTATTTAAAATGTAAGTTCTCTGGAATTAAGAAGAGATGGTGTTTCTGGATCTTCTATCAGTCACTCTCTGATTCATCAGGGAATCTTCTTGGTAACTAGCTGTTCCTCATGGGTGATTTGGCTTGGAGGAAAAGCTCTCTCAGTTTAAAGATGAAAACAGTGCATGGAGAAACTAACCACTTGTTCAGTGTTATGAGCACATATGGAGCCACAGCCACATTAATAAATATGTCCTTTTATTACAAGAAATCCTGTTTTTCTTTATGTGGAGAAGAGGCTTTTTGGATTGTAATATACTGAAATGACCTGTGAGGAAAAGCCTTACATCTAGTTAAGCAACTGGCTTTTTATTTTTCCTTCTAATCTTTTCACAGTGTTTGTAGGAGCATTTCCTAATATAATAATCTCATGGGTAAAGAATCTGTGTTTACCAGGTCTTTTAATGAGACAAGGCTGTTCAGATTTGAACTATTCCAATGGAAAAAAATAAAACTCCTGTGTGATACTTATTACTGACTTCAAAGGGTTACATATTGAATGATAGGGTTTGAAGGTAGGTTTTGAGAAAATATTTTTTCAGTTATTATTTGATAATCACTTTATATAATTTTCTTTTTCTGTTGCCTGAAAATATATTATCACCTATGCCTCCAGGGTGATCAGGAGGCCAGGGTGAATTTGCAAGAGTTTTTTTTTTCTCTCCCCTGAGTATAGCCATTTTTGACAAAATTAGCTCACAATGAAATCCCAAACAACTCAGTTTGGAAATTGTGGCTTTCCCTGCAAAATCATTTCCTCTGCACTCCAATAGTTTTGGTGGTTTTGTGTATAGTGGGGAAGGAGAATATTTAATTCAATCATGGGGATTCTACATTTATTTTTTCATGTTAAATAGGACCCAGGGGCCTCTGTGTTCTTTTTACTCTATGTGTCATCTACTTCAATGGACTGTAAGTTCTTTGTGGGCAGGGCTGGTTTAGTTTTATCTTTAGTTCTCTAGTGCCTGGCTCATACTTAATAGATATTTAATTAATCCCAAGTACTTAATAAATAATTGTGGATTGATTATTCTAGAAAGGCAAGCTATGTAAGAGAATATTGAGCTGCTTTGGGATATGCTTCTTGGTGATACTAAAACCCACAGGCTAATGTCACAGGATGAGTCTTTCCCTTCCATGTGATAAAATGTCAGGATTCTTGGGGTTACTGATGAGTAGGACCCCACAAAAACATCTCATGAGACAGCCAGTTGGTGCAATGGCTAGAATGTTGGACTTGGAGTCAGGAAGATGAATCTAAATTTGATTTAAGGAAAATCATTTGATTTCCGTTGATCTCAGTTTCCTCATCTGTAAAATAAGGAAAATAGTAGCCCCTACCTCTCAGGGTTGTTGTGAAACTAAAATGAGAATATTTGTAAATCACTTTGCAAACTTTAAAGCTTTATATAAATGTTCCCTCTCTTCAAGTATAGGCCACCTTAGTTGGCTTCTTAATGAAATCATAGATGAAGAGATGACAGACTTAAGGGTTTATCTTGTTCACACCCTTCATTTAAAAGATTAGAAAACTGAGTCCAGAAAGCAAAATGACTTTCCCACAGCCACACAGGTAGTAGATAACAGAACTGAGACTTGAAGCAAGGTTCTTTCATTCAGACCCAGATAGAAACCAACAAAATGGAATCTAAATTGGTCAATGATTTTTAAAAATTTGCATAGCTTACTTCTCCTATTGCTCCTTTGACAAATAGCCTAGATCTGTTTCTTGATTTGAATGGGAACCCTTTAAAAATAGAGACTATTTTTTCATTGTTGTCTTTAAATTCTTATTATCTACCGCAGTACTTTTCACATAGTAGGTGATACACAAATGCTTTTCTGAATTGAATTCCAATGCAACTGAGAATTTTTAGATGAGTCATGCAGTCAGATAGTCTTAGTCAACCAGTCAAAGGTATTTACCGAGCACATTATATGCAGATACATAGGTGATAGGGAGAAAGTTTCAAAGTGAATACAAGTAGAAGGCATGATTCCTCCCCTCCCCCCAGCTTTCAAAACTGGTGAAGTTTAAGAAAAAAGACCAACTAACTGTATACATCTGGACACAGACAACAGATGTATGAATAAAAAAAAATTAAACCACTAATCCTGGCATTTGAGGACCCTCAAATCCTAGCCCCAAATGAACTTTGCAGATTTACTTCCTACTGCCTCCTATCGTTAGTGCAGTGGAAAGAGCCTGAATCTGGAATCAGGAAAACTTGTGTTTATATCTGTCCTCAGACACATACTAGCTGTGTGACCTTGGGCAAGTCATTTAACCTCTGACTTAGTGTCCTCATCTGTAAGATGGAGATAATAATAGCACTTATATCCTGGGATTATTGTGTGGAACAAATAAAATAATATTTGTAAAGTGCTTTGCAAACCTTAAAATGACATAAATGACAGTTATTTTTATGATCATTTTATCATTAACACTTCCACATTTTTTCTGACCATCTCCCAAACACAACTCACTCCCAAAGGCTTTATACCTCATTCCTAACCTCTCCCCATCCCTACAATGCCCTCTGACTTTCTCTTTCTCAATCTAACCTATCTTTCAAAGCTCATCCTCAACTCTCTCCTCTTCCACAAAGCCTTCCCAGATCACTCCCAAAACCTCAGAATTCAAAGCACTCCTTGTTTATACCATCCATTTAGCCCTTCGGAGAACCACAGGGATTATAGAGCATGTGGGGACTTTAGAGGCCATCTAGTCTTACTGATCTATGAACAAGGATCTACTACAGCGTGCCATCAAAAGGCCACCCAGTCTCTGCTTGGGGACCCCCAGGAAGGGCAAACTCACTACTACTTTTTTTTGGAGTCAATAAGACCGAAGTGACTTGCCCAGGGTCACACAGCTATTAAACAAATCCAAGGTTGGATTTGCACTCAGGTCCTTCTGTCTCTAGGGCCGGTGCTCTATCCACTGTACCACCTAACAGTTCTAAGAACTCACTGCTTCTCAAGGTTGCCTATTCCACTTTGGTACATATCTAAGTTTGGGGAGGTTTTCCTGATGTGGGGACTTGAACTACCTCTCTGCAACTTCCTCCCATTGCATCTTGTTCATCCCTCTGGGCCAAGAACAATTTTAATCCCTCTTCCATAGGATAGCCTTTCAGATATTTGGCAACAGCTGTGATATTCCCCCTAATCCTTCTCTTTCTCAGGATAAATGTCCTTAGTTTTGTTAACAGATCCTGGAATGATTTACTTTTGAGTCTTCTCATTATCCAGGTCTTTCTCCTTTGGCAACCTTTTAGCGTGTTGATATCATTCATAAAATGGAATTCCCAGAATGTGATACAATGACCCAGAGCTGGTCTGGGCGGGACAGTGTCTTGTCGGATGGTCACCTCCTTTCTTAAGATCACATAAGATTTTTTGGCTGTCATCCCTAATCATTCTGATGGCCCTGGGATTCTTCTCCTACTGGAATTCAGGACTCTTGCCTCTGGGGCCCTAGGTTCTGAGAAGTGAGCTTTTACCTTATTTTGTCTGGAATGAGGCCACCATATTCCTCCCTGGCCAACTCCAAGGTGTGTTGCTTGCACCTTCTCCTCATGACCCGCATGTCTGACTCTCTCTCCCTTACATGTGTTGCTTCCCCTAAAATGTAAGCTCCTTGAGGTCAGGGCCCATTTTGGTTGCTTATATTTGTATTTCTAGCAATTGCCACATTGCATGGCACAAAATAAGTATTTAAAAATGCATTTTCACTCAAACTTACATTCATTCATTCTTATCACACTGTTGAATTGTATTGAGATTACACTTCATTAAAAACATCAATATATTTCCCCTCAGAAACTGTTGTTTAACCATGCTTCCCCTGGATTGTACTTGTGAAAGTCACAAAGTCTTGAACCCCATAACAGGACTTGCATTTATTCTATTAAATTTTATCTTGTTGATTTCAGATCATTGTTCTAACCCATCAAGATTATTGCAGTGGACAGAGTGTTAAACTTGAAATCAAGAAGACCTGAGTTTGAATTCTGTCTTAGATACTAGCTGGGTGGCCTTGGGCAAATTATTTAGCCTCCCTTATCCTCAGTTTACTTTTATAAAATGGGAATTGTAACTGTATTTACCTCACAGGGTTGTTGTGAGGATCCAATAATATAACATGAGTACAATGGGGCTTTGTGCATCCCCAGATCACCTAAGATGGAGACACATATGTAGGAGATACCAAGGACCTGCATCTGGTAGTAGACATTCTGTTACACTGCTCTACAAAACGGGCGGGAGTAGTCTATTTTCATTAGCTACATAGACAATGGAAATTTTAAAAATACCAGATTGGAGGAGTCTTTCTTCTCTACCTTTTCTGTTCATCCCTCTCCATTCTCCATTTCCTGTTTCTTCCTGTCTCTCTCTTTGATATTTAGAACTGGCAAGGACCTCATAAACGATGCTCTGCACCCATCTCCTTTTATAGGTGAGGAAATAGAGGCTTAAAGAGGAGAAGGGGCTAGAAGAAGGTCACAAACTTATTAAGTAGCAACATCAAGATTCAAATCCAGGTCTGATGACTAGAAATTCAGTAATGAAAAAGAGCTGAACAAAATAGATTGATCAGAGTTAAATATGTGAAAACTGGGAGGGGTAAAATATAGGCGTGTCTGCTAGAGGCATTAAACCATGACCTTGGCTTCTGGAAGACTTGGGTTCTAAAGCTGCTACTGATACCTCTTGGCTGTGTGACCATGGACAAGTCACTTAACCTTTGTGAGCCTTAGTTATCTTTGTAAAATGTTGATAGCGTTATTTGCACTATAAACCTCACAGATCAAATGAAATAATGACAGAAAAGCATTTTTCATATCTTAAAAGTGCTAATGCAAATTTCAGCCATTTTTCTTTGTTCTGGAATCATCACTGTGACTGCCTAGGAGTAGTCTAAGAATGGTTGAGGAAAGAGATGAACAGTTTTGAACAGTGAAAGGACTTAGAAGATTGCCTTAAAAGGGAATATTCCAGATGGGGCTCAGGGATGACATATGTGACAATCCAGAGGGCTATTGATTTAGCGCTAGCAAGGACCTTGGAGATGCTCTGGGCCAATCCTCTCATTTTACGGTTGAAGGAACTGATTAAGAACAAAGTCCTGATTATACGAGGCTCTGAAATACTCCCTTTCTCACATTAAAGCAAAGATGCCAATGCCAAGAAACTGAATGAACTGTAGTTAAATAATTACATTGTGTAGGTTTACTTTTCCCTTTGGTCCTTTCCTTTGGATCAAATGGTCTTCTTGAAACCAAGGGAGCGACGCTATTCAGTGGCTTGTTAATTAAACAATTGGAGCAGTTTTAGTGGTAGGGAAAAAGCTATCCAAGCTCCAGGTTTAAGCTCTGAAACAAATCCCAGAGCCAAGAATTTCTTCTGTGAGTTCCATGTCTTGAGTTCCTTGTCCACCTTCTTCATGCATCTTTGTGGTTGTTCACTCATTTCAGTCATGTCTGATTCTTTGTGACCCTATTTGGCTTTTTTGTGGCAAAGATATTGGAGTGGTTTGCCACTCCTTCTCCAGCTCTTTTTACAGATGAGGAAACTGAGGCAAATAGGGTTAAGTGACTCTCCAAGAGTTACACAACTATTAAATGTCTAAGGCCAGATTTGAACTCAGGAAGATTAGTCTTCCTGACTCCAGGTCTGGCCCTCTACCCACTGTGCCACCCAGTTGCCCTCCCCTAATTTTTATTGTGAAGTTGATTTTTTTGAACCTCTAGTATAAGACTTTACATTTACCCATAAAATCTATATGTGCTACTCAGTAATTTCAACCCATTGCTCTTAGTCTTTCTCTCTGGGGGAACAGAACAACTTCAACCCTTCTTCCACATGATTGCAATTTGGAAACTTAGAAAGAGAAATTATATCCTCCTGGAGTCTTCTCATCTCCAGGCTAAACAACTCCAATTACTTTACCTGATCCTCTATGGCCCTGCCTCCAGTCATCTTACCCTTTTTGCTGCCCTCATTTGGATGCATTGTAGCTCATCATAGTACTTCTGAAAATATTGGGGTAATAAAGTGAGTGATATTGGTGATGCTTAACTAGTCTATAGCCTTTTAAGGACTGCAAAGAGCTTTGTGTACATCAATATACTTGATCCTCACCAAGGTATTATTGTCTTAATTATTTAAGACAATATTATTATTGTCTTAATAAGCCTATTATTATCTGCATTTTACAGATGAAGAAACAGAACTTAATACAGTCTTCCAGAAGTGATCTAATCAGGTTAGAGGAAAACAAGATGATAGATTCTTATGTTCCAGACATCATGCCTCTGTTAATGAAGTCTAGAAAACCCCCCCAGAAGTCAATAGGTCTGGGAAGATGAAAGGAGAGAAGAGACCTAATTAATGTCAAAAGCTAGAACTCAAATAAGAAATTCCTAAAGCCAAAGATGCAGCCTAGATGCTTCTTCCTCAGTAAAAGACCCTATGAGGAATCTTTGCCAACTTTGCTGTCTTTCTTTTCTCTCATATACCCACTCCCATAATTTCTTTAGTTCTAAAACTGTGAGAGGAAAATGAACTCTTTAGGGAAAAGAAAAAGCACATCAAACATGGACCTGACAGCAGAAATCCCTGGGCCTGGGGTTGGTTTCAAGCACTAGCTGGGGGAGAAAAGGAAACCAGTTTCCTTCCTTTTTAGCTGCTGGAGACTAGGGACTAGGTGGTGCATGCAGATGGGTGATCCCAGTTGAGTCTGTGCTTTAAGACAGACAGACCTTAAGGAGACCTTCCAAGCTTTGCCAGGAAGTCTTGCTGCAGTAGGATTAGAAGAAAATGCCCTGGTTCCTCCTTTACCCATCAAGTCCCCCTTCCAACCTTATCTCTTTCCCTCAGGCTTTTGGCTCAAGTTCATGGAGGTTAGACAAGCTTTGCATCTCAATTTTGTAGGGAGCTGGAGTTAGGGGTGGAGGATGAGAGGAGGAGGAAAATAAAAAGACTGGCCTCTTAGGGAAAAGGAAATGCAGCACTTGCAGTTTGCTGGCTATCTATGGGGGAAATGCTTTGACTTTAATAATAGCAATCAGCTTTATATAACAGTCCTGGGAAGAAGGCAGTACAAATGTTATTCCCATTTGACAGAGGAAAAAACTGAGGCAGAAAAGGGACAATGATTTTCCCATGTCACATACCTACTAAACCTTAGGAATGGGACTTGAAACTAGGTCTTTCCTGATATCAGCTCCAGAATTTTTTCTATTACACCACAATTCTAGTGGTTACCTACATAGTGTCATAGACCTAGAACTGCAAGAGACCTTGGCATCCATCTTGTCTAACCTTCTCATTTGAGAAAGAAACAGAAAGAGACCAAGAAAGGACATCAGTTCATAGAATAAGAGATCCAGGGCTATAAGGGATTGAGGGGAGTCGCCTAGTCCAACCCCCCATTGGACAAATGAGGAAACTGTAGCCTAGAGATGTCATGAGCCAGTAATCAACATGCAATTTTTAACATGCAGTTATTAAACACTTACTATATGCCAGACGCTATGATAATTACTGGGAATGTGAAGAAAGGAATAGTGCCTTACACAGGTAGTAAGAGGCAGAGCTGGGATCTGTACTCCAGTGGTCTAGTTCCAGATCCATCACTTTGTTCATTGCACCACTCTACTGCCCCATACATTGTGTTAATGTATTAGACATGCTTATCTCTTACTATTACCCTTATATCCACCAACTGGTTCAACAATTCCAAATCACTAGTTTAAATTTTTATCAGAATGTCTTTGAATTAGTTGTATAGCATTTAAGGCCCTTCACAATTTGGTTCCATTCTATCTTCCCAGCTTTCTTTCATATTTCCCCCATTCATGCACTCTAGCCTTCATCTGATACAGACAACTTTCCCCTCAAATGCTGCCTAGCACTGTCCTATCTTAGTACTTTTACTAAGGTTATTCCCTTTGCTTGGAATATCTTCTTCTTCTTCTTCTCAACTTTGAGGTCCATAAGGGCAGGGACAGACTTAGAGAAAGTTTGAATCTACTTCAGCACCTAGAACAGTTCTCTGCAAACAGTAGGATGGTTTATTTGTTATATTTCTTTCAGAACACAGAATATTACTGTGGAAGCGAGTAATGAATGTAACCTTCCTGTGGGCAGGTAAAGGTTATTTTTTCTTTGTTTTGCAGACACTTAATAAATGCTTACTGCATTAGAAGACAGGGCAGAATTAGAATGCTGACTTTGGAATCAAAGGACCTTGATTCAGAGCTTAACTCTTTCACTTACTACCCACAGGGGCAGCTAGTGGTATAGTGGATCCAGCCTTGAGTGCTGAGATCCAGCCTTGGACACTTCCTAACTGTGTGACCCTAGACAAGTCACTTAACCTTATTTGCTTCAGTTTCCTTATCTATAAAATGATCAGGAGAAGGAAATGGCAAACCACTCCAGTATCTTTGCCAAGAGAACCCTAAATGGGATCACCAAGAATCAGACACAACTAAAGAACAACTGAAACAATACTTACTACCTGTGTGACCTTGGACAAGTCACCCAACTTCTCTGGGACTCAGTTTCCCAACTGCAAAATTGATGTAACAACGGCACTTACATAACAGGGTTATTGTGAGGCTCAAATGAGATAATAAGTACAAAGCATTTTATGAGGCTTACAGTGTTAGATAAATATGAATTATTAATATAATTATCCCTGTGGGACTGCTGTAAAGTGGGAAGGTTGGATTAGATGCTCTGTGAGTACTGTTCCAGTTGTAGATCAAGGATCTTATCATCATACATCATTTCCTCTCTCTGCCCTCAGTTTCTTCATCTATAAAATGAATGGGTTGGAGTAGATGGCTTGTGAGTTCTTCTAGCTTTAAATGTATGATTAGAAGTAATTATCACTCAAATACCTACAAAATATTAAGTTTATGAGCCATTCTCCTACAACAGCTCTCATTTTTTTAAATGAGAAAAATTGCTCTGCAAACCTTAAAAGACTACAGAAATGGAGGCTATGGCTATGGTCATGATTGCTGCTGGAGCTGTAGAGGTTACAAATTCTACAGGGGAACCAGGTCAGAGAAACCTTTCCTTTATTAGGACTCAGGGGTCAAGCCCATCAATTTTCCTCATGATATCAGGTGGAAGGAGCTCTGGTTCTTGAATCAGAGAATCCCAGTTCCCTCTGACTTTTATTACCTTTGTGATCTTGGAAAGATCATGGCCGTTAGTTTCCTTATCTGTAAAATGAAGAGTTGAACTCCATCGAGTCCCCCATGTCTGGAATGTACTCTCTCTGTACCCCCACTTGATGGAGTCTCTCGCTTCCCTTAATCCTGGCACCATCTTCTGCATGAAGCTTTTTCGGATCCCCACAGTTGACAGTTCCTTCACTTCTAGATGACCTTATGTTTAACTACTTTGCTTTTATTTACTTTATTTATACTTGCTTTTCTCCTCATTAGAATATAGACTCATGTAAATCAAGATACTTTCCGTTCTTGGTACTTAGAACTGCCAGCATCTAGAACAGTGCTGGGCATACAGTAAGCACTTAATAAATGTTTGTTGATTGATTAACCCCATTGTTCTTAAAATAACTATAGATTTTCCCCTATAAGAACTTATGACCTAAGGGAATGGAGGCTGATAGCTGTGGTAGTGTTTCTTCCATCTAGTGGGCTGCTAGTAAATATTTAATGATTGACTTTCTAAAAAAAAAGGACTATACATAACATGTTTTTAAATTTAGTCTGCATTCTTATCATTGTCTCCCTCGCTTTCAGAAATCTAGACAAAAAAAAAACAAAATGAGAAATTAACCCACAATTTGTAGTGTTTACTCATTTCTGATGTGCAAATGCTCACATGGAACATTTAATAATTGGCTGGAGGGTGGCTAGGTGGTGCAGTGAGTAGAGCGTCGGCCCTGGAGTCAGAAGGACCTGAGTTTGGATCCGGCCTCAGACACTTAATGCACACACAAACAAAAACCTAGCCATGTGACCTTGGGCAAGTTACTTAACCCCAATTGCCTTCCAAAAAAGCAAAATAAATAAATAAGTAAACAAACAAACAACCAAATAAATAAAACAAATCAAATAAATAAATTTTAAAAACTGAGGTTTTGGGGCGGGTAGGTGGTGCAGTGAGAAAGAGTCATGGCCTTGGAGTTGGGATGACCCGAGATCGCATCCAACCTCAGAAAATGAGCACCCACACACAAATAATGACTGGCTGTGTAACCTTTAAAAAAATAATTGGCTGGCTTTAGCATTCCCCACTTCCATGCAAGACCAGTCCTTCATGGAGAGAACTACTTTTTTTCCCTATATATGTCACTATAAGAAGCTTCTTCTGCTTTCTGGACTGTGGAGTAACATTTAAAAATTCCTTTAAATCACCTAAATTCTCATGCAAAGTTGAGAAATAATAGCAAAAACAATAGCTACCATTAGACTGGCAAAATGCTTCACAGGCATTATCCATTTGTAATTTCCAGGCTATTTTATTGTTTAATTTATATGGTATCAATCAATGGTATCAACCCAAGTTGTTTTTTTAATGGCTGACTAGATGGCTTCATTAGTCTGGTGTGCCCAGGTCAAGCCAGCGTCCTGCTGCTCTGCCCATGGCCCTGGAGGAAAGGCCAGGCCTCCAGAGATCTATGAGACTTCACAGGTTAGAGGAGACCTAAGAGACTGTCTAGAACATTTCCCTCTTTTTATAAACCACAGGATCAGAGAATAACAAAGCCAAAGGTAGAAGGCAACTTCGACCACCAGGCCAATTCCCGCATTGTACAGAAGAGGAAACCAATGCCAGGAGATGTGAAATAACGTGCTGAAGGTCACACAGTAGGAGCTTTATAACAGAGTCAATATCTGAACCCAGGTCTTCTGCCTCCAGATCCAGTTTTTTATTAGATTTTATTTAGATCTCAGAGGACAATTCTTGAATATTCACCCTACTGGAGACAAGAATGAGTTCTATACTAAAGCAGGTTTTTGATTCAGTAGCAGATTTTTTAAAAAGCAAACATATATGCAATGGACAGAGAAATCATGAAATGATAGCAAGATAGACCTAGATGGGCTCTTACAGAAAAGCTGGTTCTATCTCCTTATTTATTCTGGGCCCAGAGTCAGGAAAAGCTGAGTTCAATTCCGGCCTCAGATATGTATTGGCTCTGTTACCTTGGGCAAGTCACCTAACAACTTCTATTTGACTCAGTTTCCTCAACTGTAAAATGGGATAACAGTACCTGCCTTGTAGGGTTGTTGTGAGGATCAAATGAGATAATATTTTTAAGGCACTTAAAACACAGTAGGAGCTTTATAAATGCTTATCTCCTTCCCCTTCCCTTTTAAAAGTAAGGAAACTGAGTCCTAGGGAGGTTAAATCTCTTGCTAAAGGACGCATGGCTAGTTAGTGGCAGAAGTAGGAGTAGAAGTTGGGGGAGAAGCAAGGGTAGAGAATCAGCATTTATATAATACCTACGAGGTGCCAGACTCTATGCTAAGTACTTCATTATTTTTAAATAAATATTATTATAACAACCAGTCTATTAATCCTTGCTTCCTTATCTTGAAGAAATAATGAAAGCCATTCACATTTTTATAGCCTTCCTCCAAATTTACCATGTTCTTTCCTTATAACCATTCTGGGAGGTACCTCCACTTTAAAGATAAGTAAACAGGCTCAGAAGTAGGAAGGGACTTGGCCAGGGTCACACAGTTAGCAAATGTCTCAGATGGGATATGATGCCAGATCTACCTGACAAAGTCCAAAAGTCCAAAGCTGCATCTATTCCATCAACACCTGGGCAAGATTTAGGATCAACTCAATGTAAATGAATTTGTTCTGTCATACTCAGAGCCTCATTAGGTTCTGGGGGCCTAAGTTGTGTTTACAGTGTCTGATTTAAACATGAGAGGCTCCCAAAGGCTTATTAAAAGGCTCATTAGATTTTTAAAACATCCAACAGCTCTCACCATGCAGCATGTCGATGAGTGAGATGTAACTGGATTGAGTGCATTTTCCCTAATCATCAAAATTGACATTTATATAGCAGTTTAATTTTTTTGTATTGAATTTGCATATATTTTGCATTTACTTGTATACATGTTTCTCCCCCCTCAAAAATGTAGGTTTCTTGAGGGCAGGGATAGATTCTTTTTTTTTTTTTGTATCTCTAATACACAGTACAATGCCTGGAACACGATAGATGCTTAATAAATGTTTGATGAATTAAATAAAGGGTTTCATATGAATGAAAATGTTCATTAAGGGCTTATAATGTGTAAGGTACCATGCTAAGTGCTGGAGGTACAAACAGAAAATTGACATAGTCCCTGCTTTCAAGGAGCCTATATCCTAATGGAAGAGACAACACTAAGGGATGGTCCAGCTGCAGGGTGAATGGAAAGGCCCAGTGGTTCTTAGGCTAGAGTTTGAAGGCAGAATCCCTTCCAGTGACAAAACCAAATCCACTAACTACCTGCTCTCTTTCTTTTTCTTGTTTGGTTTTGTTTCTTCTTTCCCATTGTTTATTCCATCGGTTACAATCCTTCTTTACAACCTGACTAATGTCTAATGTGAAAGTATTTGCAGATACTATACTTGGTTGCATGCTGCCATGGTGGGGAGAGGGAGAGGGAGAAAATTTGGAACTCAAGGGATTGTGGAACTGAATCTTGTAAACTAAAAGTAAACAAACACATTAATAAAGACAAAAAAGACAAAAAACCCCAAATCTACCTCTGATGCTGAACCATTTGATGGTGCCTAGCACCTCTGTAGTGAGAGCTTTCTTTCTTGGATCTTCAGTAGCTGTGGCTAGTGAGGAAGTAAGGGATTTAGCATCTGCAGAGACCATTGCTTGGTGGTGGTTCCTTAGGATTTATCTAATTTGAGCCTTGTAATAGGAAACCTGTGAGGAAGCTATTGATTAGTATGGGGAATTGCTGGTGAAGGCAGCTTCATCTATCAGTTTAGATTGTCACCTGATCTGCAATTTATAGTTTAACAGAGTGTTATAGTTATTATCATACCCATTTTACAAATGAGAAAACTGAGACTCAAAAAGATTAAGTAATTCTTCCAAAGTCATATAGTCAGTTTCCAAGGTATGACTGGGACTAAGGTCTTGCTCACTCCTCTAGACACTAGACAACATTGATTCTCAATACTATGCCTTTGGAATGAAATATTAAAGGGTTCTTATTCCCTCTTGGCAGCACATATCCCTACCCCACAAGTTGTTTGCCATGAAGTTTCAATAAAAGTATAAACAATCAAACTTCTAGTTTCCCTGAATAGCTTCTTGTCTTGCCCTCTCCCCATTCAGAGGGCCCTTTGTTAGAGCTGCTCACTGGAGTGGGGGCTTGTGGCTTCCCAACTCCTTGGCCTTTAGCATGACACACCTGTGTTGGACCACCATTGGTGGAATTGACTCCATGTGCGCTCCCAGCAGCAGGTGTCTGCTCTGCCTGTACAGAGCAGCTTAGAGAAATTCCAGGGCTCTGTCTCCATAGCTACTTAATGAGCTGAGGCAAAAGATGCTCGTTCCTGTGTCTGTATCATCGGTGGTTACATTATTGTATTACATGCTGATTAAACCTGAACACAAAGCTGTGATCAACTCTCATTAGAGGCACGGAAACTATTATTTCATAAAGGTACTATTAAAAAAAGAATCCCAGGTACCGAGGGACCCAAGAAAATATGTTGCATGATGCAAAAGGTAAATTTCAAAGTATAGAAAATGAGCTTCAAATATACAATCAATCAATCAGTGGCATCATAGATAGGATTTAGAGAAAGGAACACCTGAACTCTAATCCTGCTTTAGGATTAGTTTACTAAGCTGTGTGACCCTGGGCAAGTCACCTAAACTCTGTGTCTCTGTTTACACATCTGTAAAATGATGTAGTTGGATTACATTCTAAGTTCCCTTTCAGTTATAAATCTATGATTTTATGTCATATGTTAAGCATCTACCATGACCTTGCTTTCATGGAGTACACACACACACACACACACACACACACACACACACACAGAGCATTCTACTGCTCCTTGTTAAGCTACCAACCTTTTTGTTGATTAGAAATGGTTCTGTGCCTCATTAATTGCACCTTCTGTCTTAGTTCTCTCTTCTCTAAGCCCAGAGCTCCCTGCTCAGGGGCCAAGATAATGAGTCTAGATGGACACTTCCTTTTACAGCCCAACAGATGTGAACATCTGTCATCTAATAGGCCAATATCCTCTTTCTGGCACATCTAGGGGTGGTGTGGAGACTTGCCCCTCTTTCTTTTGGCATTCTTTCCCTCCACAAACATCAAGAGGTTTTGGTAATTAATGGAGAGGATGGAACAAAACTTATCTCTATTCCCAAACTGACTGAAATGTATTTCTTTGGACTGGAATTGAGAAGTGCTGAACTGGAACCTTGAATCTTATTCATGCTGAACTGATTACATTAGAGGGCTAGGGGTCCTCACTGTTCCTTGGATAGAATTCAGACAGTTTCCTTCAGAATGAATCTTTGTAACTTTAAACTTTACAACAGAATAAAACTCATGGCTTCCTGAAGTAATAATTGATTCCCTCTCAATGGGGTCTTCAAATGTTAGTTCCACAATCACTTTTTAGGAATGTTGCATTCTGGTCAGATAAAGATTGTGATAGATGGATGGCCTTTGGGGTCCATTGCCTCTGTGATTATATTCTCTGATCCTGGACTTGGGATCTGGCACCACATTACAGGAAGGATGCTGGCAGCTGAAGCATAAAGCAAGGAGGGTAACCTGGGTGGTGAGAAAATGAGATCATTGGATCTTAGATTTAGAACTATAAGGGACCTTCAAGATCATCAAGTGCATGCTATATAGGGATCACCTGAAGGAACTAGGAATGGCAAGTTGGGAGAAGAATGACTCAGAGGAGACATGATTTCTGCCTCCAACTATTTGAACGACTGCCACATGGAAAAAAGATTAGACTTCCTGCTTGGCCCTAGAAAGCAGAATCTGTAGCAATTGGTAGAATTTGCAAAGAGGCAAATTTAGACTTGATATGTGGCCACACTTCTTAATAAGGAGAGCTGTCCTCAAGTAGGATGGGCTATTTCCAGATGTGGTGGACTCGCCTTTTGGAGGGATTTCAAACAGAAGCTGGATTGTCACTTTGGGGGCATATTACAGTGGAGATTTGATTCCTGTGTAGGCTGACCTACATGGCCAATGAGGTTTCTTCCAATTCTTGAACTTCATGATTCTATTAGGACAACTTCTTCTTCTTCTTCTTCTTCTTCTTCTTCTTCTTCTTCTTCTTCTTCTTCTTCTTCTTCTTCTTCTTCTTCTTCTTCTTCTTCTTCATTCCTCCTCCTCCTCCTCCTCCTCCTCTTCTTCTTCTTCTTCTTCTTCTTCTTCTTCTTCTTCTTCTCCTTCTTCTTCCTTCTTCTTTCTTCTTCCTTTGACAGAAGAAGATACCGTAGGACAGAGCAATTAAGTGACTCACTGGGGGCTTTGCAGATACAAATACGTATCTGGGTCGTGATTTAAGCTGAAATTCTCTGGATTCCTATTCCAATTTTCTATCCAATTCAGTTGCTCAGTCATGTCCTGCTCTTCCTGACCCCATTTGGGGTTTTATAGGCAAAGGAATTGGAGTGATTTGCTATTTCCTTCTCCAGCTCACTTTGATATACAGTAGTTTAATGTAATGGAATGTGGTTAGATCATGCTGTAGAGAAGCAGTTGAAGGCGAGGACATTTGGCCTGGAGATGAGAGGATATTGTAGTTGTTTCCAAGTATTTCTGAGACTATCCTATGGAAGAAGGATTAGTCAGTATGGCAGAGAGGGAAAAGCTCTGCAATCAGAAGACTCAAATTGTAATCCCAGTTCTGCCCCTTAGTACCTGTTTGGTCTGGGTAAAATCACTTCAGCTCCTCAATTTTCCCATCTGCAAAATGAGGGGGCTGGATTAGATGACCTCTAAAGCCCCCCTTCCGGCTCTAAACAGGACCCTATGATTCTACTGACCACAGAAAACAGAACTAGTACCAGTGAATTAAAGATGTGGAAGGGCAAATTCGGGCTCTGCAAAAAGACAAACTTTTTAACAATTTGAGCTGCTCAAAGTGCTTTTCATGAATCAATGAAAAGTGCCATGGCCCACTTTGGGAAGTGGGGAGCTCCACATCATTGGAGGTCTTTAAGCAGAACGAAGATGAGAATTAATCAGTTTTATTGTAAAGGAGGTTTTTTTTGGTTCAGATAAGGAATCAACTAGAAGGGACCAGGTGACCTCAGAGTTTCCTTCTGCCTGAGATTCTATGATTTTGTAATCCTTATGTCAACTGCCAGTTCTACCAATCTATGCTTTTGTGACAGAGAACTTTTTTCTTGTTGTTGTTTTTTGCTTTTTGGAGGGCAATTGAGGTTAAGTGACTTGCCCAAGGTCACATGGCTATTTTTTTTGTGTTAAGTGTCTGAGGCTGTATCTGGACCCAGGTCCTCCTGACTCCAGGGCTGGTGCTCTATTCACTGTGACACCTAGCCACCCCAGACAGAGAGCTTTTTGCCTGTGAGGAAGTGACAGGAGAAGGGAGAATTGTATAGAAAAAGGGATATTGGACTTAGGGTTGGAGCTCCTAGGTTTGAATCTTGGTTCTGTGTTTCACTACTTAAGACACCTTTGGGTCTTTTTGGCCTCCCCTTTCTTCATCTGGATCATGAAAAAGTCAAACCAAAGGATTGCCAGATACAAAGCTCTTCTACGACAATGAATTTCTTTCTTCCTATTTGCAGAATATGCTGCTCCTAGTATAAAATTTTCTTCTGGCCCCAGAATGGTAGAGATGGAAAGGTCTGGACATGTTAGGCATAAATTAATGAATCAGCAAGCATTTATGAAGCACTTACTATGTGCCAAGGATCCCATCTCATGCTCTTGACTTTTCCAGAAGGGAAGCTCCTCTTCTCCATCCCCATGCCTCAGCTAGACTTGCCTTTCTAAGACTGGCAGAACCAAAAGCCAATTTTGCAGCTAGATGATGCAGTGGATAGGGTACTGGACCTGGAGTCAGGAAGATCTAAATTCAAATCCACTTCAGACGGTGGCTAGCTATCTGACCCTGGGTAAGTCACTTAACCTCTGACTGCCTAGAATTTCTTAATTCATAAAATGGGGATAAAATAGCACCCACTTCTCAGGGTTGTTTTGAGGATAAAACAAGATAATATTTGTAAGTGTTAACTATTCTCCTTCTTCTTGTTTTTACTTCTGCTGTTATTTCCCTTTTATTTAAGGGGGGTCATTACCAGGCAAAACCCTGAAAGTTTCTTTGCCTACATTAGAGTCTATTTATAACAAGTGATCATTGGATTGAATGATGCCTAAGGTTATTTAATAGTCTCCAGATTTATGAGCTCTTTTTTACTCTGGGTCCCCACCTATTCTTGATTCTTCATCTTCAAGTATCACACTCTTCATGAATCATGGAACTCAGTAACTGTAGCCGAATAAACAATGCTAAGGACCATGGTCAGCTCCCATTTAGTCATGTTTTTGGTGGGTTTCTACATGCTCATTAGTTACAGCCCTGCCTCACCATCCAATCCCAACTTCCTTCATTTTCTTTATTATTTTTATTTCAAAGCTAATTATTTTCACTGGAAAAAAACTGGCCCAAAATGCAAGATGTCTGTCTGCTCTCTCCTTTTCAAATGATGTGAAGTTATTTTAAGAGAACAAACAAAGGTGCTGGCTGCTATTTATGAAGTCAGAATTCCCTGGTGGGTCCTAGGCACATCAATCTTCATTTGTGCTGGAAAGTGGTGTTTCCTACCAGCCTGATTGCTTTCACCTGCTGTCACCCCTCCCCCCATTCACTATGGTGTACAGCTTGACTTTGCATTCTATTTCTGTCTTTGCTTCATTGAGTGGTAACATGAATATAATGCTACCCTTGAAGTCAGGAAGGTCTGAGTTTGAATCCTGCTTCAGAAACTTACTATATGTATGACCCTCTGTGAGTGACTTAATCTCTCAGGCCTCACTTCCTTTTCAGCATGGGAATGGTAACAATTTCATTTACCTCCCAGGATTATTGTGAAGTTCAAATGAGGTAAACAGATACAAAAAACTTCAAAAAACCATGATATGCCATATAAATGAGAGCTGTTATTATTATAATTATTGTTTGAATTTACACAAATAAGCATGTATGGTAAGAGGTTTTAGAATTCTCCCTTCTTCACAGTTGATGTTACACCAGTCTTTCCCATGCTAATTATTTGGTGAAAACAATATTATATTTTGAATTTGTCATTTGAGTTCAGATCTCACACTGTAGGAACTTCTTTCATCAATACAGATTGCAAATCATCTCTATATTAGCATCAAAGACATAGTCAGTGGCTGGGACACATAGAGGTGGATACAACTTGGCAGCACCATACATCTAATAAGAATAGGAAGGGAGATTTGAATTCAGGTCTTCCTCATTCTAAGACCATCATGATCCTATGGTTTAAACTTTTGTTTTTCCAAGAAAAGCATTAGAGGCAGAAGGGGTCAAAAGTGAAGAAGAAAAGTAAGTATGTAAGGGATAGAATGGGTTGGTAAGGCCAACACTAATCTCACTTAAGTGTTTTTTTTATGAATTGGGTCTTTTGAGATGAGAATTTTATTATTAGAAGAAAAATGAACCCACTTCCCTTATGTTCTCAGTAATGGAAATGTTCTACTTTATAAAATCTTAAGCTTATTATTTTTAGCTCGGTAACACATGAAACATTCACTGCTATAATCGCTGTAATTGAAGCATTGGAGATATGGAAAATTGCCATCCATTACCACAAATGATAATGGCTGTATGTTTTAACCTTGATGAATGGAACCAAAATTATACCACATTACTATCAACAGACATCTGTAGAGGGGTCACATGTGTATATATACACCACAGGCACACCATTAGGTGCTTGACTAAGCTCATTTGAAAATTCACCAAGTGACCCAAGAAAGGTACAAGTGGCTATGCTTCAGAACATGATTTGGAACTCAGAGCCCACTTTCTCACTGAAACAACAATATAAATAATAGCCAGGTTTCCATGTTAACCTCCAAATTCTTACTTAACCTACAATGTAGGTAAACTATATCACTAGCTAATAATAGGAAAATAGAACTGGGTCTTATTTTTTCCATTATGGCTTAGATATTAGGTGTAAAGAGAAGAAAAATGAGTGTTATACACTAATTTTAAGAGATCAGGGACCATTGGAATGAAAGTTATTCATAATCACAAATACAGACTTCGCGGCATTATACTTTAAAACATTTCCAGGTTGAATAGTTACTAGATTTTGAGTACCTTGAGGGAAGAACCTGTGTCAATTTTTGCCTAGTGAAAATAATAAAAGGATAAATTCCTAGTCACTGGGACACTGTCTGGAACATAGTAAGTATTCAATAAATGCTTGCTGAATTGGATGATGTTTATATTGCAGTGATCATGAGGGATCTAAAAACGAGGACTATGGCACTATCATGGCACATTATTGATTCTAGTTTTAGGTTATCCATTCCAAGGACAGCTAGGTGGCACAGTGGATAGAGTGTTGGGTCTGAAGTCAGGAAAACTCATTTTTCTGAGTTCAAGTCCAGACTTAAACACTTACTAGCTGTTTTATTCTGGGCAAGTCACTTAATTCTATTTGTCTCAGTTTCCTCATCTGTAAAATAACCTGAGGGGGCGGCTAGGTGGCGCAGTGAGTAAGAGCGCCGGCCTCGGAGTTTGGATGACCCGAGATCAGATCCGGCCTCAGAAAATGAGCACCCACGCATAAATCGAATGACTAGCCGTGTAACCTTGGGCAAGTTACTTAACCCCAATTGCTTAAAAAAAAAAAAAAAATAACCTGGGGAAGGAAATGGCAAACCACTCCAGTATCTTTGCCAAGAAAAACCCAAATGGAGTCATGAAGAGTCAGACACCACTGAGCAACAATAAGGTTATCCATTCCTATTTCCTCCAGCTATTGGAGAAAAAGCTTCCATCTTTGGATCCCTTCATCCTATTTATTCTTATGTTCACATACTTCCAATTCTCAGTCCTGGGTCACCCCACCACTATCTACCATTTCCATTCATCTTTCTTTCAGCTGATGATCATAACTGGAGACATTTGGATAGCCATACTGAATAGGATCATTACAAATGGAAGTTATTCCATCTCAACCAAGCTCTTGCTGTTTTTTTCTTCCCTTATTTCTCTTATATTAGCTCTTCAAAACCTTCTCCTCAAGCCCCCGATTGCACAGCACTATCCCTTACTCAGCAGATGACAAAGATGATCATGATGAAGATGATGACAGCTAGCTTTTATATAGCACTGTAAGCTTGGCAAAGTGCTCTACACTGACTGTCAAACTTCAAAGTGCTCATTTGATTTTCACAGTAGCCTTTTATGTAGGTGCTATCATCACCCCCATTTTACAGACAAGAAAACTGAAACACAAAGAGGTTAAGTTATTTGCCCAATACATGCCTGAGACAAGTTTCAAACTCATGTCTTTTCCCCTCCAAGTCCCAGTATTTTATTCATTGCATCGCCTTGCTGCCCCTCATATTTTATTTTATTAAGAAAATCGAGGTATGGATTCATTCACATCTCCTAAGCCCCCCTTTTCTCAATATCATTAGCCACCCTATTCATCTTTACTCAAGTCTTTGAAGAAATGGCTGTTTTCAGGTCAATGCTAACCCATGATTCCTTCACGAATCTTCTTTCAGAGTTTGTCCTTTTACTCATTTCCTGTGCAATCTCTTTCAGTCTAAAGGCATCTTCTCTGAAATCTGCAAACTCTTTTTTAAGGCTTCCCCATGTTTAAAACCTTTTTCTTGATGCTATAATCCCCTCAAATTGCCACTCTAGATCTCTCTATCCTGCCTCTGCCAAATTACTTGTGCCATCTATACCTAGATACAGCCTGGTGGCACTGTGCAGAGAACTCAGGACCTGGAGGCAGGAAGACTTGAGCCTGATTCTTGCCTCAGACATTTACTACTTATGTGGTTCTGGGAAAATCCCTTAACCTCTAACAGTCACATATATGTATCACTATAATCATTATTACTAGTTTAATTACTACCTGGGTAGACTTTGGACAGGTCACTCAACTTTTGTCAGTATCAGTTTCTCATCTGTAAAATTGGGATAATGATAACATCTACCTCATTGGGATGTTGTGAAGATCAAATGAGAGAAGATACACAAAGCATTTTGTAAACCTAAAGTGTCATTAATAGAATAAGTACTAATGCTCTGCAGAAATGTGAGCTAGATATATTGATAGAGCAGAATCAGCTATAAAGATGAGTATCATCATTTCCTCACCACCTTCTCTCTTCTGATTCCCTTGAAGTCTAACATCTAGTTCCACCATCTACTGAAAATGATCTCTCAAAAGGTTATTGATAATGTTTTAACTGCTAATGATGAAGTATTTTCTTAGCCCTTACTCTTCTTGATCTCCCTGTAGCTTTTGACATTGTGGACCATGCCCTTCTCCTCGATATGCACCCAAGGCTTCAACAATGCTGCTCTCTCCTGACTCCTTTCAGATCTTCCTGATTGCTCCTTTTCAAGTCTCTGTTGATGATTCATCCTCAGCCTCCTGTCCTCTAACTGGAGCCCTCCTACCAAGGCACTTCATTTTTACAGATGAGACACAGAGAGGTTAAGTAATTGGCCCAAGGTCATGCAGGTAGTGAATGGCAGAGCCAGAAATGGAACTTTGACTGCAAATCCAGTGCACCCTGACTCCAAGCACCTAATGAGTGCCAGGTTGTGGGGATACAACAACACACTGTCTTTAAGGAGCTTATATTCTGTTGGGAGAAAATTTGTATTCAGACAAGTATACACAAAATACATATGTATCTATCTATGTATCTATACATCTATTATGTATGTATGTATCTATCTATCTATCTATTTATAGTTAATCCTCAACTTTCATGGGGGTAACATTCTTAGAAGATGGCATGAAAGTACAAACACAAATGTTGATACATTGTACCTATGGGAAATAGGGTTAGGTGCCTGCAACCACCCAAAACTGCAATCTTTCACTAGAGATTGCAGAAAATACACTTTTCTGCATATAATTCTTGGTAACAACATATTAATTCTGATAATATGCACTTTTCCTAACACAGTAACCATGAAATAACCCATAAAATGAAGAACACAAATAAAATTGGTAACATGCAAAACATATTTTCTCACTAGTAATTCCCTAGAACTCTGTGACCTTTTGTTCTAATATCTGAATTAAACACCACTGATTTCAAACAATATTCACCTTTCATGATACATGAAATCTACAATATCATAAATACTGTAGAGCAAAGACAATTTTTAAAACTGTAACATTTAAAATACCTGAATCTTTCCTTCTATTGTGTCAGATAGGGTGTGAGGGTATTGTACAGTACACTATACTGCTGTAAACCCCCCTACCTTGGCCACCCTCTGGCCAAGGTTCCTGGGATTTTAGTTGCTACCGTCAGAAGACTCCAAAAATGGCAAGGTCTTGAAATCACCTCTGACACTCTGGCCTTCACAGTTGGTGGATGGTTCTGGAGATTATGAAGGATGTACTAGTTTGAAATAACCCATCAGCAATGTCTGTTATGTGCCCCGTTTGAGATCCTTAAGGGTCTCAGGGTATAGGAGAATAGCAGAGGCAAGTTGACATTTAGCCTTAAGGCTACAATTGTTGATGGCACTGGCAGCCTCAATGTCTCTATCCAGTTGGTAGATAAAGCCCTAGTGGCTACAGGCATTTTATCAGAAAGTTCGTTTGTCTAACACCTTTTCTTTGTTTTCTCACTAAGTCAAGGCAGTGACATTGCACACGAGCTTAGAGCCCAAAGGACTTGCACTATGCTTTGTGAACCTAATTGCAACACAAAACCTTGAGTTTTAAAGGCAAACAATGAAAATATGCAACGAATGCATTGGGAGCTCTTTACAACAGTGAGGTGAACTAAACCAGTGAAGCACCTACTAGGACAGCAGTTGCTCTACAAACGTGTAGGCATTGTACTTCTCATTTATTTATTTATTCATTTATTTATCTATCTATCAATTTATTTATTTATTTATTGCTATTGCACCCAGCCCTGAATGTGTGTGGTTACTAGTATGGAAATGAAAATTAAGTTACTAATAAAATCACCTGAATGCTTGAAGTCATGAAAGTTAGCCAGAGAAATATTGACTATTAACTGTATGCAAATGCAGATGTAATTTATATATGGTAGACATGTATAAAATGATATATGATATAAAGACAAATATGATACAAAGTATGGGGTGAGAGAATTAGACAAGGAAGCATTTGAGGAGGGAGAGAACACTTTCAATTCGGGGGAGGATTAGAGAAGATTTTCTGGAGATATTGTTACCTGACCTGAGCCTTGAAGGAAGATCAGGGGTTTCTGAAAGGCGAGATGAAGGACATTCTAGGCATGGGGGCAGCGTGTATGAGTACACATAGGAACTATGTGTGGCAGGTTCATTTACCTATCTGGGTGCATGTTGGGTGCAGAAAAGAGAATACAAGTTCCCTGAGGGCAGGCACTTTCTTTCACTCTTGGCTTTGTGTCCCTCCCCTACCCCCTTTAGCACAGTGCTGTGAATGTAATAGTGCTTCATAAGTTCTTTTGTATTGAGTTTTAGTTTGAGAAGCAGCTAATGGTTGGAATGTAGAGTGTATGACACAGATGGAAGGTGACGGCTACTTCCTATTTCTCACCATCCTCATTATTCTTATAGGTTGGGGGGTCATAGGGTCATAATTTTATGTCTGGAAGGGTTCTTAGAGGTCTTTTAAGTTCAACCTTCCTGTTTTATAAGTGCAGAAACTGAGGCACAGAGATGTTAAGAAGGCTAAGTGACTTGCCCAGAAGTATTGGAGGCAGCATTTGAATCTAGCTCTTTCTGACTCCAAATCCAATGCTCTATCTACCATAACATGGGAGTAGGCAGTGAAATGGGCAAAGACAATGAGGTGGGGATGTATTTTGCTTTGAGAACATGATGATGAGGACAGCCTTACTGAAGTGAAAAGTATTTGTTTCAGAGTTAGGTAAGGCCAGATAATAGAGGGCCTTGCATGGTGGCTGAGCTTGTATTCAAAGGATTTTGAAATCCTCTTGAAGTCCAGGAGATCTGGGTTCAAATTTGGTTTTTGATCCCTACCAGTTGTATAATTCTGGCCAAATTATTTATCTTCCTTGGATCTCAGTTTTTGTCCCAGCAAAATGGGGCGTGAAAATTGTGGGAATTGAGTGACCTACACTGACTCTACCTTGTGACTTAATTCTGGATTGAGTTAATTTCTCTTTCTGTTCTATTATGGGTATAGTCCAATTTATGTCTTGTGAGAAAAGTTTATCCAATTATGGGAATTATGAGAAAACTTTATTGCACTGTTTGAACTTAGCCCTGTGTGTCTGGGAAGATGGACCACCTCTACCAATTGCAGATTCAAAGATTGGTTCAAGGAGTTTCTCAGAATTATGCATCTCAAGTAACGCATAAGTCTTATCTGAAAACTCACCCTGTACTGGTCAATCAGTTACTGTATCCTTATTCCTGGGGAGGGGGGACCCTGGGGGGAAGTGGGACACTTATTCTGATTTCAGGGAATTGCCTCTGTTTACTCTCCCCTTCTGAACTTGGAAACTCCCTAATCATTCCTCTAATTAGAAATCAGACCATCTGGGTCAGCTAGGTGGCACAGTGAATAGAGCACTGATCCTGGAGTCAGGTGGACCTGAGTTCAAATCTGACTTCAGACACTTAACACTAGTCATTACTTGGGTAAGTCACTTAACCCTAATTGCCCTGCCTTCCTGCCTCCAAAAAGCAAAAAAAATCATACCATCTAATCATGTATTCTAGTTTATATCCTGTTGTTTTCTTTTAATACATAAAAATTTGTCTCCTCATATATTCAGGGTCCAGTGCCAATCTGAGGAGGCCTGGTTGAATTTGTTGTACAGTTGGCATGCGTTGCTTATTAAATCAGCATATTTGGAAACTTGAATTTTTGTTTCCTCAGTTATTTCAGATTCCAACTATCATGGTGGGTATGCATGGGGTGGGAGATACCTTGTAGGTTCCTACTTTGAATAGCTATTATGAGGCTCTAAAGAGATAATATATGTAATATTCTTTGTAAACTCCAAAACTTGCTATAAATGTCATTTGTTATCATTATTCTCCCCCTACCTCCCACTTTATAGACCAATGAGGTTAGTTGACTTATCTAAGTTCACCCAGGAAGACACTAGTAGAGCCAAGATGTGAATCAAGGTTGTCTGACTTGAGAGGCCCCATGATACAGTAAATAAAAGCTGGGTTTGAATTAGGAGGATTTGAGTACAAATCCTAGCTTTTTAAAATTGTCACCTTTGTGACCTTGAGCAAGTCACTTCACTTTGATGGGATTCAGTTTCCCGATCTGAAAAATAAAGAGGTTGTATTATACAGTCTTGAAGTTTCAGTCTGACTCTAAATCTAGGATCTTTGTGCTTTTCCCAGTAGGTTATTGCTTGATGTGGGCTGTTTAGGGAGCATTTCCTTTCCTAGGGGTACCCCCTCAATGCCTTTCACATTTTCTGCATTTGCTGAAGAATTAGGAAAAATAGTAAGCTCCAAAAGCATTGCTTCTTGGGAGGCTTTTGATTCATGGACTAGTTGTATCTTGCTAATGAACTCTCTCAAAGGCTTGACTTCAACTTTCTCTCCCTTTATTTTGGAAATACCTTTTGGTAAAGCTTTAAAGGTCATGAGGAATGCTTAGAAGACTTTTACTTAAATAATCACTTGTAAAAAATCCCTTCTAAACTCTACTGTCAGAAAGGAGGATGGATGTTCCACCTTCCAGGAGTCCATTAATAGAGTTTCTGTGACATTAAGTAATGAAAGCATGGTGAACAAAGTCACAGTTCCATCCCAATCAAACACTTCTCTTGCCTCATGTATGATAAATGAAGCACATGACTTGCTTGGGGCAGGATGTTTTATTAAAATGTTTTTCTTTATTCTTTTGTGCAGGTTGTCCATAGTGTCTTAGGGGGCTTGTCTGCTTGACATCTCTCTTTTTTGGGGATTCTACACATAATTAGAATAGAGATTCCTTGAATACTATGTTAATTCCCTTTTAATCTTTTCTTTGATTAAATTCAATTCATAGGATTCATAGGATCATGCATTTAGATCTGAAATATAATTTAGAGGCTATTTAGTCCAATGCCCTCATTTTTTAGCTAGGGAACTGATGCCTAGAGACATTAACTTGCCCAAGTCAACAGAGGTAGTAACAGAGACACAATTTGAATACAGGTACTCTGACTCCCTATTTTATAATTGTATATCTAATGGGGTGATAAGGAGAAACTCCCTGTTATTTTCCGACTAGAACATACTCTATATTTATATATACTTTGTTGTTTAGTTGTTTCAATTGTACCAAACTCTTTGTGATACCATTTGGGGTTTTCTTGGCAAAGGTACTAGAGGGTCTGCCAGTTTCTTCTCCAGCTCATTTTACAGATGAAGAAACTGAGGCAAATAGGGTTAAGTGACTTGCTCAGGATCACACAGTTAGTAAGTGTCTGAGGTCAGATTTGAATTCAGGTCTTCCTGACTCCAGGCTTGAAGCTCTATCTATTGTGCCACCTAGCTGCCTGCAATTGTCCATATACACCTGTGAATGTACATATTCCACTACCCCCCAACCTTGGAGAGAATGCAGGATCTTTGAGGGCAAGGACTTTTCATTATGTCTACAAACATATTTAGCTTCCCTTCCCTCTCCCCCTCCCCCCAAGCCCCCACTGCTCTTGTGCTTGTGATTTCATTGGCATAGGGAACTCCTGGGGAAGGAAACTCGCTCTATCAATGCAATCAGCACCTATCTTTGGATTCCCGGTACATAGCTAATTACCTTCCACTTGGCCTTTAACAATTCTTATTGACTGATGATTCAGATACTCCCAGTAACATCTTAAAAATTAAAACTTAGATTTTGAACAACTACTTTGTTTAAAGGTGATGTTTCAGGGAAGCATAAGAATTGAATTCCAAGATATGACCAGATATCTTTCTTCCCCATTAGATAGCTGTTACCATGGTGAGTCCTTTCCTTTGTCTTTTTTTCCCTTCTTTGTGGATTCAAAGTGAGAGACCCTTGGTGAAAGTCCATTGATTGGACTTCAGTGTTGACTTTGTACTCCATTCTCTAGCTTTACTCAGTCTAAATGCCAGAGGTGCTTTTCACTGAGGACTTCTATTTCCTAGGTTTTCTGGCTACCCACTGCCAGAGAAGGAAATTGCTTTGAATGAAAGAATCTTCTCTTGTACTTTTAGGTATCTTCTTTCCCCCTCACCAAGAAAAGACACAAAATGTCCCCTTTCTTGGGAAGTATAAAGCTCCCGTGACTCTTTTATAATAATTGAAGGTTTTCTTCATCCTTCTCCTCTCCCTGGCTCCCCTGTCCTCCCCCCACTTCTCATTCTTTATCTGATTTGTAGCTTTCTGACTCATAATAATTCTCAATAGCCACATTCTCTTGACCACCCCAACCTTTTTCTGTTAAGTTCAGACTTCTTCTTTACTTCCTTCTTGTCTTAGAGGATGAAGTATCTTCATCTTCTTTCCAAGACTAATCCTTCTGCTTGTAACTTTGATTTCACCATCTCCAGGATCTTGTTCCATCGATCATCCTCCATCCTTCTTACTTCTTCAACTTCTACATCTCCATATCCCCCTTTCCATCTAAAAACATGTCTAGGTTACCTTTCCCTTCCCCTCCCCATTTTTTGACTAGTCCTGTGATTTCATTGATATAGGGAATTCCTGCGGGAGGAGGCTCCCTCTACTAAAGTAGATCAGCACCTGTTCTGCAACTTGGCATCTTAGAGGGTTGCCTGGAACACTGAGGCACTAAACAACACAGCAGTATGTGACAATGGTGGGGTTGGAACCCAGGTATTCCTGGATCCTAGGCTGGCTCCCATAAAATAATTTTTGTCTCCTTCCACTTTGCTTTTCAGAATATTTTCCAAGAAGAGGAAATCTAGATGTCTAGGCCAACCTTGAGGGCTTGGTCCATCTCAGGCCCTTACATTCTCTTCTAGCTCCAACAATCTATGAATGTCTGGAGAGGGGCAACATGATATCTAGTACGTATATAGCACAAATAGCATATATAGAACAAATATACATATATAGTACACAGATAGTACAAATAGCATTGCACTTGGATTCAGAAGTCCTGGCTTGGAGTTCTAATGCCTCTTTCTCCAGGTCTTGGGTGCTCTGACTTCCTTCTTTCCACTCTTTCTTCTCTTAGCTTCCCTGGTTTTCTTTGTGACCCAGTTCAAATCTCATCTTCTTTCTGATTGATGCCCTGTCCCTGTCCAGCTACCAGTGTCTTCCCTTTGAGATTACCTTTAATCTAAATTGTATTTGTCTTGTATATACCTAGTTATTTTCATCTCTCCCAATAGAATTTGGGTTCCTTGGGGGCAGGGACTGTTTTTTCCTTTCTATCCCCATGACAACATAGTGCTATGCACATAGTAAGTACTTTATATATGCTTTTTGACTGATTGAACACTCACTAGTGATGTGACCATGGACAGGTCATTTAACCCTATGGAGCCTCAGCTTTTTCACCTCTAAAATTAGGGTAAGATACTACCAATTATCCATATGAGCTATTATTATACTGTTGCTATCATCATTATTCTAAACATTTCACCTCTAGGTCACCAATCATTATTGAACTCCTAGCAATAATGACTAAAAAATCCATTCCTGCCCAATAGCAAATGTTGGTTTGGACTGCAACTTTCTTGAAGGTAGGACATGTGTCTTTTCTAACTTTTGTATATTCTTGGCCCTTCATACAATGCTCTCAATAAATGTGCACTTAATAAATGTTTCTTCTATTGCATGATATTAAGCCACAAAGGATGATTTGGATAGGAGGTTGACAAGATCACGTCCAAAAGATGGGTTTGGTCAAGGCTTCAGTCTTGGTGGAAACAATATCTGAAGGGAAACTTCTGTTCTTTTCATTACTCTGAAGACTTTCCTCAAAGCCAAAACATCAATGCTCCCATCTGGGGAAGTTAGCATGGAAGGGGTCAGCTAGGCAGTGACCATAAGTCAGGAAGACTTAGGTTTGTTTTGCCTGACACCTGCTTGATGGGTAGGCAAGTCATTTAACATTCCAGTGAAATAGGCAATTCTCAATGACTGCAAGTTACAGAGAAGTTGAAGATTGGTTTCTTTACCATGAGTTTCCTTCCTTGATTAGGTCTGGGCCAAAAAAATACTGAGAGAGAAATGGAAGGCTTGTTGTTTATGACTGCTAACATTTACTGAAGTACACCTAGGTAAGTGATATTTATGTTCATACGTAGAGTTTTTCATCAGAACTGTTTTTGTTGGGTTGGCAAGCTAAGAAAATAGAACACTGTTCACTGGAATTCATTGGAATACCGTTTTGTTCTTGTTCTTCTCACCTCACTTTGAATACTGTGGGTCTGGCCTGAATCCCAGAGGTATTTGTGAAATTCTCCAGTTATTTCTTTGAAAGGCAGAGTTGATTTTGACTTTTGATGTTTGGAAGCCCAATTGGCACACTGCTTTGGGAGGTCTGATGGCAGATGAAGGTGAAGAAGAGATGCCTGCAACCCCTGCCAGGTCTGCTGGAATAACTCATTACCTTGTTATTGGATTAGTATTTGTTCCTGGGCATGGGATTCCACTCAAGATAGGATCTTGGATTTCCTGATGGTTCTATGAGAAGAAGGCTCTTTGCCAGCTCTCATTCATTTCATTCAGTGTTTTGAGGGCCTGACTTTATTTTGTTATATTCCCTTTGTCGGACATCATAATTTAGACACCTCTTATGGAGAACCATTCCTGATTATATAGTTGTATGGTATAGTAAGACAAGCACTGGTTCTAAAGTCAGAAGACTTGGATTAAAATTCTGTCCCTGACACTTATGCGAATGACTTTGGGGATGTTATTTAATCTCCCTTGGATTCAATTTCCTCATCTGGAAAATGAGGCAGGGAGCACTAGTTGGCCTCTGAAGTCCTTCTCAGCTCTAGATATATGATCTCAGATTACTTGATTTCCTCAAGCCTCATTTCCTCTTTTGTAAAATGAGGAGCTTGGACCAAATTGCTTCTGAAGTACCTTCTAGCTCCATATTTATGATCCTACAATTAGTTATTCCATTGTCAGGGGAATTTTTTGGCCTCTGTAGATCACAGAGGTCAAGGGAATTCACCTGCCATAGCAAACAGTTTCATGGGTTTATCATGTGGTGGCCAAGTCCATGGGGGTGAAGTTTTCTGAACACAACTAGGCTGGCTCTTGGATGATTGGCATAGAGGCTCTCATCAGGCCCATTCTTGAACTCTGCATGGCCTAGTAGGACTTGCCTGAGTTTAAAGAGTCCTCAAGGGTGTGAAGTCTTCTGCCTTTCTCCCTACAGTGATGACACAGTGGGGTGGAAGTAATAGCATGTTGTTTTAGCCAGGATAAATATGAATTTCTCCATAGGACCTCCAGATTCATTCATTTGAATAATATTTATGTATGAGACACTGAGAACAATCCTAGGAGCACAGTTGGAAGGGACCTCAAAGACCATCCATTTCAGTCCCTTCATTCTACAGATGA
Organism: Gymnobelideus leadbeateri; assembly: GCA_011680675.1. Classification (NCBI taxonomy): domain Eukaryota; kingdom Metazoa; phylum Chordata; class Mammalia; order Diprotodontia; family Petauridae; genus Gymnobelideus; species Gymnobelideus leadbeateri. The sequence continues at coordinate 200,562 of WOXC01008499.1, read as the reverse complement.
AGAAATTGATGTCTAGAGAGGTTTAATATTTTGGGTCATAGATCTGGAGCTTTGAGGGACCTCAGAGACCATCTGGCTCCGACCCCTCACTTTACCAATGAAGAAACTATGACCCAAGGAAATCCAGTGACAACTAAGATCACAAAGTCAATAAGTATCTGAATCAGGATTTGAATTCAGGTCCTCTCCCAAGTAAAGTACTCTATCCATTGCTCTACATGGCTTTCTGGAGAGCTCGACAGAAGGTCTAAATATCTACTTTGTTTTCGTGTAAGTTGATTCACTTTGGTGGTTTTATGAGTAAAGTCTTGCCCACTCCCAGCTGGGAGTAACTGGGAGCTGAGCTTCCTGTCTTTTGCCCTAGCCTCTTGCCACTGGGGGAGGCATTTGGGACATGATGACATTGTGCAGTGCTCTCAGTGATTCTGCAAGAAAGGATCTCATTAAAAACCAATAACCGTCTGTGCCTGTGGATCTTGGATCACCACGATAGCAGAAGAATCAGAACTGTAGGTGACCCAAAGGGCAATCGAATATTGTGCAGACTCTTCGTACACTTTACATTTCAGTCAGTAGACCTGAATAGTGTTCCGGTTTACATGCTATTCACTGCACACAGTATCTTATCTCCCACTTCCACACCTTTGCACAGGCTGTCTCCTAGGCATAGGAATGCTCTCCCTCTTTACTTCTGAATCCTTACCTTCCCACAAGGTGCAGCTCAGGTGTAATTTCCTAGTGAAGTTCTTTCTGATTTTCTACTGCAACACCTCCACAGCCTCTCCAGATTGTTAGAGTTCTTTCCTTCTTCATATTATTATGTGTTTCCTTCTCTGTGTACATACCCTCAGATTGTAAACTCAATCAGGGAAGATGCTCATTTTTGTGTTTGTACCCCCAGTACATCACCATTGTCGTTGTCATAGTCATCATCACCACCACCACCACCACCACCATCATCATCATCATCATCATCACCTTCATCATTATCATTATGGCTGACATTTATATAACACCTACAGTGTGCCAAACACTGTGCTAAACACTTCATAAGTATTATCTCATTTGCTCTTTACCACAACTTGGGGTGGGAGATGCTTTCATCTCCATTTTACAGGTGAGGAAACTGAGGCAAATTGAGGTTAAGCAGCGTGCCTATGGTCACACACTAAGCAAGTGTCTGAAGGTGGATTTGAACTCAAGTCTTCCTGATGCCAGGTAGAGTGCTTTTCCCACTGTTGCTGCTTAGCTGCCTTATAGTAGGTTCATAATAAATTCCTGAATTGAATTGACTGTTAGGGCAAAATGAGCTGTAACATGTCACCATGAAGATTGCATGCTAGTCATGTAATTGCCATTACCAAGAACACATCTGACCAGAAAAGGAGATGGGCTGACCCTGTGGCAAGAGGAAGGGATTCCAGATGGACAAGTCAAGAACTCTGGTATCCATCAAATATTAAAAGACCCAAAGACAGCTTTCCAGTTTGCAGCATGGTGTTCTGGAAAAAGGGATAGAAAAGAGAGCCAGAGGTCCTGGGTATCACTACTAGTTCTCCTTCCTAGCTATGTGACTTTGGGCAAGTCACTTCAATATCTCTGCCTCAATTTATTTGGACTAACATGACCTCTAAAGTTCCTTTCAGCTCTAAATCTAGGATCCTATGGAGAAAACCTAGCAGAGTGGACAGGGCCTTGGTTCTGAAGTCAGAGAACCTGAGTTCAAAACTCAACTATGATGTGAACTCCCCGGTTGCCATTGGGCAACTTATTTGACTTCTTTGGGACTCAGTTTCCCATCTGTAAAATCAGGGCATTGGACTATATGGCTTCTGAAGACCTTTGCAACTTTGAATCTATGATCCTGTGATTCCTGTAGAATGGCAAATTTGATAGAAGATTAGTCTTGGAGTTGATAAATCTCTGACACATTCAGGTTCTATGACCCTGAGAAATTAAAGTAACTGCAATTAACAATGGACTAAGCAACTCTTGAAGATGGTAAATTACAGATGAATTTCTGATCTGAACAAGGGGAGGGAGTTTCCCCACTGGAGTTTCTTATACTGTTGTAATCAGATCTACCACGTCTCCCCCTTTGATCTTATGATGGGCAGAAGGATTTATGGGAAGACATGGTTGAGAAGTCCCCTAGAGAAAAAGACAGTATTACCACCTGCCCAAGTGGAGGGGATGGGCACATTGAATATAAGTCCCTTAAGGGCAGGGACCCATCCATTTTTGCTTTGTACCTTCCATACCTAGCACTGTACTTAGTACTTAGGTAAGGTCCTTAATAAATGCTTGTTAAATTACATTGAAGAGATTGAATTAAGGATTCATCAGAGTAAGAATAAAGCATTTCTTGAGATGGAATTTATCATTACCCTAACTCTTCTAAGAGGAAATTCACTGGCACCTTTTCCATTAGACTGATTAACACTTTCTCCAATATAAGTTATAATATCATTACTCCAGATGAATTCTCAGGTGTTAATATTTTTTTCTTCCTAGGAATATCATTAGCATAAATTCCTATTCATTGAGAAGAATTTTTTTGGAAGCTTCTATCTCTCCTCCTGTTTGAGATTTGGAGGTGTCAGAAATACAATGCAGTTCAATTTGCATTTCTGTGCTTGGGCCTGGAGGGTATTACTGTGTCACTAGAAATTAACCACAGGAAACCATTTATATTACTGTCTTTTAGCTGAGATTCTTGTCAGCACTTTCTGGAAGGGGGCCCATGTTTATGGGTACACCTGAGGGGGCAATGCAAAGATATATATTTTAATGGAGTCTCTCAAAACACTGGTTTATTTCCTATTCTTTAGTTAAATGGGGCATGGCAATTTCCACATCTTGGGACTCTCATTTTCCCTTTACTCTACACAAGCAAATCATGTTCTCATAAAATTTGGGGTGTCTCAGGAGCTTTCTGCTTCTATCTTCTGCTATATGAAATTCCTACCATTGTTCAGTTGGAGAATCCTCTATGGGGTGAAAGCTCCTTCTCAGGAAATATGAATTTGCCATTTTGAGGGTTGTAGAGTCACATGGTTAGTCTGAAGCTGATTGTGGGTTCAGAGTGATTGACCTTCCTGTCCTCTTCTGGAGAGCCCAATTCTTCTAAAGAGGAAACACTAAACACTATTAGATATTCTGCTGAATTTGTTCTGCATAATATCTTGCCTGCCATATTTTCTCTCTTTCTTATTTTCTCTCTTCCCCTTAGAGAGCCCTTTAGAAAAGATGCCCAGCAAAAACCCAAGACCAACCAGCCTTCCCTACACTCTCAACTGGTATTCAGTTCTCTCCCAGTAACTCTAAATTTTCTCTTTCCCTTCATCAACACTGAGTTAGTTCCCTTCTTGCTGTGCCCTCTAAATTCCAATTTCTTTTTCTGCTGTTATATCTTCCACTTTCAAGTAAAGGCAAGCTAGGCAGTGTGGTTCAGGGGAAATAGTATTGATTCTTAAGTCAGAGGACCTAGATTTAGAGGATATAAATTCCACTTCTGATGCTCACTACCTGAGGGACTGTGGGGAAGTCACTTCACTTTCTTGGGTTTCTGTTTCCTCATTTGTAAAATGAGGGTAGTAGGCTATTTGTCCTCTGAAGTTCACTCTAGATTTAAAACTATGTTTTTATATCTGTGTGACCTTGGGAAAGTCATTTAACTTACACAAAATTCAGTTTTCTCATTTGTAGAAGGAGGGGGTTGGACTTGAAGGCCTCTGACGTGTCTTCCAGGCCTATGCAATTCATTTCATTATTAAGTACCTAATATGTACCAGATAATGTGCTAGGTAATGGGGATACAAAGACAAAGTGAAACAGTGCTTGCCCTCAAGAAACTTATATTTGACTGGGTTAGATAATCCTCCTTGCCCTTTGAGGCATTCAAATGTTCTGGGCACTTCCATGTATCTCATGCTTGCTTAACTTGGGACTGATGAATTTGGGTATATCCTAGTTTGTGCCCAGTCATTGACACAAATGGTTTACTTATGCAAGAATTAAAATCCATCCTTAAAATATATTCTTGGTTTCTCAAAAGGTTATCTTTTGCCTGGAATGGAATATTTAAGTAGTATGTACTTGACGATCCTCTCCAGAGTTCATTAGAAAGATTAGTATTCCAATCAGCTATAGATTCTTTCATCTTTGATCACCATTCTTTTCCTGATTGTGTTCCTTATACTGGCTTCATTTCTCCAGTTATTTCCATTTACTGGTACAGTGTTTTACACTGGTGTGGAGGTGACTTTGACTTCATGAAGGTGGAGAGAACAAACCCTACCAACCTGCAAAGATTTCAAAGAGAGATGGACCATGTGGTCTAAGGACCAGTGTAGCAAAGTTGGAAGAGATTAATTGCTAGGTTGGTGGCAAGAGGTGAAGTTTTTCCAAACACAACCACTCACAAAGACTTTGAAATAGATTAAGTTTTAGGAGCACTGTGCTGGTAGATGTCATACCAATGACATTTTAGAATATAGAAATATTGTTTTTTTTAAAGTTACTCTTATAATTTTACACGAGTTACATATATCACTACTGTTCTTTTGATTTGAAAATAATAACAACCTTGGGGATTCTTTCAGTGTTTCCATTTAAATTTCACTTAGAATTATGGCATCAGAGCTGGAAAGGACGATGGAGGTAATCTAGGCCAAGCATTTTGCTTTACAAATAAGGAGACTGAGGCTCAGGAAAGTTAAGTGATTTGGTTAAGGTTACAAAGTAATAAGTAGGCAGAGCTGGGATTTGAATCAACATTCTCTGATTCCAAATCTATTGCTCTTCCCACTCCACTACAATATGATAGGGATATTCTTTATATGAACTTTATATGGTTGTAATTCTTTATACAAGAATGTCCTTGGAGGTATCTTGTAGTTTAGTGAACACAGGTCCCCTGACTCTAAATTCAGCATTCTTTCCAATGCACCACATTTTCCTTTTCCTATTCACTTAGACTTTTTTTTAGGGGAAAATGGATTAATAATTACCATGTGGACCTCAGGAATTTTCCCCAGGTACCTTCTGGGATCACCTTGGGTCTTTTGGACTTAGGGAAAGTACAAGCCAATAATTTTTTGATGAAAGGAAGAGAACATGGTTTTGTAGATTTATATAATGAATAGCTGTAAACCCCCTCAAAAACAAGCCACTCTGGTAACCAAGGCTGTGTATCAGTGGTAGAATTGGAAAGTCAAGGAGATAGTTTATTTATGCTATCTGGGAAAAGGGAACTTTTCTGGGGGGCATCAACCAGATTGTTTGGGGAAATGGAAGGTTTTGGATCTCAACCCAGGAAGAGTAATCAGTAAGGTTAAATATATCTATTTTGTTATCTAAGAATGACTGGAGAAATGGGACTCTCTCCACAATCCCATCAGAATAACCCAGACTTTATTCAGTGGAGTAGATAAAGGGCTACTTGGGAATCAGAAAGGCCTGGGTTCAATCTCTGCCTTAGATATGTGCTCATGGGACCTCTCTGAGCCTCCACTTACCCATCTATAAAATGGGATAATCAAAGATTGTAAAGAAGTAATATGCTACTTCTGTGATCTGGGATGGATAATTTTTTCTTGCCTGGGTCTCATTTTCTTTATCTGTAAAATAGGGGGTTAAACCATATGGCCCTTGAGATCTCTTCCACCTTTAAATCTTTGGTCGAAGGAGAATAATATGTTTTCATTAATAATAATTATTTGATAATTAATATAACAATAGTTAATAATAGGATTTTGGGGGGCAAATTCACTGAAAGCTATTTTTTTGCTTTACTTACTATTTTTTACTTTTTTATATCCCTGGTCTTTAGCACAGTGCTTGGCACATAGTAGGCATTTAATAAATGCTTGTTGACTGACTCTCTGTAAAATTGGGAGGTTCAGCTGAATAATCTTTCATGGCCCTTTTAACCCTCAACTTCCACATATATAATAGTTTATAGTTACAAAGCTTTATACATCCTTTACCTCACTGGACCCTTATAACGCCCCCAAAGTATACATATTGGAAATATTATTATACCCATTCTTTAGAGGAGGAAACCAAGGTTCAGAGTGGCATTGACTTGTCCAATATCCCACATAGCTAATGAGTGGCTGAGCGTGGGACTTCTGCCTTCAAGCCAAGGATTCCTTCCATTATAGGATTCCAGCTTGCCAACAGTGTGGTCCTTTGCTATGCTACCTGTCATTTTTCCTTTTAATCTCCAAACTGTGAATCGAGTGTCTCTAGGAGAAAAAATCAGAATGATGAAGAGAAACACAAACAAATTCTGTCTCCCCAGTGGGGGGTGTTCTCCAGAGCACCAGTATATCTCAACAACTCTCTGTAATGTAATAGGAGCCAGGCAGGGACATCAAAAGCAGGACCAGGATTCAGTGTCTATAGTAGATGAATTATAAGTTGACTGGATGGGATAAAAATAACAACAGACTTTAATGCCTCCTTTTTTATGACCATCATGTGTGATTGTAAGAAGACTGGGAGATCATAACTCCCCCCATATCCTAAGCTATCTTGCATCTATCCAAAAGAAATTTATATCAATAGGCTGATGCCTAAGATTCATTACTATACTACCTAATGAAACCCATGATCAACGATGCCCATTTAATAAAGATAATATATATTCAAGGAGCTGGCATCATTTTTATTCACAGTCTTATTTTAATTGTGTCCTGAGTAAATGTTCTCTAATGAATTTTCTTACCCCTTCCAAGCTGAGCCCAGTAACTGCATCAAGAGACTATTAACTTCCTGTCCAGGCATGGTGGGTTAGGAGATTGATGTGAAAGCATTTTCTCTTTTTATAGTCTTCAGTACTCCAACGTGACCAATTCCCAGCATGCCTAGGTTACGAGGAAGGGCTTTCCCTGACTTCTCTGACCCCTCCATGATGAGGGCTGCATATTTTCTCCAGGTAATCTCATCAAAGAAGCCAAGGATCTTTCTCTGGCTAGATGAATCTCAGAAATGAAAATAGTGTTTCCTCTTTCCTCTCCCCTTTTCCTTCCTATTTTTCTGCCTCTCTTTTATTCTAAGGAACAGATGCTAGCATCTCTCCAAAGATTCCAAGCCTACTCCTTTCTAGTCTTTGCAAAAAAAAAGTTATGCCAGTCTGGGCCAGAGGAAAAGCTGAAAGTTAAAGAGAGCTTTGGAATTTGGGGAAATAAATCTGCTGCCCAATTATTCATGGCAACCTGTGCCTTTAGTTAACTGAGTTCTCGCCAAGCATTTGCAGGCTTCTCCAACCTTGATGGGGCCCATGGGCTCAAGACAGGTGCTCCTTGGCCTCAGGCTCTGCCGCACAATTGATGGATTTTCTTGTGATCCTGGAAACTACCTTCCCATGATGAGTGGCCAATGGGGGATACAGGAGTCCTTGGGTAACATGCCTTTGTACACTTCCCTGGCCATGCTGGACACTGCTGTCACTGTTTGTGATCCAAATCAAAATTTCTCATGTTCAGGTCAATGAATCTTTTGAAAACCACCACGCACTTTTTACCTAGACAGATGTATGAAGATGGATGCCAGTATATAGGCTCTCTTTGCATATGGGAATAGCAGGTTTGGCTGTAAATGGAGTATGATTTTAGGAGTGATGGAAAGAGTTCTCAAGCTCCTCCCCAAATTTAGAATCATAGCAATTCAGAGCTAAAAGGGACACCAAAAGAATCTAGTCTAGCATCCTTATTTACTAATGAGGAAACTGAGGGCTGGCAACTTCCTCAAGGACACACATTTAGTAGTAAGGTGAAGAACTGTGATTCCTTTTTGTACCTATTCAAGGTTGCTGGATGTTTTACCATTATATCTTCATTCCTTTTATTTTAACATAAATCTCCCCCTTATTTGAATCCAAATGCTGCAGAAAGGGAGTACTTCTTAATCATTTATACTCTGGTGTAAATGAGTTTATCAGGTCCTTTTAAAAGCAGATTCTGATAGATGGGAAGAGAGGGAGAACATGAGAACACTGGACACCTGAAGATATGAGTTTGCAGATGGTAGGGAGAGATAATTAAAGGAGAAGAAAGACAATGAAAGGAGAAAAGGGAGGCACTGAACACAGACTTCACCAATCACAACCTTGCGATTTTGTCAAGGGCTGGAGCTTTCACATGTGAGGGGTACAAAGCAGAAAAGGACATTAGAAGAGGAAGCTAGTGGTCAGTTGTTACAAGATGATTCACAAAGACATCAACAAACTGGGAAGCAAATCCAGCTACTTTACTGAGTCTTCATACAACTATACCCCTTCTACTCCCAATCCAAGGGATGGAGATTGGGCCCCAGGCTATGGCAAGTTCAGGATCCCCTGAGAACTCTTTCCATCACTCCTAAAATCATACTCCATTTACAGCCAAACCTGCTTTTCCCATATGCAAAGAGAGTCTATATACTGGCATCCATCTTCATATATCTGTCTAGGTAAAAAGTACATGGTGGTTTTCAAAAGATTCATGGGGGGATGGTTGTTTGGAGCAGAGGGTATCAGATCTCCTGAAGGCAGCAAATCTGCTTTGGATGGTATGCTGTACTTGAAGGCCAGAAGATCTGCTTTCAGATTCTGCCTCAGACACTAATGGGAGACTCTGGACAAGTTATAATCATACAACTTTAGTTTTCTCATCTGTAAAATGGGGATAATAATAGCACCTACAGCAAGAGTTGTTATGAGGTCAAATTATATGATATATGGAAAGTACTTTGTAAGACTTACAGGTCTAGAGAAATGTTAGTTCTAATAATTATCATGAATTATTAATATACTTTAAGGTATGACAGTTCAAATATTCATCTCTTATTTTTTAGAGATATCTCCCAAGGTAGTGTTGTATATTGGAAAGCGTTAATTGACATATATTAAAACCCACGTCCTGATATGTATGTGTTTATGGAGGGACAAATACAAGAGCTGTCCAGAATGAGAAAACATGGATAAATTGCAATCAGTTCCTGTAGAAGAATTACCCACATTGAGGAGCTCCCCAATCTGGGCAGCTAGGTGGTACAGTGACTAGAGCACTGGGCCTGGAATTGGAAAGACCTGAGTTCAAATTCAACCTTAGCCACTAACTGTGTCTCCCTGGGTCAGTCACTTAATCCTATTTGTCTCAGTTTCCTTATCCATAAGATGAGATAGAGAAGGAAATGGCAAATGTCTTCAGGATCTTTGTCAAGAAAATGCCCAAAAGGGTCACAAAGAATCAGATGCCATTGAAATGACTGAACAACCACAAACCTTGCTGGCCTGAAGATGTTGTACACAGCTATCATGGGCCACCATACCCCAGTATGAGTTCCCTTATTTTTGCAGAGAGTTCTATCAGAGCAAACCTCCTTATCCACATACTCTGGACATGTAGTCACCTTGGGAATTCTACAGGCAGAAATCCTGGAGGAAAGAACCACAGCTGATGAATTTTCCCTCTTCTCTACCACTCTAGACATTGGATCCAGAGATGCACACCAGGCATCTTGGTGGTGTGGTATTCAAAGATACTGATACTGGTACTCAAAGCCACAACCAGGGCAAGGCAGTATGGAAGTTAACTGAGAGAGTTCAATCTAGAATACTAATTTTAGAGGATGCTGACAGCATTTGTAGTCCTTCAGCTGTGTGGAAACAAAAGAGCTTAGCATCGAATTAGCACGAAAATGAGTTAAACCGGGAACCTACCAGATGGTGAGAGGGGATGAATTCATCACTCTTCCTTCTTCTAGTTCTCCCCTTTACTTTCCCTTACAGCAGCTTTGCTATGGGACCTCTTCCACTACCCCCAATGGGAGTATACTTAATAGCATTTGCAATAGAGATTCAAAGTCAAAAGCTAAGTATTCCCTCCTCAAGGAACTTACTCTCTATAGGGGTCAGCCTTAATTTTCCCATCTGTAAAACAGGGATAATGATAGCACTTACTTCCTAGGGTTGTTATAAGATAAAATGAGATAATATTTATAGAGTGCTTTGCAAGCCTGAATACTAGTTCTTTATTATTAGTATTAAGTGGGTATAATTAGCCCCATTTAAAACATAATGAAAGAAAAGAAACTGATTAAGGTCACACAGCACGGCACTGCCAGGGAAGGGGGTTCTCTCCCTCATGCTTCTTTTACTAGTTTTCCATTAATTGATTGTCAGCATCTTTCTCCAGTGACTTATCATAGGGTAAAAAGTGCACCTGGGCCATTGAAAGTGAAAACAGAAAAGCCTAAGCTCTGGCAAGTCTGATCAAGCAGCAAAGGCTTTCAGTAGACACCAGTGGCCACCCCTCCCCCCTGCCCCTAGGATCAAATATAACTTCTTCTGCTCTTGAAAACCTTTCAAAATCTGCCTTTCACTTTAAGTTTTCCAGTCTCATTTCTACATTCTACATTTATACCACACTGGCCATCTTTTTCTTCCTTACACATAATACTCCATCTCCCAACTCCATACCTTTGCTTTGGCTGTGTCCCATATCTGGAAGAAACTCCTTCCTCACCCTTGCCTCATATAATCATGTGTTCTCATCAAAGATCCACTTTCTATATGGAATCTTTTCTGATCACTGCAGGTGCTGATGCCTTCTCTCAGCCCCACCATTTTCTAAAAAAAAAAAAAAATTGAACGGTCTTTACATTTCATCAGTGTAGGGAGCTTCTGGTGAAGATTTTTTTCTCCTGCCAATATAAATCAGTGCTTTTCCTTCAATTTGTAGTCTTAGAATATTGCCTTGAACAGAAAGAGGGGAAGTTACTTCGCTGGGTTATCAGCCACTGTCAAGGGTGGCTAACCCAGGTTAAGACACTGCTGGCTCTTCATTATGACAAATGAGAAGAATCTTACATGCAATGTTATGCCATGTTCCCCCTCCCCCCACCATGAGACATAATTATAGGCCAACTCTCTCTTTCCTTGGACATCTTTTTCAACAATAGGATCCTTCATGTCCTGGGTCCCCTTGAATTAACAGATAATTTTGTTTGAGAGAGAGGGATATAGATCTAATTAATGAGAAATAGGAAACATGCAGATTGAGGGGAGTAGGATTTATAGTTCATATAAATATACAAATGTAACAAAATGACTTTCATAAATTGAAAATATTATCTTTGACAGTCACCCTCAAGATATGTGAAATAGCGGATGACTAAAGCTATTCTGGGGTACAATGGGAAGTCCCATTCATTCCTTAAAATGTGGCAGGGTGGCCCTGCCTCTGCTGCTCTGATCACTGGAAGAGAAAGTGAGAAGTTTTGCAAGAGGACTCAGAAGATGTGGGTCCTTTACGCTCTACCTGTTCTACTAGGCTATGTGCAGCCTTCTCATGCCTAATGCCCTGCCTTACTGAGGATGGAAGGCAACACAGGATGTTTGGCTTTCTAAATTCTGTGCTAAATCCAAAGATCACATCAAGGTACGAGCCCATTTTTGAACCAAGGGAATTCTGCTCTATTGAGAAGAGAAAGGTACTTCTTCAATCCATTTTTATGGTTCATGCTGAGAAGATCTTCTTTGGAACCTCTTTTTTTTCCTGGTTGGTACAAAGTGGGGGAGGGACAAGATGTTCTTTTCTCTTCCATCATTCTGTGTTATTCCAAACAGTTTGTAGGTAACTAGGTTCCAGCTGAAATTACAATATCCAAAAGGATGTCTAAGCAGGCACTCTTATAATAGACAGAATAAACTAGGTCAAATAATTTGATATTTTGTGCATCTACATGATGTTCTTACTTTATACTGAAGAGAGAAATATTTTCTTATGTTTCTCCATCAGAATGGTACTATTTGTGGTTCTGATAGATCAAGTTGGAACATCTACAGACTTCTTTGGAGGAACAACAAGCTCAACAATTTAAATGATTAAATGAAGCAGACCCCAATGGACAAATGCTTATAAGAGCACTATCTGACTTCTGGACCCAAGTATTTTGATTTTGGTGTTATCCTGTCTAAGTAGGAATGCAGGTTATGTCCATTTTGCAGATTGGGAAGCTGAGAGAGTAGCATCTTGGTAACCAGGTTCTGAGTAGTTGAGGCATCTTATTGACATGTGTGAGATACTATGGATCACCTGGCTTCTGCTTTCTTATTTTGGTACCTAACAGCAAGAATAACCTGACAATTTTGCCTTGTCCTAGATTAGGCAGGAGCCAGGCCTACAAAGGGAAACTTCCCTGGAAATCTCTGAAGAAACTTAATAGCTTTATCAGCTCTAGACAAAGATGAGATTCTTCTCCAAAGAATGAAAAAAAACCCCGACAGGGTTGGCTAGTATGTAAGAAGGAATCTGCATCTCCAAGGACCAAACTGAGAAGAAAATAGAGGCTTTATCTCTACAGAAGATGAAGCAACCCTTTAGGAGAATTTTAACTTTCATTTAAACTGAAAGCTGAGGGACTGCCAATCCACTTGGGGAATAGCTGAATAAATGGTGGTATTTAAATGTGATGGTATGCCATTGTGCCATAAGAAATAGATGGTTTTAAAGAGATATGGAAAGACTTATATGAATTGATGCAGAGTAAAGTGAACAGAAATAGTAGATCAATTTATATTCTGTTATTGATATTGTAAAAATAAAAAAAATTAATGAATTGCATGAAGGATATAATGAGCAGAACCAGGAGAACAATTATATAATTATAATAAAACCATAAAAACAAATAACTTTGGAAGCCATTCAAACTCTAATCAACATAATGACCATCTATGATTCCAGAAGACCAATGATAAAGTATTCTAACCACCTCCTGACAGGGTGAGAGAGATTAATTGACTTGCCCAGGGTCACACAGCTACTAAGTCAGGGAGATGTGGGCTTTTCTGATTCCAAGTTCAGAACTCTATTCACTATGCCACTTAGTTGCCTCAATCAATGGGTATTTGCAAAGTGCCTACTAATACAGTCATGCAATGTCATAAGCCTTAGGGATACAAGGACAAACACACACACACACATATATATGTGGATAGATAGATAGATAGATAGATAGATAGATAGATAGATAAATTTGGGAGTCATCTGCTTTTTAGTCATGACTAACTCTTTATGACCTCATTTAGGGTTTTCTTGAAAAGATACTAGAGTGGTTTACTATTTCCTTTTCCAGCTCATTTTTCAGATGAGGAAACCGAGGCAAACAAGGTTAAGTCACTTGCCCAGGGTCACAGAGCTAGTAAGTCTCTGAAGTCAAATTTGAACTCAGGAAAAATGAGTCTTCTTGACTCCAGACCCAGCACTCTATCCACAGTGCCACCTAGCAGCCACATTAAAAAATTTACTCATGGGAACTGGTTAGATCACCAAGAAAAATTGGATTAAAAACAAAGAAAAGAGGTCAGATGATAGACCTTTGGGCCATATCAAAGTTCAGAGGACAGCAGATGGATTCACCAAAGGACCCTGAGAAGCAGTGGCTGAGGAGAACCAAGAGAGCATGTTGTCATGAAATTCCAAGAAAGTGAGAGCACCCAGGAAAGATAGATAGGTGGTTAAAAGGTAAATAGATGTTACCTGGGCAAAGACAAAGGCCATCAGAAGAAGTCATTTAGAAAGACAAATTATTGGTGACATTGGAAAAAGCAATTTCGGAGATGTTTCATATTGTAAGGGGTCGAGAAATGAGTGAAGGTGAGGAAGTAGAGAAAATGTGAATAGAACACCTTTTTAAAGGAGCATGTCTGTGGGGAAAAAAGGAGATATAAAAATATAGCATTTGAGGGGCTAACACATTTGGGGAATAGCTTGCCATTTCCCTCAACCACTTGGTACAGTTAAGAGAAAACTGTTTTTTAAAATGGAGAAGACTTGGCTTAGACTATTTCCTTCTTAGAAAGCAGGAAAAAATACCCAATGGATAAAGAGAGTTTGAAGATGGGAGAGAGTGAGGGGTGACCAAAGGGCCAAATGCATAGGGGAGACAAGAGAGGATGAATTCAAGGGCATAAGTAGAGGTATTGATCTTTTAAATCCAGAAGTCTTTTCTTTCATCCAAACATTGCTGTTGTTATTATACATAATGTATAGGTACTTACTCTGGCTTACGTAACTCAGTCTTAAAACTTAGAGTTTTGAGCACTTTCTGGAGAATGGCTTTTTCCCTTTTCCAAAGGTAGCCCACTTTACAGAGGCACCACAGTGCCTCTGGGTATACCACAACTGGGGAATGTTCTGCTTTTCTCCATCTCTCTGGTCACATGTGGCTCTAACTGTGATTTTCTTACTATAATTCAGATTAAGTCCTGACCTAGTCATTTATTTTTTTTTTAAAGTTCCATTATTTTCGGGGCGGCTAGGTGGTGCAGTGAGTAAGAGCACCGGCCTCGGAGTTGGGATGACCTGAGATCAAATCCGGCCTCAGAAAATGAGCACCCACACATAAATAATGACTAGCCGTGAAACCTTGAGCAAGTTACTTAACCCCAATTGCTTATAAAAAAAAGTTCCATTATTTTCTCTACGAGCCATTCATGTGCATTTCACTAAGAGTTTTCCAAGATCACCCAGTCAAGACACTAAGCTTGTGACCACAGCCACTTGTGGCCACATCTGTGAAAATGTGTTGGGATCTGAGTGGACAGAGTGATCATCATTCAAAGAGTTGGATTTGCGTTATTTTGGGGTATTTCAGATTAGACTTGTTCTCTTTGATCCCATGGAACAAAACAAAAAACAATGACAAAAAATTGCAAAGGTAGATATATGCTGATGTCACAACCTCCCTCAAAACCAAAACATAATAATAATTTTAAAAAACCCCTTTCTAATAATTAAAGTTGTCCTAAAGTGAATGGGATTCCTTGGGAGGTGGTGGGTTCTCTACTCTTTGGTGGGATTCTGGAAGACTTGTTGGGTCTGTTATAGTGGGAGTTCTTTTATACATATGGTATAGATTAGATACCTTTTGAGGTCTTTTCCAACTTGAACCTTTTGTGATTCTGTCATTCTATGAAATATGTCAAGATCATATGCACTGATGCCCATTCCAGAGGCTCAGAAATGCCGCCCTACCTATCTTTCGCCTTATTCTTACTAAATCTATTCTCCACTTCAGATTCTGCATTATAACTCTTTTTATTTTCCATTAAACATGTGTATTTGGTTGAAAACCAGACCCATTATCTTTCCTTTCACAAGATTTTCTTTCATGACGGCACACTCAACTCTTACAAATATTTATTTAAAAAATTAAATGGAAAAAAGAGCCTGGCATTCAAGTAGGAAAGCAAAAATACATCCAATTCAGTCAGTTCACTCCTCTTCTCTGTATTAAGCAGATTCTATTAAGGATGGAAAAAGATTGATTGTTTAACAAGAAGTGGGCTCAGAAGAGGTGGGGGTGGGGAATGCCTGGAGTCTGCATTTTGGAACAGCTCTGAAGGGTCTTAAGGGAACATCATTCTAATGAAGAACATGGTAATGAGACTCAAGGAGAGACTTGGAAATAGAAAGGGAGAAGAGGCAGCCAGCAGTGAGTCTTCAGGCTGGCTAAATCCTATTGTCCATAGGCTGTTGTACACCTATTTGTGTCAATCAGAAGATTTTTCTCAAGTCACTTTCAGGTTTTACAGATGACCTCTTTAGCATTTGCTGGAGGTTTACACTTCAGTTCTCTACTCCACACCCAACTGTATTCATAAAAATTCAAATTCTTTGCCAAATGCACTGTGCTTTTCCTGTAATACTAGTGACTGAATTATACAAGCTTTAAATGCATTCTCTTGGGTTCTGTCCCCTGGTCTCTGTAGTAGTGACTTGTTCTAATATAATGTTATCAGATGAGCATTATTGAAGTGGAAATGGTTCCTAAAACACCAGTGGAGATAGAGGTGCATAATCAGAGGCCACATAAGTGTTCCCTTCCACAGGTGACAGGAAATCAGATGGTCACCATGGTAAAGACACTTTTTTTAAAAGGGGGAAATTGAGAAAGGATCCAGATGTTGAATGAAAAGGTGCCTTTCAGGTATTTTATTAAAACTTAAGTTGAAGAGAATGAGATTGTCAAATCACTTGTCAAAGCACTCCCCAAGGAATGAGGCAGAGTGCTGTAGTATACAGGGTGCTGGACTTGGGCTTCAGAAGACCTGGATTCAGATTCTGTCTTGGGCCCTTACTAACAGGCTTTCTCCAGGCAGGTCACTTATCCTCAGTTTTCTTATCTGTAAATGACCTCTCAGGTCCCTTCCAGCTCTAGATTTGTGATTCTCTGAGGATCAGATAATACAATACATGTAAAACACTTTGCAAACCTAAAGGGCTATACATATACAAATTGTTGTTATTAGCTGATGATAAGTTATGCTATAGGATGCATCCATATTCCTAAGAAATGCTAAGCAATAAACAGGGCATAAGAAGTCCTTGTTCCCTGTCCAGTTAGGAATTACCTCCTAAATAAATTTAACAGAACATGAAGGGGAATATTTTGAAATCACAGAAGCATTCTTTAACTTTCTACTTTCAAAGGTCAAACACAAATAGAACGAAGTCATTTAAATTATCCTGCCTATTTTATTTATGGTGGCCCATTTCACTCTCTTGAAGTCTGAATCCGAGCCCTCATTGTGGGATAGAGGTGACCCTGACTGAGAAGTGAAAGGTGTACAGTATGGTAGAAAGAGTATTGGCTTCAGAGGCTGGGTACCTGACTTTGAATACCATTTCTGTCTTCTACCTTGGGTTTGTCACTTCACATGTCTAGTCCTTAGCTTCTTTTCTGTAAAATTAAATGGTTGAACTATCAATCAGTAAACATTAATTAAGCACCTACTATGTGCCAGGTACTGTGCTAAGCCCTGGGGATACAAAAAAGGCAAAACATAGTCCCTGCCCTCAAGGAGCTTCCAGTCTGATGGGCTATGGCTTCATGATGATTTTGTGGTTCAACAATCTTGGTATGAGCCTTCCCTCTGTATCTCTTCCCAACATATCCTCCATCCTCATATCCATTAATTGTAACTTCTCTAACACAGTATTGTTGCCATCTACTACTCCACTTTTCCCTAATTTCTTTCTCCTTACTCCATCCTAGGTAGGGAATTGAATAAGGAAATTCCTTTGTCACATTGATGATGGGGATAGGACTAATGCCTATCCTATAATTTCTTGCGGGGAGGGTCCAATTTATGATTTTATCAGTCTAAGGAATACCTTCTACCAATGCACATTAATATCTGCTCTGCAGCTTATGGTCTTGGAAAGCTGCTTATGATCACAGAAAGGTTACATGACTTGCCTGGGTTACGCAGCCAATATGTGTCAGAAACAAAACTTGGACCCAGGTCTTCCTGATGCCCAGGCTGGACCTTAGCTGTATTTAGTTTCATGTGCTGCCATTAGGCCTGCCATATAAGCCAGTGACATAGTGGAAAAAAAGCCTTTTCTTTTGAGCCAGAGAACCTTGGTTCAAATCTTGGCTCTGGCAATTGCCACATGACCTTGAGCGTGTCATTTTACCAAACCGGATTTCCCTCATCTAAGAAATGAAGGAATTGGATTAGATGCTCTCTAAGGATTATTCGAGCCCTAAATTAAGTGTTTTATTTTTTGCTTTTTGGAGGGGGGAAGGCAGGACAATTGGGGTTAAGTGACTTGCCCAAAGTCACATGGATATTACGAATTGTCTAAGAGCCGGTGCTCTATTCACTGTGCCACCTAGCCACCCTTAAATGAAGTATTCTTAACCTTTTCATGTATTATGGACCTCTTTGACAGGCTGTTGAAGTCTGTGGACCTCCTTCTAAATTCATAAAATACATAGGATTACAAAAGAAACAAATTATGTTCAAATACAGTGATTAAAATATTTTTTAAAAAAAATTCACAGACTTCAGGCTAAAGAGCCCCTCCTCTAACTATTCTGGCTAAGACATCTGTATGCACATCTGCATCCACATATAGGGGCTGGAGCCAGAATCTAACAGTAATCCATTGCAGCAGCATTGCTCTATTTGCTTCATAGAAACATGATCTCTAAATTAATTCTAGGTATTATGTTAAATGGAAAGCTAGGTGACTCAGTGGATAGAGTACCATGCTTGGAGTCAGGAAGATAAGTCTTCCTGAGGTCAAATCTGGTCTCAGATACTTATTAGCTATGTGGCCCTGAGCAAGGCCCTTAACCTATTTGCCTCAGTTTCCTCATCTGTAAAATGAGCTGGAGAAGAAAATGACAAAATACTCTGTCAAGAAAATCCTAAAATCACAAAGAGTGGGATATAACCGAAAAAGGACTGAACACATTATCTTAAATACCATCACTTTGGAAGATCCAGTTGTCTTCTTTTCACTCACAAGTATTTGTAAAGAGTAGAATTTGATGTGACAAGGCACTGGATATTTCCAGTTGGTAAAATGCAACCATTTTCTTTCCCAAAGACACTTTGATAATTTATAGCACTGCAAAAATCAATCTGGATGTTTAAAAGAAAAAAGAAACCCCAAAACAAAGTAATAATGAGAACCTTTAATGCTTTCTGGAAAACATGATTCCAAACAGGCAGGTGAAGTCTAGCCTGCTGGGAAATGTTCAAGGTGAAACTTATAGTAAAGTTAGGGCCTACCCTTCAGGCGTCACCTTTGGTGGTAGAGCAAAGCTTTCTTGGAATTGCTTAGGAGTCTTGCCTGGGGGAAATAAACTAGGCAGGGATCTCTGATGTGAGCAGAATTGGAGCTCGGAGCTTGGCAGAATCAATGTGAGTGCACTAAATGAGATGGAAAATGAGCGTGCTGCGTGGAGGTGGGCAGCTGTTTCTGATACAATGCCTCATCGTGAGGGTATCAGGATTGTGGTAGGACTCTGCTCTGGGAAGCCCCCTCTGGAGAGCAGGGAGGGGTCAGCCCAGGGTGGTTATTTCTCCCCTTTTGCCTCTCCCCCAAACGTTCCCCAGCTCTCCAGGCAAGGCTAGATAGCATTATAAACAGCCGGGCATAGGTGATGGCTCTGGTTGGTAGCACCTCTTTGAATCCCTGAATGAAGCCTAAGAGTATTTATCTGCATGTACTTATAAGACAAGGCATAAAGCTAGGATTTAAACTGAACTGAACCATAAACCCAAACCTACAATGAACTGCACAGATATGCTTAACCCTGGCAAATATTGTTAACTGAACTAAAAACTGTACAAAACTGTCTTTTTTAAAAGGTCTGGTCAACCAGATTGAATCCAGAACCAAATTACTTATTTTCTAAAGTCACTGAACTGGAACCAAGCCAGCAAAATATTTGGAAACTGAATCTGAATTGAACTAATATTTCATTTGAGTCCTGGACTTTTTCTTCTTATTTTTGTTAGTCTAGATTTCACTGGCATAAGGATACCTGTTAAGAAAACTCGTTCCATTGATGCACTTTGGACCCTTGCAGCTTTAACGGACCCTCTGCTCTCTCTAAGAGAGCAGACTGTCTGGAGCACTGAGAGGCTGAGGGGCTGCCTAGTGGGACCCAGCCAGAATGTGTCAGAGGCAGGCTTTGAAACCAGGTATTGCTGATTCCAAGACAGGCCTTCTGTCTACTGTGCCACAGAGTCTTATTCCATTGCAGAACAAAAGCACAAGAAAACCTCTAGAAGCATCTGTGCTAATAAGATGCCCGGAGGAACAACTAGGTATAAAGCCAAAAAACCCAAAATGATCTACTAATTAGGTGATTAGGACATATAGCTTATGGGCATGGGCAGCTAGATGGTGCAGTGGACAGAACACTGGGCTTTAGTCAAAAAGACTCATCTTCCTGAGTTCAAACCTGGCCTCAGACCTTACTAGCTGGGTGACCTTGGGCAAGTCATTTAACCCCGTCTGCCTCAGTTTCCTCATCGGCAAAATGATCTGGAGTGGGAAATGGCAAACCGTTCCAGTATCTTTGCTAAGAAAACCTCAAATGGGGTTGGACATGGATGAAACTGAACAAAAACAAATAGGTCACATAGTTAGGGAAGATTTTGGGCAGGATTTGAACCTAGGAATCTCAGACTCCTTGCCTAGTAGTCTATGGATGGATAGGCATAAGAACTGGATTTGTGAGTTCATTGCTATTGTGACCTCTCAGGTAAGGGAAATCCCCTTACCAATGCTGGTTCTCACCTCTGTCACTCAGATACTTCCTTTTCAAGCCCATTTAGAGTTTAAGGGACCTGCCAAGGTCACACAGATGACAGGTATCAGAAGAGGGATTTGGACCTTAGTCTTCAAGGTCCTACTTCTTTTCATAGTCTATGGATGAATGAATAAAAATGCATTTATTAAAGGTTTACTATGGCACTTTGGAGCATCTGTATTTCTCTGTATATACTATGTGGTCCTAGACTCCTTAGAAGTCAGAACACAGAGTTCCAGAAGAAGGGATTTGCAATGTCTTGAAGATTTGGCCTTGGGGCTACATATGTGATCCTTCACAACTATCTGTGCTATCAGCCATCCCCGGGGAAGATTACCCAGCAGTGGGCAGCTTGGTAATAGACTGACATAGCCTTTCATTCAGCAGCAATAATTTTTCAGTCATGTCTGACTCTTTGTGACCCCATTTGGGGTTTTCTTGGCAATGATACTGGAGTGACTTGCCATTTCCTCTAGCTCATTTTACAGATGAGGAAACTGAGGTAAATAGGGTGAAGTGACTTGCCCAGGGTCACACAGCTAGTAAGTTTTCTAAGGCTGGATTTGAACTCAGGAAGGTGAGTCTTCCCTGGCTCTGGGTGATATGGTGTCACCCAGCTGCCCCCTGCCTTCCATTACTGTTCTTCATATGCCCTGTGCTCAAACTATTCCATTCTTATTAATCCTTCTTTTAGGCCAAGCTCCAATACCACATCTTCTATGGAACCTTTCCATATTCCTTCAGCTAGAAGTGATCTCTCTTCTTCCTATAGCGCTTTTGTTAGATATCTCTTACGGAATTCAGTCTATTTTGTCCTATGCTCATAATCATTTATTCAGGCATATTTGATTTCTTCTGATAGCTTATTTCTCTTGAGGTCAGGGTAGTATAGTGGAATGAGCACCTGGGGCCAATTCCTGACTTTGCAACTTACTGACATAGGCAAGTGTTGAAGTCACAGTTTTTCCATCTGCTAAATGGAGAGACTAAGAGTTACCATATTGACTTCATAGGATTGTTATTGTGATAAAACAAAGAAACATAATGTGGTATAGTGAAAAGAGCACTAGGCCTATGGCCAGAGGTCCTGGCTTGGAATCCTAGATCTGTTATACAAGGTGTCCCAAATGTCTTGGTACCGTTTTAAATTTTAATTGTTTAAAACTTAATTAAAACTTAAACCTACACCAAGACATTTGGGACACTTTGTATACACCTGTGTTCCTTTGGGATATTGGTTTAATCTTCCTGGGTCTCAGTTTCCTCATTTGGAAAATAAGGGTTTGGTAACAGGCAGTTGATAAGGTTTTATCGAGTTCTAAATATATATATATATCTCAAGTAACAGATATTTTGTGCTATGTCAATGGTAGCTAGAGACAGTGATATCCTGAATGGAGGATTGGACTTGGAGTCAGAAGACCCGCTTTTGAAACATTCTGGCTATGTGATCTTCTTGGTGCTACCCGGTGACTCTCTACGATCAGAGGTTATAATGTAATTATCTATTTACCTCACTGGAGGGAGTTTCCATACTGGGAGTTCATCACACTGATGAAATCACAGAGTCAGAGCCACGGCCCCCTCCCCCCCAATCAAAGCCAGAGATTATTATCCACATTTCTATCATTTATAGCAGGCTAACAAAGTGCCCTTCATAGGCCTTCTATAAATATTTGTTGTATGAACAGAAGGAAGGATGACTCAGTCATCACAAAGCTCTTTTTTGAGTAGGGAAAGGAGGGGTCTGCACTAACATGGGATTGGGGGAGGCATTTTCCCTGGAGGAGGGGATATATGCCTCTTTCTTTTGCCCCTGGGTAGCCTGCCTTCATGCCCAGAGGGCAACAAGAAGCCCCTTACCCAATGGGCATGTCATTTAGAGTAGAGCCTGGGAACATGCCCTCTCCCATACTTCCCTCAAAGATGGGGAAGAGGGAGCTGAGACAATGCCAGACTCAGATGTGAGTATTCTAGGTCTTTGCCTATGTATCCCCAGTACCTGACATGTGGTGGGAGACAAATGTTTGTCGATTGATTGATTAGTCTATCCTCATGGAAGCAGAAGCAGTGCCGCAATGCATATAGGCAAGTGCCTTCTTTCTGCTGCTCGAAAAGGGAGGTGGGACCATATCTAGGCCCCCTCCTCCTTGAGCACATTCCCCCAAATGGCCCTGTTTTTCCCAACCAGAGGAGGTTTTTTCTTGTACATTCAGTATTCAAGAATCCAGTTGGGAGACAAATGTTATCGATATGGATTGGGTCAGTTAACAGGTCACTGGGGTAGAGGATAGGATGGGGTGTCCTGGTGGGTGGAGGGACCAAGAAAAATGGGAGGGGAAGAGAAAAGTGAAATAAAAAATCAAAGGGGGCTGTTTTTATTACCTCTTATTAACTTCTCTCTTATTATTGACAATTGGGGACAGGAGGGTAAAAAACATAAAAAATCATTTCAGTCATTTTAATTGATCTTCTTCCCTTCCCCCTTCCGTGGTTCATTTTTAATTGTTTTGAGCAGGCATCCATGCCACCCTTTGGGGACTGCTTTCTTTATTCTTTAACGAGACTCCTTATTAGACCCAACTCCCAACCCGCAGTGTCATGGTGATCTCCCAGGTGTCTTGATAGCTTAGTCCATAAACATTTGACAATTTCACCTTATGGTGATCTTTTACCCAGATTTACATGTTCTACTGCTTTAATATCTCTATTATGAAGCCCCATCAGATCAGTTGTTTCATCTGTCAAATGGGCAGAAGGTCTTAGAATCATCCATTTATAGGCAGAAAAGACCCAAGAAGTAATTAAGTATGACCCCTTTTATTTTTGCAAATGAGGAAACTGAGGCTGAGAGACTTGGCCAGGGTCACATAGCTAGTGTTTGAGGTGGGATTTGAACTCATGGAGCTTTGGTATCTGTCCAGCCTAGTTCAAGGAATGTTTTGAATGCCAAATTAGATAAGAATATTTTTGGAGACTGTGAAGCTCCATACTTGTGTAAGGGTTGTGGTAGAAAGTTCAGACCAAGGTCAATTATAGTTTCCATGAGCCTGCATGTCTCATGCTTAGAATACACCTACATATTACTCTCTCAACGGATGCAGAGAGACGTGAACAGGACCAGGAGGACAATGTATACAGTGACAATGACATTGTCTGAAAGACTTTAGAACTCTGGTGCAGTGATGAGCCACTAGAACAAAGAGGGAACACTCCCCTCTCCTCCTGCCAGAGCCGGGATGGACTTAAAATGCACAGGGGGTTAGATTCACTCTCAGATGGGGCTAATTTGGGAGCTTGTTTCGCCAGGCTATCTAGAATTGAAGCTTTATCTTTATTTAAAAACATGTGCTCAACATGTGCATGGGGAAAGAATGAGAGGAACAGATTAATTTAAAAAAACATGCCCATTAATTGAAAAAATAAGAATAATAAACTATTAAAAAACCCAAGAAAATAAAATCTACTCAATGAGAC
This sequence comes from Gymnobelideus leadbeateri, assembly GCA_011680675.1. Classification (NCBI taxonomy): domain Eukaryota; kingdom Metazoa; phylum Chordata; class Mammalia; order Diprotodontia; family Petauridae; genus Gymnobelideus; species Gymnobelideus leadbeateri. The sequence goes on along the minus strand of WOXC01008499.1, from coordinate 176,973 downwards.
AAGATTATAGGTAAGAAAACAGAATCCTGCAAATAGGTTTGGTTCCTTGTGGTTCAGTCATTTCAGTCATGTGTGGCTCTTCATGATCCCACCCTATCCACTGTGCCATCTAGCTGCCCTAGTAGGTTGAGTATTTGGCCCCCATGTGAAGAAAGTTCAATGAGGACACTCTCTGGAATAAAATCCACTTGGATAAAACTATTCTTTCTCGCTCCCTTTCTTCCTTTTCTACTCTATCTCTCTGTCTCTCTCCTCACCCCAAACCTTACCCCATCTCTATCCCTCTATCACCCTAAGAACTCAGTGAAAATTGAAATATAATTTTCTCACGTCTTATTTTTCTTGTTTTTTTTGGGAAATGTGGCTAATATGGAAATGTTTTGCAGGCGTTCACATGCATAATCGATATATTGCTTGCCTTCTCAGTGGGTGAGGGAGAGGGTAAGAAGAAGGGAGAGAATTTGATTCAAAATTTCAGAAGAAAAGAATTTTAAAAATAAACAAATAATTAATCTTTTTAAATGTAAGGGGACAGACCCAAAAGAGTAATGCCAACCAAAGCTTAGAATATATAGAAGCTGGCAATGAAAACAAACAAACAAACAAAAACCAAACTGGATTTTCCCCCCTATGTTGAGTGCAACAAGAATTCAATTTAATTAAATAAACATTAAATGCTTTCTTAAAAAAACTATTGGTGTGGAGATGAGTATGATGATGGGAAAGTAGGCAGCATGATACTGTGATTGTGGAGTGGGGAGTCCAGATTTCCTCTGGAGGCTGCTGCTTTCCTCCTTTGTTGCTTAACTGATCCCCTGGGCATTTTCCCTGGGTCAGACTTTTCCAAACAGACTCCTCTTCCCTCATTCTTTTCTATTAGAAGCACCACAAAGCCCAGCTAATTTGTATTCCATTGTCTTAGGCAAATAAGGAACATTCAGTGAATTGTAGGGCTGGAAATGGTCACTAGATGATAGAAGCACAGAGTGGTTACCACACTCTATTGTTTTTGAATCTCTTGAAACATCCTGGCTCCATTCCTTTTATTTTTAATCAAAGATAGTTTTCTGTTTGTTTGTCAGGAAGATTGTCTTTCCAGATATCTCACAGCTGCCCTTATATGTGTGAGAAGGAATTGAAAAGACTGTTTTTAGAAGATAGGTGTCAAAGACAGTGAAGAAAAATGTCTGAATTTGCTTTTCCTGTCCCTTGAATAGCTCTTGGGGGCCATTTCCTCATTCTCTTCCTTTCTTAAGCTCCTGGTCATGCTAACTCAGTAAAATTATGAGGGAGTACAGCAGAATCAATCATGACCTAAAGGAACACATTGGCAAAGGCAGGGAGGAGCATGGGAATGCACAGAGATATATTTTGGGGAGGATGGACTTAATCAGGCAAATGAACAATTCTGAAATAACTGTATATTGGCTCCTATTCGATCATGAATGAAGAGCTGAAAGGGACCTTAGAATACATCTAGTCCAACCTGGTCATGGTATAGATGAGGAAAGTGAAATGGTCAGAAAGGGAAATTGACTTGCCCACAGTCACACAGTTAAAAGTTATTAGGGGTGGAAAATTCCAGAGCCAGGTTGAGCTTTTTAACACTTAACTCCCTACCCTGGATCTCTGCTCCTGGGAAGACCTTCCACTGTCATCTTACCACCTTGGATTTTGGCACATTCAAGAAAATTATTATGCCCAGTGCTTAGTATAGTATCTAGAGCAAAATGGGCATTTAATAAATGTTTATTGGATTATTGATTGGTCTTTTGGTTTACTACTCTCACTTGGATTTTCTATTTCCTCCAGAAAGAGATTACCCCTCACTATATGCTGATCACTGACACGGGGGTTCAAATTCTGCTTCAGTGCTTACTACTTATTTAATGTTTGACAAGGCAAAGTTTTTATTTTATCTGTAAAAAAAAAAAAGGAAAAAAAGGAAAAGAAAGGGGAGCGGACCTCTTAAGACAGCCTCCCCTTAAGATCTAGGTCTATAATCTTAAGTGTCTCCTGTACCGTCTCAGATGTAACAATGCTATGTGATCCCTACATTATGAGGAACTTCACTCTGAGATCGCCTCCTATTTATATAGTATCTTATAAGCACACAATTATTTTCATGTTGTCTCCCTCGTTAGAATGCAAACTACACGAGGGCAAGGACTGTGTTTTTGCCTTTCTTTGTAACCTTAGTGCTTAGCACAGTGCCTGACACATAGTAAGTGCTTAATAAATTCTTGGGGACTCCTTGTGCCATTGACGATGTAGATATTTGCTATAGGCCAAATTCCTCAGTAGGAGGTCAAAGACCATGGAGCTATGGAGGCCATTGATTCAGAGCTCTAAGGAGCTGGCTTGGGATTGGGGGCATTCATATCTCTGTAGCAAACAATCTTGTATCCTGCAGTAGTTGGAATTGGTTGCCTTTATAGTGACCTCCTTAACTGGTTGGAAGACATTTTTGGATTCTTGTTCTACTAAGAGTTTATGGATGTCCAATTCTGGGGATTATTGATTGATGGCCATGCCTCCCAGACAGTAGTTCACATTAGACCATGTAAAGGGAAGGGTTCCTTCAGGATCCAAGGGAATCTTTTCATGCTGTCTTTAGAGTGAAGTTCCATAGCTAGCAGATTCTTTGACCTAAACACAGGCATTGACTCAATGGTAGACTATATCAGATCTCACAATTGAATATCCCTACCCTGATGAACCAGGTTTTTAAAGGTCTTATGGTTATCTGTTTTTTGGTATGTATAATACTAGCATTAAGTCATGACAGAAGTGGTGTTGGAGCCGAACACTCTCAGCCCACTTGTCAAAAGTCTTGAATGATGTGGGGGAATAGGAGGGGACATGGGTACAGTTGTCAATTTTGGCTGGGGCTGGTTTACTATGACTGGGCTATACTGGCCACCCCAATAAACAGATCAGTGAAATTAAACAAGCATCCATTGAGTACAACCACTGTACTCAGGGCCAAGGATACATAGCAAAAAATGAGTCCCTACTGTTAAAGAGGTTGCATTTTGGCATTTTAGGGCTAAGGGGGAAACAAGACATGGACTGACTACTCAGATCCCACTCCAAATTCTGACTTTCAAGGTCAAACAGCCAAGTCCCCGGGTGTTGTGGACCCAGCTATTAAGTTCGGGTCAATTCAGTTAAACAAATACCACACACACACACACACACACACGTACATGTACATAAAAGTGATATATATGTAATATATAATCACACAGTATAGTACATTATATATATATCTAATACATATAATGTATATATAACATATACTATAGATATATTCAATTCTATTCAAAAATACTATATATACCATTGTATATATATCATATATAGTAGTTACTGAATATATATACATATATAATTATGTATATATGTAAATATATGTGTATGTAAAAGGAATCTTTTCAATAAGTATACATACACATAAGTTTATATGTATTTGTGTGCATGAATGTGTAGTGAAAGGGGGGAGGCCTCTTAAGTTATAGATAGATTAATTAATTTTTACATATATAATATATAACATATCATAACAATAAATAAATTAATTATTAAACACAGTTGTGAAACACTGAAAAATCAGCCCCCTCCAGCATTTCCTTCAGGTACAGAGGACTGAGATATGAGTGTTAAGATGCTGAGAATAGCATCTAATTGTGTATGAATGCTATGAGGATTTTGAAGTTGATTCCTGGGAAACCCTGAACCTTAGAACCATTTGGTAACTATGAGACAAAGGTATTTTGCTTAGTTATGGCATAGATGGCAGAAATGTGGATTTGGCTTATCCCTTTGAGATAGAGTTGTCTCACTGAGAAGATCCAACAGAATAGCTGAGAGAGGAACAAGGAGAAACTTTTAATTGGTCCTGGAAGGGGAGCCCAGTGATGGCACTGCCAACAGCTTCTGGGAAAAATTGACTGGATTTACCTTTCCCTTTCTTCCCCTTCACTGCCACCTACTGTCTGAGAAATGGAAACTCCTTAGACCCCAGTCAAGGGAGCCAACTTGAAAAAATGTTCAAGCTCTCAGGTCTAGGTTTCTATTTTTTACTGAGAGTGTAAAACTGCCTTGGCAATCCAGAAGAAGATTGTCCAGAGAACCTCAGCTATCAGAGCAGTGGCTCTGCCCAACGAGAGCCCGGAGAAGCCCAGACATGGGGCAGTTACAGGGGAGCTGCCCCTCCCACCTGTGAATTCTGCCAGTTGTTCTTAAGGAAAACAAAGGGCATCACAACCTGGAGTTCAGAGTTGTGAGTTGCCCCAGGAACATGGGTTCCCTATGCAGGTGCCTCCCTGTTAAGATTTTGTATATTTTGCCCATTCTTCCCCACAGACACTGTGTGCTTTGAGGGGGGAGGGTGTCCCAGGTGTACAGGTATAGTATTATGTCATTCAACAAGCAGTGGGCATGGAGGGGAGGCCTGGGAAAGGCCTGCTATGGAAGGTGGGATTTGAGGCTAGTCTTGGAGGAAGCCAGAGGTAGACAGAGAGGGAGTGGAGCATTCTAGTCTTGGCAGCCAGCCAGCACAGAGATGCAAATCTGAGAAATGCAGAGATGTGTGTGAGCAACAGAAAATGGACCAGGCTATTTGGATTGTTGGGTAAGTGGAGGGAATAAAGCATAAGAAGACAGAAAGGCAGGAAGGGGCCAGTTTGAGAAGGGCTTTTAACACCAAATAGGATTGTCTATTTGATTCTGGAGGTAAGAAGAAGTCACTGGAGATTATTTTCCTGTATGAGTTTCAGGTAATGTTATTTAGTTTTTGCTGCATCCCTGGAATCTCTCAAAGGTTCATGAATTTGGTGTTTCAAGATTTGTTAGATTGGGGTGGTGATTTATCTTGATGATATTCATATCAATTTTTGGGAAGCTGCCCAGCAGGCTGAATTAGTGTGAGCTGTCTTCTTGCTTCATTCTAGGACAAGCCAGCTGCCAAATAATTGAAATGCCCATCTATGGGGAAGGTGAGGTTCCTGGGGTACAGTATTAGCCAGCAGGGTTTCCCCATAGATCCACACAAGATGGAGGTCTTACTCCATTTGGGGGCAAGACGAGGAGAGGCCTGGCCTCATTAGAGATCTGCAGAGCTTCCTTAAATTTGTAGGGGGTGCCTACTGCTTTATGCCTATGTTTTCAGAGGTCTTCAATGGACACCAGATGAGGACACATTTAATGACTGAAAGTACTCGTTCACCTATCTAGTGATGTCTAAATCTGCAGAAACCATTCATCATTTTGGGGAGATGTTAAAAACCAGTGCAAATAATGTCACTTATCCTTTCTAAGGCTATACTATCTCCTCCCATAGCCCTGTGAGTACTTCATCAATCAATCAATCTGAATTTATTAAGTGCTTATTGTGTGCTTGGGATTATGCAAAATCCTGGGAACAAAAAGAAAAATCAATCAACAAACATTTATTAAGCCTTTTCTAAGCACCAGACACTATGCTAAGAGCTGAGGATACAAAAAAAAAAAAAAAAGAGATAAACATGGTCCCTGTCCTCAAGGAGCTTATACACTAATAGCAAACACTTGTAAATGCAGATATATGCAAGATAAATGCAGAGTAGATGGAAGGTAACTTTAGAAGGAAAGGCTTTAACATCTGGGGGACCAGGAAAGACCTCCTGCAGAAGGGACTTAGAGGACTGAAAGGGTTATGGGCCTGAGGAGAAAACACGGTGTCCTGAGCACAGTAAACTTTGACAAGGACTTTGCATCCACACCAATCCATCCCACTATTTTATGCCCTTGATGCTTGTTCTTGATGGGGGTGGTGGTGGCCAAGCTAATAGTTAAACTGGTGAAGTTGAGTAGGAAAGGTGTGGCTGATCCAGAACATGATTGCTTGGCCACATCAGTGTTAGGAGGAGCAGGCAGGGAATGCATCAGTCTAAAGTGCCAAAGCTTTGAGGGCACATTGATTTTGACAAACAGTTAACCTTCTGACACTTCTTGGGTCTTTTTTATTGACCTAATAACTGACTTCCCTTGATTCTGTCTCAGACCTTTGGATTGTAGAAGAAGCCTTGGTGCACAGACAAAGCCTGGCTTTGGGGTTTATGCTTATCTGGGTCTTAAAACTTAGAAAGACCATTGGTGCAAAAATTTTATTATAATTTTGCTCTGGAATGAAAATCTTCATCCTGTCTCTTTTTGCTTTGCCTTTTAGGTTAAAATGACACAGCTTGGTCCCTCAAGGCATTTCTCAAATTTCAGAACTTCATATCCTGCCCCTTCTTCCCCTGGAAGGGAATTTAGCTCCCTGGTCCTGGTGCTGACCCTAATTACCAGCATACAGTGATTCTCCCTCATGATCTGTGAGATCCATTTCTCATTGTTTGATCTATCTATCTGAGAGGGTTCTAATGACATCCCAGAGAAGAAAGGCCTGTACTCTACAATTCTTCATTCTCTCCCTACATTCAGAATAACTGTTGACTTAATGGTCTTTAAGGACTGTCATATGATATTGGTCACATTTATTTTTGGCTATCATGTGCTGCCAAAGGATCCTTGCCATTGGGCACCCAGCCCAGAGAGGTGACATTTATCTCTCTCTTTTTTTAGACTTTTAGGGAAGAAGATTCTACCACCTCCTAGGCATCCTGCTCAAGCTTGGGTTATCTAGAAACAACAATAACAGCACAGGGTTGGGAGCCAGGAGATTTGAATTCTAGGCTTTGAACTGCTACATGACCTTCAACAAGTTCTGGGGGCTGGAGTCTGCCTGTCTCCTCTTGCTTCAGTTTTCTCTTCTACCTAATGCGATGCTACCTTAAATGTCTCACATCACTGTTGTGAAGACAAAATGGTGAGATAATTGTTTCTGAATCTCTCCCTGTCCAGGTGTTCCCTACTATTAGCTCATTTCTCTTGATGCAATTTAAGCCTATTTGCACGCTGAGATTAATCATTTGCTCAAATGCTTGGGGCTAAATGAAATCAAGCCTGGACGTAGCTGACATGGAACCATAGGGATATGAGTACAGGGCCTGGGATAGAGAAGCTTTGACTGAAAATAATAGGAGCTCATGGAGATTTGGCATTCCTGATGAAAAACGAGCTGTGTAAATGATTTTTACAAAACTGTTATTCACCCCCTAAAATAAACTTTCTCATTCTTATGTTTCTTCTTCAGGAAGGCCATTCTCCTTCCCTATTCTGGATGCTTCATAGGTCCTATAGAATGTATTATTTTTAAGGCCTATTGTCCATAGGTTCTATCATCCAAGCTTTCCTAATTTTTTTACCCTCCTTCAGAAGCTTGGATTTAATTTCTTCTGACTCTTAAAATCCACAGTTCACTTCGAAACTCAGTTCAAGGACCAACTCAGCCAAGAGAACTTTTCTTATCCCTCTCTTCCCTCCCCCAATTATTAATGTTCTCTCCCAAACCTTTGTGTAGTCTGTGTATATCTTGGCTTTTCTCATCTGTGAACAGGTTGCATCCCTCCAGTAGAACATAAGAGCTTTGAGGGCAGGGACTGTCCTAGTTTTATATCCATATCCACAATGCCTGGCACATGGGGATAGGGAATGGGGAACTCACAGGGAAGGACATTTTCTCTTCCAATGCAGATCAACACCTTCTCTGTAGTTTTAGTTTTAGAGACCTGTCAAATTCCCTGAAGGGTTGAGTGACTTGCCCAGGGTCATATGCCCAGTGTCAGTTAACTCAGGTCTTGACTTAAAGGTTGGTTCTCTATAAACAAACTGTGCCCTGTTGCTTCTTATACTTGTTACTTGGCACATAGTAGTTGTTGATTCAGTGATTGACTGCACAGCTATACTCGGTCCTGTCTCCACTTTCTTTCTCTTTCCGGCTCTTTGTGATTGTCATCCAGCTTCCTGATGTATAATCTTGGAATTGTTCAGAATCATGATCAATTCATTCCTCCTTTATTTATAGCCCTTCTTAGTTCTTAGACTTATGGGGTTCCTTCCTCCCCATTCCCTTTCCCATGCCCCAGTATTGTGTGTGTGTTTTTAAATTATCTCTATCTTAAAAGTTCTATCCAAAGGACAACTGCAGAACTTCTATGGAAATTACATTTTCTGGCAGAGTGATAACATGGTGATGGTGCCAGGTGATTTACTCTTTTAATTAAAGCCTTTTTTAGAAAATCTAGTTTTAATGGGCTATATTGACAGGGCCCCAGAGTACAGAGGGGAGAGAAATTGCCCACTTTAAATATTTACCATTTGACCTGCATGATTATGAATGATTTTTGATACAGAGTTTTCACTATTCACTGATTAGCTAGAGATAGAAAGAAGAAATATGTACGTGTGTGTGACTGCTAGTTTGTGTATGAGAGCCTGTAGTGGCTTTAAACCCTCCCACATTTTCCACAACATACAGCATCCTTCCGTGAAGTGACCGTTGTGTTTCCAAAGCTAGGTAATGTAAATCTTGGCAGGTCCTGGAAAGCTGGAAGGATATCAGATGTGGGGCTAGTTATAGAATGGATGCCTGAGGCCCAATGTTAGAGACTAAGGTTAGAGAAGCTGATTACCAGCTTGGCTGGAGGGAGATGGATCTCTCAACCACAAAAAAAAAAAATCTCTTAAGCTTTCAGTAATCTCCAAGCTTTTCCCTGAAACAAAGACTCATCTTTGTTAGTTACATGTTTTTCTGAGTGATGCCAAGTGGATGGCATCATGGGATGCCACAGTCTCCAAAGACTAAGGTGGGGGATCAACCAAAGGGTAAGGGATAGCTTCATGGTAAATATAAGCAGACTGGAGCACCTTGCCAATGATGAAACAGGAAGGAGAAACAGTGGAAAGGACATCATGGAGAGACGTGTTTTTGGAAGAAGAGGAGGGCATGTGTGGAGGTCTGCCTTTGATCTCCATTGGGCTATGTAACCCTGGGCAAGTGACTTAACCTTTCGGCCCCCAACCTACACAGTGAGTCTATAAGCTACTGAACAGTCACTGATTTGCATTGAAAGAAGGAATTTTCTCACTGCAAATTTTCTATAATAATGTAATCATAGTCCTGGACCAAAAAAGAAACACTGAATACTTTCTCTTCAGGATTCCTAAAGATGCTGGCCATCTTTCTCCATAGGATTTATTGTTCCTTCACCTTTTACTATTTTCTGATTTTAGACAGAATGAGTAAAGCAAATATATCTGAAGCCCAGGGGTGTGCTACAGATAGGGACAATATTTAGCACAGCTGGAACCAGGACTTGGCAATGTGGGCAGCTCTTTTGAGCACAACAGGCAGAAAGTAGTAATGAGGAGCAGCTTTTAATATTGCCTTTTTCAAATGCACATTTTTAGTGACCCTAAATTCTTCTTTTTGTAGGACATGTTTTGTGATAAACCAAGTCCCATGTAAGAGGCTGCTTGGAATAGAGGCAACTGGCCTTGATTTTGAGAAAACCTCAGTTCAAGACTCTCATCTGGCACATTGCCTGTATGACCTTAGTCAGCTCACTTTCTCAGTGCTCTGGGCCATTGTCCATCAACCAACCAAAAATAAGTGCATAGTTTATGCCTGACTCTGTCAGCAAATATTTATAAAGCACTTACTGCATACTAGGTACCAGGCTAAACAAAGGGGATTCAGTGGACGGCAAAAACACAGCCCTTGCTTTCATGGCACTCACATTCTGATCAGTGAGACAACATGGGAATAACTAGGTACATATGAGATGTGTAAAGGGTAGGTGGAAGGTAAGCTGAGAAAGCCATTAGCAGCTGCTTGTGAGGTAGGGCATGAGAGGTCTTTTGTAGAAGGTGGGATTCCCTCAGCTAGGGAAACTGAGTTGGAAATGAGGGGTATAGCATTCCAGGGACGGGGGACAATCAGTGCAAAAACATGGAGGTGGGAAATGGAATGTCTTGTATGAAGACGTATAAGAAGGTCAGTATCACTGGATCATAGAGGACATGAAGGGTAGCAAAATGTAAGGGAGCAGAAAATGTAGGAAGGATCCACCTACAATAAATGGAAGAAGCCCTTTCCCAAGGAGCTTACCTTTAAGACAATAAATTGCAGAGAAGAGGCCCAGGGCGTTTGCTCACTTGCAAATGAAGTTGGGGTGGGGGAGCAGGCAAGACCTATCCAACTCACTTGTGTTAAAAAGAAGCTTCACTCTCTGTCACAGTGACAGACAGGGGAATATTATTTCCAACTCTTGTCTAGGCCACATAGTTGCCCCAGGCAGACTCATATATTTAGGCTAGGTGAGAGAGTTTAATTGCAGAATAAAAAGGGTCCTGAATTAACTTCTACGGTGACGTGCCAATCTCTCAGTTTCTCATTCCCATGTCCCTAGCTGAAGTCCTCATCACAGCACCACTCCCTTTTCCCCCCAATCCCCAATTTCCACCAATAATGAGGTTTGGGATAGTGTTGAGTCAACATGGAAGGGAGTGCCTGGCCAAGTGGGCCCAAGCATTTCTTTGTATAACATGGTCAGTGGGATATTCAGATCATGTCTATGTACACAGCCTAGAACCACACCAAATACAAATAGGCTGTCAGGAAACTAAGCATCAGATGGCATATCATTCGAGCCCATTTATTTCCCATTACTGCCCCAGCAGCTACTAAGCACCTCAACTCTTTCTGCTTCAGGGGCCTCCCCCTGTCCGTCCTTTCTGAGCTGGTGAATGGAAATGACTTTGTTTCTGCTCAGTGGCTTAGCATGCCAATTACTTCAAGATGGAAACTTCCCCTTTAGTGACTCAGGGCTGGGCCATGGCATCCAGTGTTTCTCCAAAACATTTTCCCACATACAAAGCACTGGCTTTCAATGACTCTCAATTCCCCTATCCCTCCCCAGAAAATCACTTTCCTTTCTCTAATCTTCCTCCCCACCAGATATTTTTCTCCTCTGATAGTAATGACATTGGAAATCAGCTTTAACTTGACATTAACATAATGGCTATCAGGCTGTGTACTTGGTGTCTTTGCACCCATTACCAACACAATCAACATTACTTTGGTGGGATATCCTACAATAATTGATTCAACAAGGCAATGAGATTCCGGCTGGTAGAGGAACCCTTAGACAATGAGAGAAAAATACATTGTTAGTGGGAGACTCAGTGGACATTACCTTCAAAAGTCTATTTGTGTCTCAAACTCTTGGTGCCCTGAAGTCCTTTCCTAACAGGTCCCTCTTGAAATTATTCTGTCTTTATTTACTTGAGCACATGCTGTATTCCCTCAGTAGAATGTAACCTCCTCGAAGTCTGGGATTGTTTTGTCTTCGTCTTTGTATTACATACAAGTTCCTAGCACAGTACCTTTCATATTACTGTTGTTCAGTTGTGTTGGACTCTTTGTGACCCCATTGGGGTTTTCTTGGCAAAGATGCTAAAGTGGTTTGCCATTTCCTTCAGAGCTTAAATATTTGTTGAGTTGAAATGGGCATGCATAATTCATTATGCTTTTCTTCTACGGTCTGTGGTATCTGAGTGGAGTCCAAGGCATACCTTCAAAAGTCAAGACTGGGCCTGGAGTCTAGCCTTTGGCTTTCCTCTTCCTCTATATGCTTATACAAAGACCTTCATGGTTAATTTTTGGACTAGGTGGTGTTTTCTTTTGGAAGGCATCTACTCAGAGAAGCTCTCCATCAAATGCCTTGTTTTGACTTTTGGTAGGGAATCATGGCAATGTCTAGGCAAGTTGCTTTAAGTTCTTATTTGTAGGATATTGACTTTTGTATATATCTTATCACTTCTACTAGATTGTAAACTCTTTGCAATTGAGATTGAGGTTTCATCCTTTCTCTACCACCCCCAAAACAGTCCAAACCATGATGCAATGGTGATTTTGGTACAGTTACAGTCTTTAGCTTTCCCCAAAGTTGGCTTGTACAAAATCTGCTGTGACCTATAATCTGTTTTCTTTTCCAGTATACACACACATATAATGTAATATGTTTCCTAAAGAGCTGTACTTTGGGATGTTAGTTTTGGCCTTATCTTTCTGTAATAAGGTCTTTGGCCTCACAAGGTGGCTGAAAAGTGGTCCCCCTGATGGAAGAGCATCAGAGAGCCCCACTTTGAGTTGAGTGGTACTAATGAGGGAACTGGATGATCCTTGGGGCATCTGAAAGTAGCCCTTTGTTCCAGGTTATCATGACAGAAGGAAAGAAGGCAAACCACTTGCCAATTTTGTATAAATATGTCTTATTTGAGTGTCCCAAGTAAGTAAGCTTGGCTTGACCTCCTCAACTTACTCAAGGGGAGGCACAGGATTAGATACCCCTCCTTCCCTCAGGCATGAAATCCATGCTCTAGCTCACCAGCTCCATCAGTCCTGATTGCCAGATTTCTTTTCTTTTTTTTTAATTTGACTACTAAAGGGCAGAATAAAAAGAATCCTTCACTATTCAAATAGATGATTGCTTTCCCTCTCCTGTATTTTTTATTAAATAGCACAGCTCTCCCAATGTGCTAATTAGAAAAGAGAGTTTCCATATGGAAAGTAAAAAACAAAACACACACACCTGGAAAGCATCACTCATCTTATTCTTCTCCATTGTTCTTTTTGCCCAAATATTTACTTTACACACCAATATTGTTATCCATTCCAGGAAAATTGAGTCACATAATCTTGTCATTTCACAGAATCTCAGTTGAAATTGTCTTTAGAATCCATTTAGCCAAAGGGTCATGGATTTAAAGCTGAAAGGGACCATAGAGGACACATAGTCCAAGCCTTTCATCTCACAGGCAAGGGAATGAGACTTAGAAATGTTAAGTGACTTGCTGAGGATCACATGAAGATGGGTCAGTGGCATGGCTCCAAGCCAGCTTCCTATCCATTGATGGCTCAATATACACATATACCAATACCATACCTATAAAGTTATCCACCTCTCCAAGTGAAAACTGGCCAGTCCTAGAAGGCCTCCAGGGAAGGAGAAATAATAGCTAGCATTTGTGTTAGCACTTTAAGGTTCTCAAAACACTTTACCCGTGTTATTTCATTTGGTCCTTACAATGACCCTGTGATGTAGGTCCTATTATTACCCCTATTTTACAGACAAGGAAAGTGAGGCTGACTTTAAGTGACTTGCCCAGGGTCATGCTGCCAGGGAGTGTCTGAGGCAGGACTTGAACCCAGATTTTCCTGAGTTAGATATTGTAGCTCCTAGTTGTCCTGGCACTAATTCCCAAGGCATCTGAGTTCACTTTTGGACAGTTTTATTTGTTGGGAAGTTTATTCCTTCTGTTGAGTAAACATTTGCCTCTTTGCAATTCTCATCCATTTTGTATACAGAAGGCTGCCCTTCTGATGACTGAAGACAGCTATCTTGTTGCCCCAAAGACTTCTCTCTTCTAGGCCAAACAATCACAGTTCCATCAATATGCCATAATTTCAGGAACCTTTTTCTTCCTGATTATCTTCTGGACAGTCTATAGCTTGCCAATGTCCTTCCTAAAATATATGTGTGTATGTCAGTGTGTATGTGTGTTTATTGACAATCTGCCAAATATCACTCACCAAATTATTGCTCAGCTCTGACTCTTAAAGTAGATTGTCTTCCTCTCTTGGTAAGAATGAGTGTAGAGATCATTCTTCTTTGACTCAAAATTATTGGTTTTCTTTTTCCCAGAGGGAACACAATATATTCATGGAGAAATAGACTTCTAAGGTCCGAGTCACATCCTGGAACATCCCAATCTGACAAGACTTCATGGAATTCATTATAGGTCCTTGGGCAAGAATTTCTACAATTCTCCCCCACCACCCAGGAAGGAATTGTCAGAGTATCCATAAGACTTGTGACTGGTTTACTTATTTCATTTTAAAATTTTGGTTGGTGAGCCCTGGGGTATCAGTTGCATGTTATGCATTCAAAATGGAAATAATTAAAAAAGATTTGAACAAGCTTTGTCTGTTTCAGGCTGATTCCATAGACCAAGCCTAAGCTTTGAGTTAGTTTCACATTGACTTCCAAGTTTACTGCCTTGCATTCTCCATATGGAGCTGTTCTTTATTTCCATTATCTAACAGATACAATATTATTGACATTATAGTATCCAAATATGATATATATCCAAATATATATCATATTTGATATAGAATCAAATATGAAATCTTCTATATGCTTTTTAAAGACTTTATATTCTGGCCTCAAGCTACCTTCCCAGCCTCATTGTAAAGTATTTTCCTTCCCGTAGTCAACAACCAAGCTGAATTGACCTTCCCTTTGTGCCTCACACATGGTAGTCCATCTTCCATCTCTGTGCCTTTTTTCCTGGCTGTTTCCCATGCCTGGAGTGTCCTCTTGCCTCATCTTTACCTCATGGAATTCCCCTCTTCTTTCAAGTCTCAATTCAGGTACCACCTTCTGGGAGACCTTTTCAGAAATGCACAATTGCTCATGCCCTCCCTGCCTAATGACCTTGTATTTATTTTGCATTTATTCTGTTTATATTGTCTGTTTATAATTTAAAATCTACTTGTTATTTCTCCCAATAAAATGTGAGCTTCTTGCCAATAGTTTATTTTGTTCTTTATATTCCTATCCCCAATGCCCAGGACACTGCCTGGCATATAATAGGTACTTAATAAATCCTTGTTGATTGATGGATTTAATCATTCAGCTCTCCCTCCCTCCTGCAACCCCCTAATTGTGGCTCCTGATGTTTTCATGGATTCTTTTCACAAATGCCAGTTTATTGAACTCATACATGGAATATTAAGGAGCTCTACATGCCTGATTCTGAGCTAAAATTAGGGCTGCTAATCTTTCAGCTAGAAAATAGCACCATAATTGCCCAGGAAGAAAAGGGGCGTATAGGTTGCAATTGGCACCAGTAGAGGGAGTGCAGAATGTTAAAACATGGCGTCATTAAGCCCACCCCTCCTTTTGGGGATAAGGAGCCTAAGCTATGGAGAGGAGAAGGAAGTTGTAAACGGCCATAAAGCTGACTAGAAGCAAAGCAAACTGGGACCTGAATTCAGGTCTCAGAGCTGAGTGTATTGTTCAGCTGACTCGCCCACTGTTGAGATCACAGACCATCACAATCCCATTTACAAAGAAAGGATCAGGGATCAAATGTTCCTCACTTGAAGAGACTTGGGTTGGGAGAATGGGGCTTTGGCCTGGGGGTTATCTGATGTGAACAAAATTTGGAGGGTGCCCTGTGAGAGTAATGGAGAAATGCTAAAGCTCAGCACCTGGTTGTTGCTTGTCTTTCATTCTCAAAAAGGACCTTGACATCAGGAAGGTGATGATGCCATAACTTGCAAGTGAATTGGATTTAAGTGAGGGAGGACTGTGCATGGTCACCAGCCTCACTTTCTCCTCTAGAGTCATCTGGGTCCAATGGCAAAATATAGATCAGGACAAATGGAGATGGCCCCCAGCACCTAGTTAGTAATAATAGGATCAGGATAGGGACCGCTGTTATTTCATGATACAAGGAAGTCTCAGGTGAAGAAATTGCCTCTGCCAATGGAGGTTAGCACCTTCTCTGTTATTTATAGTTCTATAGAGTTGTCAAGATCATTGAGGGGTTGAGTGAATTGTTCAGGGTCTGATAGTCATCAAAATAGGAAGCTACCAGCTAGGCTGGAGTGGTCTCCCCTCTATGTCATGCTCTTCTTTCTCCCCCTGAATCTCCCCTCCTATCTTAATTCAAGGAACCCTTCATACTACCGTAAATGCGGTATCTGGTCATGCCCAGGGGTGAAAGTCCTGAGCTGTGGCTTTGTTCACTGAGAAGCCTTCACCTTGTGTTGTTCCTGATGATGAATTCAGAAGGAAAAGATAAAAAATTCACTTCCTTCTCCTCCTGGAGCCACTTTTGGTGCCCGTGAACTTCTATATTTGGAAGCCAGCTACTTGCACAAAATGGTGGAATGAGGGGACATTAATAACTCTTTGTGCAGCCTCTGGAGATGTGGCCAAGCTGCAGACAGTGGAGCATGAACACACACACACACACACACACACACACACAGAGTCATCAGGGGCTGATCTTCACCCTGTGCCTGCATGATTACTCTCCAGATCGCACACACATATATATAGCAAATATATATATTTGCTTTTTGGAGGGCAGTTGGGATTAAGTGACTTGCCCAAGGTCACATGGCTAGATGTGTGTGTGTGTGTGTGTGTGTGTGTGTGTGTGTGTGTTAAGCATCTGAGGCTGGATTTGAACTCAGGTCCTCCTGACTCCAAGGCCAGTGCTCTATTCACTGCGACACCTAGCCACCGCATTCACTGTGCCACCTAGCCACCCCAATCACCCATAAATATTGAAAGTCAAGGGAGAAACATAAAACCAGGGCAATTTATGAAATTAGATATGACTTTTGACTTTGGGAGGAGCTGAGGACTCTGACCGGATTGGACTCTGGGAAATGCTTCTTTAGGAGCTGAAAACAGCCCAAGTCATCATTAAAAATAAAGTTGTATTGATGCCTCTTTAAAAAAAAACTATAGTGATTTCCTGGTATATCTGTTCCCACCTCCCACCATAGAGTTATCCCTTTTAATAGAGAAAAAATGAGGAAAAAAAGCTAACATGGAGATTACATGACAAAACATGCAACATTCCACACCTGCAATCTACCATCTTTCTGCCAAATAGTCAATCCATCAATAAGCATTTAATAAAGTTCTACCATGTATCCAAAACTGTCAAGAGAAGAGAGATACAATCTGTTTGTAAGCAATATTGCTCACTGCCTTTAATCTGATTTCAACTGCCTGTGCTGAACTGTGTTGTGTTTGTTGTAGTACTGTATCTAATGTATATATTCTTCTCCTGTTTTTTCCTTCCTTCAGGATAGTTCATATTAGTCTTCCCAAGTTTTTCTGAGTTTGCCATATTCATAATTTATTATGGTACCATGATGATAATGATTAGCATTATGATAATGATTAGCATTAATATAATGTTTTAGGGAGGGAGACCAGTGGGTACCTGGCATGGGGGCATCATGTTCCATGGAGTGAAACCAGGCAGAGTAACAGATGCAAAATGGAGTGAGCCCTAAAGTCCAGTTTCTGTGCTCTATAAAGGAAGGCAATGGGAGGAGTTTGGTATTCCATCCTCCAGCCCTCCAATCAGAGGGTAGAGGAGACTGAGGGAGTCAGGGTGAGTCAAGGCTTGAAATACCAGCATGGTAGTGATATTAGAGGAGATGAGCTTAATCAAGCTGTTCCATGGAGTTGAAACCAGTTAAGTTCCTGACTTAGAGTCAGGAAGAACTGGGAAAAAATTTCATCTCAGACACTTACTAGTTGTGTGACTCTTGACAAATCACTTAACCTCTCTCTGTCTCAGTTTCCTCATCTATAAAATGAGGGAATTGGACTCAGTGGCCTCTAAATTCCTCTTGAGCACTAAATCTTGATTCTCCATTCCTACGGGCTGCCTTAGTTTCTAGTTCTTTGCTACCACAATAAATTCTGCTGTGAACATTTTGGTAATTCCAGGACTCTTCCTTCTGCCTTTTATCTCCTCTCTCTCTCTCCCTTTATTTCCTTGTCTGATTCCATGTCTGATACCAAGATTACTGCATGGACTTCTCTTGAGTTGAATTCCTTCTTTTTAAATGTAGGATTATTTAGTGGGAAAGAGGGTAGAATAAATGGAAGCAAAGGGACAAAACATGTACATGAGAGACATCTTGAGAGGGAATGTGTTCAGAGGCAGTTAAAGTCACACTCACTTGGAATATTCTTTTCTTGGGACTCATGGCATGTGATTTTTGGCTTCAGTGGAGGCCAGAGAAAGGAAGTAATAGAGGATTGATTTCTTTTGGGGAAAAGGGATATAAATATTGCATTCTGCTCTGCATGTTCATTGTTTAATGAAGTTTTCCTTGTTTTCAAATGGGAACTAGAAGATCCTATATTTGGTGGTGGTGGGGAAGTCCTCAAATGTAAAGCTAGAGTAAATTTAGGACACAGCAGCACCAAAAACCATCCTGTCTTTGAAATAAGAGCAACGGAGCAGGGGTTTGGCTTGGGGAGTAAGAAAGGAAAGAGGATTTATAAAAGGCATTTGGTTGACAACATTTTCCCTTCCCCCCTTCTAATCACACATACACCTTTGCATTTCTCTCCAACAAGGGCCTCCATTTTGGGGGGTGCCCCAACCAACCTTGATTTTTCTCCTGACTTAGCTTCTGATTCCCCAGACCTATCTACCATACCTCAGCTGCAATTTCAGTCTGGAATATCTCTGTGCTCTGCTAGCCCCCTTCCCCTGTTTGGAGTTCCATTTTGGGAAGAGGCCCAGGTTGTCCCGCCTTCATTTCCCTCTTGGTTCTTCTTCTGACTTCCAGACTATGCTACCTTGCCCCTGCTGTAGTACCTTCTTTTTTGTCCTTCTTGTTTTTTTAGGTCCCTTTTGTGTGTTGTATTAGACATGGAATATAACCTCCCTGAGGGGAGGTATTTTTTCTTTTTGCTTATAGTTCTATGTACAGGGTTTAGTGCCTGCCATATAGTAAGCACTTGATAAATTTGTTGCCTCTCTCTCTCTCTCTCTCTCTCTCTCTCTCTCTCTCTCTCTCTCTCTCTCCACACAAGACACACACACACTAATTCAACCCCTGTGAGACAAGGAAGAAGGAGGAAAGGAAGAGCAGATAAGGGTTGCAAGGAACACTCCAAGGTCTATTTGGGTCCACCCTTAAACAAAGAGGGTGACATTCTTTTCTCATTTCTCTTCTTCCTCATGCCTTGACAAATCAAAGAGAACTGGATATTTACTATTTTTTTTACATTAATTTAGGCTTTAATTCTAGTTTAAATTGCTGAGCTTGTCAGGAAGATTTGGGTTCAAATTCCACATCAGACAATGTCTAGTTGTGTGACTATGGGCACATCACCTAACCCTCTGAGCTTCATTTTCCTCATCTGTAAAATGGGCCAATTAATGCCTGTATTGGCCCCTTGGGTAGTTTGCTATGAGGTTTGAATGAACTAATGAAAGTGAAGCATTTTGCAGACTTTAAAGCCCATGTAAATGCCAGTTATTACCACGAGAATTCAGACCAAGGATTCAGCAAATATTTTTAGAGCACCCACCATACTCAGTACCCTGTCCTACAGCTCTGGGAGGAAAATGGAAGTTGGGATCAAACACAGGCTCTACCCTTAGAGGGTTTATAGCCTAAGAGAGGCACTATGTTGGTGCTGGGGGTACAAAGATGGAAAATTATATGGGCTTTGCCCTCAAGAAACTTAAAAATGAATGGGAGGATGCGGAACAGCAAAATAAAATAAAAGTGGAATGTAGTAGGAGCAAAAAACAGCTGAAGACAAAGCGCTAGGGGCCAGTTTAAGAAGGGAAGAATCACTTTCAGCTGGGTGGATCAAAGAAGGCAACAGGGAGGGGGCACCCAAGCTGAGGCTTAGAGGGAGGGAAGGATTGTCACTGGCAGAGAGAGGGAGGAAGTGGATTCTAGGCTGTGGAAATGACTAACACAGATTCTCCAAGAAAGGTGCCTCAAAGAACGAGGGAGGGGATCAGCTTGGGAAGGAAATATGGTAGAATGAAAAGACCATGACAGTCAGAGTCAAAGGTCTGGTACAGAAGGAGCATGGTTATCAGGTAGGAAGCAGAAACTGTGGAACAGGAGACAGTCCAACTCTGCTGAAATGGGGTGAACCAACCCCCAGAGAGACTGCCCTCCCATCATGGTTATGGAGGGCAAAGGGAGGCACTTCTGGAAGAGGGATATCATGGTGATAGTACTTTGGAGGTGGGGCTTGCCAAGAGGGTAGGGCTACACCTCTCCAATGGACTCCCTTTGAAACTCAAAAACCCCAGACTGAACATCTAGAGTCTGAATCCCCCAAGCCACTTGCAGCCTTGGGTTGGTGAAGGACCATGAAACAATCTCTGGTCGAAACATGGGCTGTTGTTGGAGGAATTGTGAACGCCTGTATATTGGTTCTCTAGACAAATGAGGGAGAATCATGTCCCCCCTGTATATTAGTACTCTGGACTAATCTCTGATTGAATGGGAGGTATGAAATATACCAAAATAATGTAAAAGTAGAATGTGGTAGGGTCAAGGAACGATTCATGACAAAGTTCCAGGACAATTTAAGGAGGGAGAAATCCCTTTCGGCTGGGTTATGTGAAGAGGAGGGGTTGCTGAGAGTGGAGATCGCCTCATCCTTTGTATTCATGTCCCCAGTGCCTAGTGGAGGGCCTGACACATAGTAGGCATTATAATAAACGTTTGCTGATTGACTGATTGACAGAGAAGGGAATAATGTGAAATAAGTCTGGAAAGGCAGAATTGAGCCAACTCATGGAACCCCTGAACTAATAACTGGGGGCTCTGCCTTCTTGTAGAAGGTAGCAAAAGAGCTGCATCTCAAATACCAATCAAGGGGATTTAGATTGATGAAGGGCTACAGAAAATGGATAGTCCACTGTCTTACTTGGGAGGCCCAAGTCCATAATCCTCAAGCAAATCACAATGTTTCTGGTCTTCACTTTCCTCATCTGTAAAATGAAGGCATCAGATTGGATCACTCTTAACCCTTCTAGCTGGAGACCTGTGACTCTATGAACTATGATCTCATTGTGGCAAACCCATATTGTTTGTCATTAACTCCTGTAGATTCCCTCCCAGACAAGGACCCTTATTTCATAGGTTTCTCCTAATTGCTCCCTCCTCCTAAAGTGCCTTGCCCAGGTTGTCCCAGGAGAAGTCCCTCACTGGGTTGCTCCATCTAGCCTTTTTCTTCCATAGAAAACCTTCTCCTCTGATGGTTTGGGGCTGCTACAATGATGGTACTAAATGATGCCACAAACATTTGATATCAGTATGACAGGCTTCTACATTCTCCAGTAAGCATCTCTAGTCTTGCAAGTATCTTGTGTAAGTTGCTTTGAACCCCTAGTAATTTGATCACAGATTTGCTTGGTCTGACAAGCTAAGACATTTTATCCTGTTGGCAGTTAGAGGCTGTTGAGGGCTCTAAGTACACATTAAAAAAGTTTTAAGAAAATACCAATAAGGTGCTGGGCCTAAGGTTAATGATTTCAATTTTTTTTATTGTGCAGAGGCAAGTGGATTTAGGAATGGGATATTAGGAGAAATCTGAGACTAGGGGGTTCCTGCATAGATCCCTCCTTTCATCCACGAATAAACAAGTATTTATCAGATGCTTACAGACAGGAGCTGAACTAGTTGGGTTTGGGCATTATAACAGAGCAGGGAGCCTGCCATTCTTATTATCCTGTATTCTGATTTTCACCCTGTGGTGACTGGGGAAGTAGCTTATGGACCCAGCTCCTGCTGTGTTCAGTCTGGGGGTTTTGAACATGTACGGGGTCCAGTTAGGTGGGTACAATTGGCACAACTTGGCTTTTGCCACAGAGTTCACTGCAAAGGCCCCTTTATACTCTTGGGTCTTATGAATGCATGATACAGTGTTTCTCCTTGGAGCATGGAAGGGCGAATGTGATCTTTGTCATGGGTTGTCACTGTTGGATTTGAAGCCAAATAGGTGAGATTTCAAAGGAGTTTTCACATTCAATAGATTTATTCCTATTTCCCTCTGACCTTTCTTTTATCTAGAGACCCTCTTCTAGGGGGTGGGATCTGATTAAAAACAATAACAACTCCCAGCTAATAAGTATTTAATGCTTGACTTGAGCCCAAGGGAAAAAAGCCCTTAATGACATAATTGACTGCTACTGAACCCGGTTCAGGTAACAGGCTGTAAGCTTATTCAGAAGGAGCTGGTAGAAAGCCCAGATGATTTTTTCAGAGGGAGGCAGGGGAAGAGATTAAAGCATCTTAATTTTTAAAAGAGAAATAAGTTCATGATATTTGTCTGGTACATGAATCGTTCCCCTATTGAGAGTTTCAACAGAAATATTTCTAAGAAGCCCAGCTTGCTTCTGGAAAGAGAAGATACAGAAATCCCTCCCTCCCTTTCCTCCCTCCTTCTTTTCCTTCCCTCCCTCTTCCTTTTCCTTCCCTCCGTTCCTCCCTCCTTTTCTTCTCTTCCTTTTCCTTCCTTCCTTCCTTCCTTCCTTCCTTCCTTCCTTCCTTCCTTCCTTCCTTCCTTCCTTCCTTCCTTCCTTCCTTCCTTCCTTCCTTCCTATAAAGGTGA
This sequence comes from Gymnobelideus leadbeateri, assembly GCA_011680675.1. Classification (NCBI taxonomy): domain Eukaryota; kingdom Metazoa; phylum Chordata; class Mammalia; order Diprotodontia; family Petauridae; genus Gymnobelideus; species Gymnobelideus leadbeateri. The sequence goes on along the minus strand of WOXC01008499.1, from coordinate 154,840 downwards.
GGTCTGCAGAGATATTTGCCTAGGATTTACTACTTTCTTCCTGAGGACAAAGCTTTTTGTTTATCATATTTCCTGTTTTCTAACCCCCCCCCCCCCCCCGCCCCATCAAGGCTTCCTTGAAATTGGCTTAGTGGAAAAAACATTGACTTTTTTTTGTCAGAATTTCTGAATCCAAGCTTTGTCACCTGCTTACCATGGGTAGCTAACTCACTGACATTTATAGGGTCATTGAAGATTTGCCAAGCACATTTAATATATTATCTCACTTGAGCTTTATAGAAACCCTGTGAGGTAGATGTAATTATCATCTACATTTTATAGATGAAGAAATTGAGGCTGAGAAAGGTCACATGACTTACTTAGGGCAATACAACTGACAAATATCTAAGGCAGGATTTGAACTCAGGTTTATCCCTCTAACTTGGTGCCATCTAGATCTCTTTACTTCATTAGGACCTGCATTTCTATTTAATGGGAAGCAGATGGAAATGCTTCTCTTTTGCACTGAAGTCTCATTGGCATTTCCTGTTTAGAAATGGATGATTCCTACCCTGCCTTTGTGTGATTCTGCTTTATGGATGCATTCACCTGCTGGAATGAGTCACATGCAATGATTACATTGGATTATACCAGTTTGAGAATTTTTGTGGAATTGATTCTCAGACTGAGTTGATGTCTAAGTGATAGCTTTAAAGCACTTTCTCCTTCTTTCCTTTTTACTGATATTTGAAATTCTTCCCTTCATCATGTGATTCCTTTGGGTCAGCACATAATAGGCAAATGTCTCTGGGAGACAGAGCACAGTAAATTATTATCAGCTTTGCCTCTGGTTTCATAGTCAGTGAATTTTGGTAAATAATCAGTCAATCAACAGGCATTTATAAGTGCATACTGTGTGCTAAGAAGATTGATTATAAGGCAATCTGGAGACATGATGGGCTTGGCATCAGAAAGATCTGGGTTAAAATCCTTGCTGCAAATGTATTAGCTGTGTGACCCTGGGCAAGTCATTTGATAGCCTTAGGCTAATAATGCCTATAGTGTTATGAGGATGAAAAATAAGCATTTATAGCATGCTTACTATGTTCTAGGCACTGTGCTTAGCACTATATATAAAGATTATCTCATTTGACCCTTACAACAATCCTGGGAGGTAGGTGCTATTACCATTCACAACTGACAGCTGAAGAGGCAAACAGGCTTGTCTATGGTCATATAACTAGTAAGTATCTGAGGCCAGATTTGGACTCAGACCTTCTCCAGGTCTAGAACTCTATGCTGTCTTATGAGACTCAAAGAATTTGGAAAACTTTAGAGTGTCAGCTATTATTATATGGTCTTCTCTCTCTTCCCCCCTCTCACCACTCCCTAAGAGACATGACTCATAAAGGGCATAATGTATAGAGTGGTTGCAATCTGCATATATGGAGGGAAAACCCACACCAAAGTGTCCTGGAAGTATTGAAGTGAGCAGCAGTCACTAATATCTCCCTGAATACCAGCATATATATATATATACATATATATATATGTATACACACAAACATATGTATATATAATATGTATATGATGCACAAGTATATGTATGTTTATGGGTATATACATACATAGTATATACTTACATATGTGTGTGTATTGCCTTCTAGAACAAGGGTGGGGAATCACCTTTTGAGGCCACATGTGTGTCCTCAAGTGTAAGTGTTTAATGTCATTTTTGTCTTTGTGTGCCCAGAACTTGGCACATAGTAGGGGGTTTGCTTGTTTATTAATACCTACTGACTGATGGATCATCAGATCCTCTCTGAGAGGAGAGGACATAGTCAGGGTAACCTGAGGCACCAATGCTCTCAAGAACAGCCCCTTAGCCCAGGAACTGCAGACCGGGATGGGAGACTTTGCTAAGAGATGGAGGATGTCAGGTGGCTGGGCTTAAAGAATAAGTAGGCAGGTGCTGAAGACCTAAATACTCTAGCCCAAGGCCAGCATTGCTTGGGATCTTACCTACCTGCCCAAGGGCATCTCCACCCACTCTGCCATGACTTAAAAGGAAAACCAGAGGCGAATTTTGAAGTTATAGTCTCGGGGTACCAGCTTCTAAGACTGACTTTGACTGTACCCTTTAGAAGGCTGCAGGGTTTCTTTTTAATTGAAACAAAACACTGCCAGAAAAAGCCCTTCATGAGATTCAGAGAATCTGAGAATCTCAGAGTCTGCTAGGAGGAAGGCACCTCAGGGGTCACCTGTTCAGACCCGTATGTGCAGAAGATTCCAACTTTACAACCCACTTAACAAATGGTCCCACACCCTTTGCTTGAAGACCTCCAGTGACAGGGAACTCACTACCTTCTAAGACATTGATTCCAAGTTTGGACAACTCTCAATTGTCAGAAAGTTTTTCCTTACATCAAACCTAAATCTGCCTCTTTGCAACTCCCATCCCCTCCCTGTTTCTCTTTGTTATGCTTTCTGGAACCAAACAGAACAAATTGAATCCCTCTTTGATTAATCAAATATAATGGTCTATTGCTACTCCAAGAGTCAGCATGGGATGATGTATAGGAAATTAGATTTGGAAACATCAACTGCTTTCTAGGTTTATTCATCTGGGCAAGTCATTAACTTCTCTGTGCCTCAGTTTCCTCCTCTGTATAAACATGTGATGATGTCCACGGTCCTTCTGGTTTTAAGTCTATGATTTCCCATTTTCTTGTTATTTTGCCCCAGGTTTTAAGTTAGTTTAATGCTGAACTAAATGTATCCACAGCTGGGCAAGGGCTTTTTTGGCACCATGGTCTATTTCCCAAATATTGACAAAATATGTAACCTAGGAAGTCTGCAGATAGAGCAGTCATCATTGGCCAAAGGAGAGTGTCATTCTAGACTCTAGAAATAGGTTCAACTATTTTGGTCTTAGGGCCCTTTTACAATCTTAAAAATTGTTGATGTGAGTTGTTTCTATTATTATTTGATGTATTAGAAATCAAAATATCTTAGGATTATTTTGAAAATAGTTTTGACTTTGTGGACCTCCTGAAAAGGTCTTGGGGACCCCAAGGGGGTTTTGGACCACACTTTAAGAACCTCTGATCTAGACATTAAAAGCCTGATGAGTTTTGTTTCCTAGCATGCCACATGGCTGCCTGAAAGAATTATGTGCTCCTCAGCCACCCAAAGAGGTTTTTTCCAAACATCCAAAGATTCACTTTCTGCATAGAACTTTTTTATTACTCCCCACCCCTCACCCCAAAGCAATGAGATTCAAGTGGAGCATTTAAACATCTCCACCAATGAATCACTCTGAAATTATGTCACATTATCATAGAAATGATCACTTCTGTGCTTGGTCCCAATAGTCCCATAATCTCTAATAAAGCAGTTTATACATGTTTAAGCAGGACCACAGTGCCCCAGAAAAACGGCTTTACATTGCTTTCATAATAAAAATACAATATGATTCGGGCAGTTTTACATGAAGACCAAAATGTCTGCCTTCGGACCAAAGCAGTTCACTCTGCACTTGGGAGAGCAACTCACCTTCACCCCCACCCTCCCTTCCTCAGGTGGGCATTCAAAGCTTTTTCATAAATGAAGATCCAGTCCCAGCTGAAAGCCATATGATTTTCTTGTCTATACACTCTTTCAAAAGCATTCCCAGCTGTGGATTTAGGGAAGAAAAAGCAAAAGGCCCTACCTTTGTTGCATGGTTGTCATCCTTTGCGGGGGGCCAAGGATGGAGATGTCCTGAAGTGAAGGGATGGGAGGAAAGAATGGTTTGCACCAAGATTCACGTTCAGAATATGGAGAAAACAAACAAATGGGCCCAGCCCTAAGAGGGATGGGTGCAAAACAACCCTTCAGAAATTACATGATGCATCATGAGGGACAAAAGAACCATTGAGACAAGGCAATTATGGAGATGGCATTTTCAACAGGTATTGCCAAAGTCTTCAAAACCACAAAAGCCTTTTAAAGTTCCTAATTACTTTCTGTTTTCTCTCATCCAAGGAAAGGAGGAAGGATCCGCTTGGAGGGGCAGTAAGGTAATTTACTGGAAAGCCTTGTTTTCAGACAATGTTCTTCCATTCCCTCCCTCCTGTAGACTCCCTGTATCTTAGCCTGGCGGGCTCTGCACCTGAAATGAAATGTATTGGTAGACAAACATCTCCAAAATGCTCTGGAGACAGGTGCACACAGATGTAATATATCAACAAAACCTGTGGCCTCGGGGCATGTTCCAGGCTTTTGCAAGCTTTTAAAAGTGAAAAATAGCCAGAAAAATCACTGGACAACCCTACTCAAAGGGAGAAGGGTTCTGCATGGACAATCCTATACTGATATAAATTGGGGAGGAATAGCAATATGTAGTGAAAGACAGAAATGGAGAATTGTTTATCTGAAAGTGAAAGAGTGAGGAATCTAATGGAGGAAGAGGAAGAGATAAAGAGACACATGCAGAAAAAGAGACAAATCAACCAACATTTTTATGAAGCACTAATTATCTACAGAGAGCTATTCTTAATAAATGCTTGTTAATTGATTTCTGTCTCTCTGCATGCACACACACACACAGATATATAGAAGCTGTGTGGTGTAGCAGATAGAGAATTAGTTTGGATTCACAAGGTCTGGGTTCAAGTTCAACTCTGATACCCAAGACCTAGAGACCCTGGGCAAGTCACTTAACCTCTAAGCAACTGTCTAAGGCACTAAAATTGGAGAGAAAGTGTCAATCAGCTTTGGGAGAGAGGATCTACCTTGTCCAGGAGTACCTTACATTAATGAAATCCTGGCTCCAGTCCCTATATTGTAACCTTAATAGAGGTATATAGAAAATAAATAAAAGGAGGAATTTGTAGGAATGGTGAGTTTCTTGAAAGGTCCCAGGGAAAGGTAATGCTTGAACTGAATTTTTAGAGAGATTAAGGATTCCCAGAAGTGGAGGTGAAAAAGGAGTATATTAAAGGCTGAGGGACAATCACTTCAGAGGCACAGAGGAGGAAATTAGGAGGAGGAAAATGAATTGTGTGTGAATTACAGTAAGAAAGTGTGGCTGGATTGTAAATACATTGCAAGAAGTAGAATAATAGATGATAAAGCTGGAAAGGAAGGTTGGGGCCAGGCACAAGTGCTTTAAATGGTAAAATGAAGTGTTTGTGTTTTTAGTTTAGGGACAATAGGGAACCACTTTAGTTTATTGATCATAGGGCAGAGACACAGGCAGATCCCTGGCTTAAGAATGCCACTTTGGCAGTTGTGAGGAAGATGTATAGAAGAGAGGAGAGATTTAGGGTAGCTAATTAGGAAGCTCTTGTAGTAGTCTAGCAGAGAGGTGATGTAGGTCTGGTGATGGTAAGAATAGATTGTTGTTCAGTAGTTTTTTTTTTTTTTTAGCAGTGCCTGACTCTTTGTAAACCTATTTGAGGTTTTCTTGGCAAGGATACTGGAATTATTTGTCATTTCCTTCTCTAGATCATTTTACAGATGAGGATACTGTGGCAGATAGGCTTAAGTGACTTGTCCAGGGTTGCAGAGCTAGTAAGTATCTGAGGTCAGATTTGAACTCAAGAATATGAGTTCTATCTTGTCCAGTCTTGGAGTGTTATCACTGTGCTACCCAGCTATCCAAGAATGGGTAGGAATCAACATATCTGAGGGATGTTGTAGAAATAGAAATGACAAGATTTAACAGCTGATTGGTTATGGAAAGGTAAAAGAGAGTGGGGAATTGAGAATGAGTATCTGTGGCCAACATGGGTAAGTAAATTATGGTGTGTATTAACTATAATAGAAAGGGAGAGGGATGGGGGAGAGAATGGGAGAGAGGGGTGGAGGGAGAGAGAGAGGAGAGGAGAGTGGGGGGTGGCAGGCATGAGAAGCCTCATGATTTAGTGGAGAAAGAGGATTTGGAGTAAGGAAAAATATCAATCAAGTCATAGGACCATAGATGTGGGGCTGAAGGGACCTTAGAGATCATCTCCCATGAGTCTTCCATTTTATAAATGAGGAAACCAGTGGGCAAAGAGGTGAAAAAATTTGTTCAAAGTTCTACAGGTTGTAAATAACTGGGAGAGACAGGATCTTAAATCCAGATCTCCAATCGATCCTTTCAACAATTAATTAATTTACTGATCATGGGAAAGTCATTTAATGTCTTGAAGCTTCAGTTTCCATACCTCTAATCTGGGAAAAAATACTTTCTGACCAAGTTGTGGGGAGGATCAAATGGCATAGTGAATGTTAACTGCTTTGTGAACCTTGAAAGCATTTTAGAATGTTGGCTATTACGTTATTTCAAGAAGATGGGATGAATTTCTTAGTCATGTGCAGGGATGTTGATGTCTAGACATAAAGTACTACTCAGGATGTTAAACTAGTTGCATCATGGTAGATAAGAGGAAAAAGAAAAATCCTAAATAAATTATGGTCTAATCTATGTTTTTCCTCACTTTTTTAAAGCAAAGGTGTCAACCATGAGAAAAACAAATAAACTGAAGTTTGAGGATTATAATATTTGGGACCAAATTTCTTGTTGCTTACTTCCATTGAATTTTATTTCCATTGGATTTCCACTTGGTTTTCAGTAAACTGAGGGACAGTGTTGAGCAGTGGCTTAATTAAATGATTATAGCAGCTCTTAATGGTCAGGGGAAAGTTGCCCAATATCCATATTTCTGGTTTACTTCATGCATGCCTTCTTTAAGTGGCACTTTTGAAATTGATTTTTTGAACCCCCAAGTGTAAGACTTTACATTTATTCTTATTACATTTCATTTTGTTTGATTCAACCCTAGATGTTAGCCTGTCAAGGTCTTTTGGGATCCTGACTGCCATCCAATTTGTTTTGTATCCCTTTCAGCTTTATACCATCTAGAAATTGAATTATCTTGCCAGATGCTTATCCAAAGTGCTTAGTACAGTGACATAGAAAGAGCTTAGTAAATGCTTATTAACAGACTCATCTCTGTTCATTGCTCCTTCCACTCCTAAGTAGAAGCAAAATTGATCATATTTGGCTGGGGCAGAACCTGAAGAAAACCAGACAAAATAAAACATTAAAGTATAAATCAGAGGAAGGCACAGGATAAGAAAATATTGGCCAAAATTGGGAATTTTGAATTGCCAGGTTTTTTTCATGATACTTTGTCTCCATTATAAGTAATCATTATTGGCTATTTTTCTATAAACTTTGCTGGTTTTCTAAGGTTTTACAAAGTCATGAGAGTAAAAAGGACGATAATCAATGATGGGTTATTATTTTTTTATTTTCAACTTGGTCATATTTGAAATAATAGTACAGACTTTGATATACATTTGGATAAATAAACCAGAGATGTAGTTCATCCATTAAGATGTCTCTCTGGGTTGGTCATTGCCAACAAACAGTGAGTGAGTTGGATGTAGAGCTGAATAGGAGGAAGAGAGTGGGCTAGATTGCCTTTGGGTAATTTCAAAATTCTTTTAATGGCCCCAGGCTTTTCCCTAAAAATCACCACTGCCACCATTACCACCACCAAAAACTAAAGCAAAGGACCATGATTTTAAAATACTAGTTTTCATTCCATGATGTTATATGGTTGTGAGTGATGGAAAAGCACAGACTCCAAAGAATTTAAGTTATAGGTCACGCCAATGGTAATGGAGAGGTGCAGGGTAAATGAACAGGTTGCAACACATTACAAATGAATGATTGTACAGAGAAGGGCATTAATGGATCAGGGACAGTGACAGAGACTGGATCTATTATTGCATTTTTCTAGGGTACTCTAAGATGATAAAACTCCTGGCTCTGAGGTGGCCTCTCTGTTTGCCACCCCATGATGCCCTTATACAGAGAGTTGCATTATCAGAGAAAAAAATATATGAGATTGTCACATTGCAAGAGTGAGGGGTAGCCAATGGGCAGCCTTTATATTCTATCAGTATCCATGTAATGGCAAAGTTCTAGAAAAAGGATCACCTCTGCCCATCACCTCTTAGCACATTGGATGAACTCTTTGTAGAAGATGTCACTGGGTGACATGGACAAGAGTTGCATAGGAAGGGAAGTCATGGAAGGATTGTGATCTATGCCACCGGGGGATTACTCCTGCAAATGAGATTACACATCCATTGAAATTAAGTTCCGACTTCTAACCATGGATCTAAAACTCTCCTGGATATAGGATAATTCCATTTTTTAACACCTCAAAGCCTGACATGCTCCACTGTTGATTTCCCCTTTCAAACTTGCGTAGCTTCCTTCTGTCTTTCTTAAAGAAAATAAAATTAAGCCAAATGATTAGAACAATCTCGTAACATTTCTTATGGTGTTTCACAGAATAGGATGGCAACCCAATAATTTTCAATAACAGATGATCCTGCATACACGATGGCCATTCTTACAATCTCTTCTTATCACATAAAAGTACATCTTAATATACATTAATAGTTCCAAAGGAACAATCTTGGTCGCCAAATAATTAACACATACTTTATGATATTCGCTTAACGTTCCACCCGATCAGGCCTACTGAATGGAGCACATATATTCATCTAATCGAATTAAAATGACTTTTTAAACTCTACTGGGTAGCATAGAGGTATCAAGGCTCAGTGGTTAGAAGTTTGACCTTGGATTCAGGATGACCTGGGTTCAGACACTTACTAGCTCTGCGATCCTGGAAAATCACCTAGCCTGTGTCCGAGTCATTTTCTTTGACTATAGGGATAATTATGGCACTATTTATGATTCAGAATTGATAAGAGGAAAGCATTGCACCAACCCTAAATCTCCTTAGAAAGGTGAGTTGTTAGATTACATAATATTGTCATCCCCATATTTTGTAAAGTTTAGGAAACCAAGACAAGAGATAAAGTGATTTTCCAGGATCATACCTATTAAATATCTAAACTAGTGAACCCAGATATCCTGATTCTATGTCCAAAGAATGGTACATTATATTAGTGGTTCTCAAACATTTTGGTCAAATTATGGAGAAGACCAAAGAACTTTTGTTTATGTAGATTATGTCAATTTATATTTACAACTATGTGGTCATTTAATTTAAAAATTAAAACATATATTTGAAAAATATTTTCATCAAAAAGAATAAACTCATTATATATTAACATGAATAAAATTTTTATGAAAATAATTATATTTTTGAAAAACAAAACTAGAAGTGTGGCATTGTTGTATATGTGTATATATATGTATGCATATATTTGTATGTGTATATATGTATATGTGTGTGTATATATGTATATATATATATATATACACACACATATATATTTGTAAATCTGATATCAGACTTAAAAGAAGACAGTTGGATTCTCCTATCTGCTTCTACGTGCAGGATATGGTGTAGAAGCATGGCTGAAGTATATTAAGAAAATCTGGCTTTATACAGATATGTAGTTGGAAAGATGGAGGAGTATTTTTACAGACTGATACTATCTTAGTGTTATTATGAACATGGTTTTTACGTGTGGACCTAAAAAAAACCCAAACCTTAAGAATTCCCAGAGGTCTGTGAATCACACTTTGAAAATTACTATACTACACCATTTAAGTGTTTGTGAAAAGCCTCACTTTAGAAAACTGAATAAATCAGGTTTTGTGTAGCTACATGTCAATAATAAGATAAATTATTTTTTATTAACCAGTTTCTGATGTTTTGGGGTGGTATGGAATAGGAAGAGGGGAAGAGTAGAGCAAAGATATCATTAAATAAGGATTTATTAAATAAGGACTTGTAGGATGTAGTATCCCAAATTAGGACAAAACAGATTTATATGGGTTTCAATTACTAGAGCATAAGTATGACAACCTAAAACCAATCAGAATTTTAAAAAAAGAAAAAAGTTCTTTTCTTTTTTTTCAGGTTTTATTCTCAAATATACATCAAAGTATAAACTTCTCAGCAAAGAAGATATAACTATACCCATAAAAATGTTCTCATACAGTGAAAAACAAGCTTGACCCTGTTGTCTCCCTTGAACCTCACCTGTTATAAACACCGACTATGTATGCTCAGGGTATGGGTTTCTCTATGCTCTCATAATTTCCAGTACTTGAGAACCAGCCTTTGATCCACTTTGCTTTGGCCCAGGGCCCATCATCATTTCCTCCTTTTTGCTTTATTCTTTTTTTTTTTTTATAACCAACAAACTATCCTGGGCTTATGATATCAATCCCTTCATAGGGCCATAGATTTAGAGCTGGAAGGAGCCTTAAAGGCAATTTATCTAACTCACTTATGAAGAGATGAACACATCTATTAAGTGCCTCCTGTGTGCCAAGCACTGTATGAAGCGTTGGTGATGCCAATAGAGCAAAGAAGACAGGCTTTGCTCTCGAGGAACTCATAGTCATAGTAGAGGACAGCACATGTAGGCAAGTTCAGTTTCAAGAGCAAATGGAAAGGTCCAGAGATCATGAAGGTTCAGCTACAAGACTGATAACAAGGCCCAAGAATCCTTAGGATGCATCAGGATATCTATCCACAGGAGCATCCCACCCCCAATGGGAAGGGGAGAGTGGTTTCCATCAGAATGATAAAGGAATTCTGGGTTCTCTCTGACAAGAGCAAGGATAGGGGTTCGATGTTTGTCCAGAAGGGAAAAGGGGAAGGGTGAATAGTCAGGAAAGATGGGGGTGTGTTTTGAGGAAGATGTAGGGATCCCAAGTAGGCATCACTGGCTGGGATCTGGGATGGCTTGTTGGCTGAGGTGAAAATAGAAATCCCTAAGCTAGACATCATTTCATATAGCCACTACACTGTGTTGTTTCTCAAGAGACTTTCTGTCTTTTTCCTGGAGCCTACATTCAAAGACATTCACTGGGTGTGAGTATTTTTGAGTATTTCAATAATACATCAGACCCTTCAATTGGCTCCCAGATCATGTCTTTCTCCTCTGTCATTGATCCTAATTCCAATCCTCACTTCTGATCTAGGCATGGCCTTCTGCCTCCAGCCCCTCAGTTTAGTATCCCGTGTTTCTAAAAATTGACTCTTGTTCACTTTGAAACTTTTGACCCCATCCTGGGCAAGGATCTTCTGGTCCCACATCCTTTTCTTGTGTCCTGTCCCAGGAAGCTTCAGCTTGAGCCATTTAAGCCCTGACCTGCCAGCTTTTAGAAAGGAGCACTGAGGAACAGCTCAAGAAGCCTCTGCTACTAACATTTAGACATCTTTCCCTAGCAGAATCTTGATTGCCCCCACTGCTTGCTTCCCCCTATTAGGTTATTGTTCACTTGCCAGATTTCTCCCTTCTTTCAGGATTTTGCAGAAATGGCTATTTCCCTGACCTTCACATATATGCCTTACAACTTGTATTTTGAAACCTAGATAAATCAGAGTGGTGGGGTTGCTTTATAAGGGGATTTTCCAGAAATTTTCTTATTTATTATAACATATTGTAGTAGAAAGAATGATGAATTTGTATATTGCATTGAATCCCATCTCTACCACTTAACCACTTGTACAAGCTTGGACAATTGACAACCTCTCTAGGGTTTAGCTGAAATGACTGTAGAAGTTCCCCCTACCTCTGAATCTAGGGGCCTATGAATAATAATTCCCATATCCATAGGACTTAAAAGTTAATCAGACATTTTCCTTTTAACAACCCTGTGAGGAAGAGTGTTATTATATCTGTTTGACAAATGAAGAAAACAAACCTTGGAGAGCTGTCCAGAGTGACAAAGTTTCTAACTGAGACTTTAACAGGCAATAATGCCTGACCTTCAGAGGGTGCCTGGAAAAGTGTTTTTAATACATGATCTCATCTGAACTGCCTGATAGCCCCCAAAATCCTGTAAGGTGGGGACCATTGCCCATTTTATAGATGAGCAAAGTCAAACTTAGAGAGGTGACAATCTTTGCGATTATTTCATTTAGTAATTAAAATTGATAAATTAAAAAAATATATTCATTTAGAATAACTAATACTGTCTTGGTATTATTTTGACTGCCCATCATGACAGAGCTGGGGATTTTCAGAGCTGGGGAATGGATTGTTCTTCTTCACTCTGGGATAAGCACTCTTGCCACTTCACCAAGCTCTTCCTTTCCATTTATAGAAAGGATTCAATTTGTAAAAATTTAATTTGTGATGAAATTTTAATTTGAATGAAAATTTTAGGACCATATCTACTGTGTGAAGAGGGGCACACCTGCACAATTAATTCTAGCTCCTAGCTCATGTGGAAGACAGTAATTCATCATTCTCAACAAGCAGTTTCATTCACTCCAGTAGGACCATGTTCACCTATACACTTAGCTAGGAATTGATGTACTAGCTGTGAGATAATTTTTTTGAAGGCATGGGCTATTTCACTTTTTTCTTTGCATCTCTAGTGCCTAACACAGTGCTTGGAACATAGTAAGCACTCAATAAATGCTTATTAATCCATTAATGGCATGACCATTTTAGCACTTTTTTCAAGAGGCTGCAGGCTTCCTGTGCTATATAACATTCAGTATTGGAGGGGTGGCATGCTGTGGTGGAATGGACATTGGCCTCAGAGTCAGTCAATATAGGTTCAAGTTTCAGTTCTTTCACTTTTTAGACATACAGCCATGAGCAACTCACTTCAAATCTCTTCTGCACTTTATAAACAGGGATCAAAATCCTCCTACTATCTATATCACAGGGTTATCTTGAGGACCCAATGAGCTGCAGTCTCAGAGGCACCTTGGCATAGTGAATAGAATTCAGCCCTTGGAGATAGGAAAATTCAGTATGAATCTTGCCTCAGACATTTACTTTAAGCTTCAGCTTGGCCAAATCATTTTTCCAAATTTTTTGCTGTTCAGTCATTTCAGTCATATCTGACTCTTTATGACCCCATTTGGGCTTTTCTTGGAAAAGATACTAGAGTGGCTTGCCATTTCCTCCTTCTGATCATTTTACAAATTAGGAAACTGAGGCAAACAGGGTTAAATGACTTGCCCAGGCCACACAGCTAGTAAATGGATGAGGTCATATTTGAACTCAGGTCTTCCTGACTCTAGACCCAGTGGTCTATCCACTACACTACCTAGCTGCCCACTTTTCTAAATATCTATCTTTTATTTCTACATGTGTGTCCTCCAGAACCACCAATTCAACATGTCAAAAATTGAACTTGTCTCTTCTTCCTCCAAACCAAATCCTTCTCTTTCTGTAGTTGATAGAACCATTCCCCAGTCATCTTTGATTTCTTCCTTTTTCCATCCTTCATATATAATCAGTTTGTCACTTCATCACTTCAGCCTCTCCAGCAGCTTTTAAATAAGTTCCCTCTTTTCCATTTTCATCATTACCCCCTTGAGTGTAGGCCCTCATGATTTCTGCTTTATAGCAATGGTCTCCAACATGATAAAACTAGATCATTCTTCCCAATGTACAATTTACTTTATAAAACTCTATTGATATATTTGTTTTTCCTCACATTCATTTCCAAACATACCTCTTTCTCCCCACCAGAGAGGTATCCCTTGAAAGAAAGCCTAAAAAAAGAACTCTTTAATGAATCAGTTCAGCAAATCACCCAATTTATCAATAATTTTGATAGTATATGCAATGTTCTGTACCAATAGTCCCCCACTTTTGCATAGAAGGGAGAGAGTTACATTTTTTCCTTACTTTGTTTGGATCAAACTTGGTCCCAATACACAGTTCTCATACATCATCCTTGGCTGAAACATCTTTGGTGGTTTCCATTGTCTATTATAGAAAATTTCTCTGCTCATTTTAGCCCTTCTATAGTATAGATGCAACCTCTCCCTCTTTCCTTCTTTCCTTAACACCCCATGTTCTGACCTACCTGGACTACTTACATTTTATTCAACACTCCTCAAGAATTCCCACTTCCACCATTTTTTCTTTAGAAGCTCACTACACCTAGAACCCCATTCCACACCATGTTAACTTATTAAAATAACATCTCAGATCTAGAGGTGAAAGATACCTCAGATGCCATTTGGCCAAACTTCCAAGTTTCTCAGATAAGTCATAGGGGGATGGAATAACTTGCCAAAGGTCATACAGATGGTAAACATCAGAAGCAGTATTTGGACCCAGCACCTTTGACTTTAGAGCTAATGTTCTTTGCACTGTCATCCACTTCCTCTCAAAGGCAGTGAGATATGCTTGTTTTGCAAATCTTAAAACACTATACAAATTATTATTAATATATTATTGTTATATGATCAAGGCCCAGCTAAGATGCTTCCTTCTTTGTGAAACCTCCTGTGATGCCATGGGATATCAGGAAAAACAAAACAAAACAAGAACCAAGAATTTTCATCAAAGGTAGCCTTAACATTCATCTGTCCACTTCCTAGCTGTGCAACCATAGGCAGATCCCTTAATCTATCAGATCCTTGACTTCCTCTACTGTAAAATGGGAATACTCATATGTACTGAAACTTTCAGAGGGTTATTTTTTTGGAGGGGGGAAGGTAGGGCAATTGGGGTAAGTGACTTGCCCAAGGTCACATGGCTATTTGTGTGTGTGTGTGTGTGTGTGTGTGTGTGTGTGTGTGTGTGTGTGCGTGTGTGTTAAATGTCTGAGGCCAGATTTGAACTCAGGTCCTCCTGACTCCAGGGCCAGTGCTCTATTTACTTTGCCACCTAGCTGCCCCTCAGAGGGTTATTGTGAGAATCTAATAAAATGGAGTCATGGATATGAGTTCTACAAACCATAAAATGCTGTCCAAGCATAATCTAAAAGTAATGAATGGCATATTTCTTGTTCTGGATCTCTTCCTCACCTCCCCACATGAAGCAATCTCTCCTTCCTCTAAAACTGACAGCTACTTCATTTGAACCTGACTCTAATGTCCTTTATCATATTCTATTTGTGTTATAGTGATATAATTTGTTGTTGTTGATGGTGGTGGTCCTTTGTTTTTGAAGAGGACCAATGTTATCATGGGGTGATGCCTTGACTTAAGCATCAGTTGGATTTAAGTGAGGCAGAATACATATCATGGGATCTTGGACTTGAGAACTGAAAGAGGTTATCTCATTAAATGCCCTCTTTTTACAGATGATGAAATTGAGGCCCAAATAGCGTAAGGGATTTACCTAAGGTCACACAACTAGTAGGTATCTGAGGCAGGATTCAAACTCAGGTCTTCTGGACTCTAACACTTCCAAGTTTAGCACTCCATCCACCATTCCACCTAGCTGCTTAAAATCTATGTTCCTTATGAAACTCAGGACCAGAGAGGGTAAATTATTTGCTTGAGGCAGTACAGGTAATGAGTGGCAAAGCCAGAATTTGGACCCAAGTTCTTTGATTCCAGATGTAGCACACTCTCCTCTGCCTCACTCTTTCTCCTCAGTTCACTATAAAATCAATGAACAGATCACTATATTGATATTGTAATCAAAGGTAATATAATATAGGGTATAGGGCATTAATATGGAAATTGTGAGACTTGGGTTCTAGTCATGACTACTATGTCTAGGCTTGTCTCTTAAAAACTGCTTCTTCTCTCTGGACCTCACCTTTGTCATCTGTCAAATAAAGTGGTTGGATCAGATGACCTTGAAGGTCTTTATGCTTTTGACAGTCAACGGGTCTACCTTTGTTCCATTCTTCTCATTGGTATCCCTAACACTTAGCACATAGTATGCCCTTTGTAAACACTGAGATGTTTTGTAAGATCATTTTTCTTTAGACTCCAGCTATTTCTGAGTAGGCCTCTTACATGGTACCACTTCAAGAATCTTGAAACTCGGTGACTGGTTTTTACTCCTATAAGTGAGGACAATGGGAAGAGGAAAGTTATCTCTTAAAGTGATTCCCTCTGAAGGGAAAAAAATTTTCTCTGAGTACCTATTGTTGCATTATTTGGAGAGGCAGCTGACCATAAAATTACAAATCTTGTTCAAGGACAGTGTAGATGGCCCTTCAGCCTTGCATAAGATTCATAGTTCTCTCTGGTTATTTATTCAGGGTCGATGTGGCCTCAGATGCTGTTAATAGATCTTGAAGATTTACATCTGAACTCTTCAGTCAATCAATCCTTCAATCTACAAGCATTTATCAACTCACTACAATGTGCTGGGCATTGCTGGGAATACAGAGACCCAAAATGAGATAACTCTTACTCTTTGGGAGCTTCCACTCAGTGGAGGTGGAGGGTGGAAAGGGAGAGACTAAATACACAGATATAAATGTAAACAGAATAAATACAAAATAAATACAAAGCTGCTAATACACCTAGTTTGGGAGGTAAGGCACTAATAGTTCAGGGAAACTGGGAAGGCTTCATGTAGAAAATGGTACTTGTATGGGAGTAGACTAGAATGGGAACATGGCCCATGACTCTCAAAGAGAATGTAAACGACCTTGAGTAAATGTAAACAACAAAAGAAGTTCCAATGATCCCATGGGAACACTTACATGTGACCCTGGGACATCCATGGCACTATGCCTCCTTTGTTCTATTTCTATATAATATCTGATCTGGCCCAGGGTTGTTGAGGGGATCAACAATGTTACTTTGTCCTGTTGCTGACAAGAACGACTGGTCTTTTGTGAGTAAAGTCCATTAAATAACCCAATCAACCTAATTAACCCAAAGAAAATCTATTAATAGCCAAGCTGGCATGAGCCCTTCTTTTTTTGACATCTCAGTATTTTCTTGGAGGCTATACCACCCTACCACTGGCATAATTAGGGCAGGATGGTCTGCCCTCTTACAGCACTTGAGTTGAGTCTTGAGGCAGGACCAGAAGAAGGGTAGGAGGGAATGCATTCTAAACATGGGTGTGGTGAAGTAAGATGGAGGACCGAAGGGGAGGAACAGAGAGAATGCCAGTTTGGCTGGATCACAGAGAGCAGGAAAGAAAGTACTGTTCAATGAGTGGGGAAAAATAAGCTGGAGCCAAGTTATGAGAGGCCTGAATACTTTTGGATATAGCCAATGTCCAAAGTCCAAAGACTTCATTTTTCCTGACTATATATTCGAAACACAGGTTTTCTTTCCCTTTTTCTCCCCAGTGGGGTTTGGAATGGGTTAGTAATTGTAAGGAAATAAAGGGAAAGTTAGCAAATAAATAAAAGAGAAAAACTAAATAGAGGAGTTTCTCTATGATCCTAGAAGTGATGGGGGGCACCTGGAGTTTATTGAGTAGGGAACATGGTCAGATTTATACTTTTCGGCAATAGTATGGAAGATGTCCTGGAGAGCTTTAGATATCAAGATCAATTGGGATGCCATTGGGATAACGGAGCTAAGATGTGATGAGGACATAACTAGGGTGGTGGCTATATGAATAGAGAATGGGCCAGGTGTGGGGGATGTACTGGAGCTAAAACCAGCAAGATTTGGTCATTTTTAGGTATGTGGTGTGAGGAAGAGCGAAGAGGTGAGGATAATACTGAGGTTATGAACCTGGGAAGCTGGAGTGATGGTGGTACTTTCAACAGAAATAGGGGAGTTAGGAAAAGGATGTTTGGGTAGAAAGATGATGAGTTCTGCTTTGGACATTTCCAATGATCCCACTGTGAGATGCAGTTGACAGAACACAGGGAGGCCCTGCAATGAGTCTGAGGGGGTTAATAGTTGGTTTGGTATCCTAGAGTAGCTGTGTCTTATTTACTTATCTTAGGGGAACCACAGAGCATCTCTGCACCTACTTTTTCAAATATAAAATAGATATCAGCTCACATCTCAAGCTTCTGTGAAGATTTAGTAAGTCACAACATGTGGGAAATGGCTATGCAGCTTATTCTTTTTCTTTACATTAAACAGAGTTTTAGCATTTTTTAAAATTTTGAGTCTCTCTTGAGATTCCCTCTCTCCTTCTTACATCTCCCCCACAGACTGAGACAAACAATATGATATCAATTATACATGTAGAATCATGCAAAACATATTACCATATTAGTCATATCACAAACAAAGAAGGAAGAAAGGAATGAAGGAGGAAAAAGAAGCAAGAAAATTTTACTTCATTTTGCACCCACAGTTAATCAATTCTTTCTCTGGAGGTGGATAGTACTTTTTCATCATGAGTCCTTTGGAATTTTCTTGGTTCCTTGTATTGATCAGAGTAGCCAAGTCTTTCACAGTTGATCATCGTTAAGACATTGCTGTTACTGTGAACAATGATCTTCTCATTTCATTTTGCAGCAGTTCATATAGGTCTTACTGTGTTTTATTTTTTTTCTCTGAAACTGCTCTTCTCATCATTTCTTATAGCACAAAAGTCTTCCATCACAATCATCTGCCACCGCTTGTTCAGCCATTCCCCAATTGATGAGCATCCACTCAATTTATAATTCTTTGACACCACAAAAAGAGGTACTATAAATGTTTTTGTACATTTAAGTCCTTTTCCTTTTCCTTTGATTTCTTTGGAGTACAAACCTAGAAGTGGTATTGCTGGATCAAATGGTATACACAGGTTTTTTTTTTTTTTTTAGCCCTTTTGACATACTTCCAGATTGTCCTCCAGAAGGGTTGGACCAGTTAACTACTCCACCAACAGTTTATTATTGTACCTATTTCACCTTATTCCCTCCTGCATTTGTCATTTCTGATAGGTGTGAGATGGTATCTCAAGGTTTTTAAAATTAGCTTTTCTCTAATCAATAGTGAATTAAAACACTTTTTCATATGACTGTAGATAGCTTTGATTTATTCTTCTAAAAACTTCCTGTCTTTATCCTTTGACCAATTATCACTTGGGTAATGGCTTTTATTTTTATAAATTTGACTCAATTCCCTATATATTTGAGAAACGAGGCTTTTATCAGAGGAACTTGCTGTAAAATTTGATATTATTTCCTCGTCTATGGTGTCTTTTATCAGGTGGTTTTCCTGATTATCTCTTTCAGTTAGGTCTATTTTTGCTTTTGATTTGTCTGATATTATGTTTGCCACCACTGACCTCTTCACTTCAAAGGAAACATAATTGACTCTCATTCAGTCACTCATTTCAACACTGTGTGTGTCTCCCTTCCCCAAGTGTGTCTCCTGCACAAATCATATTGTTGGATTCTGGTTTCTAATCCATTCTGCTGTCTGCTTCTATTCTATGGGTTATCTCATTCCATTCACATTCATGGTTATGTTCACTAACTGCATTTCCCTCCTCATCCTCCTAGTCCTCCTCTTCTTCTCTCTCTCTCTCACTTTTAATCCTGTCTCTCTTCAAAAGTCTGTCTTGCTTCTTTTTAAAAAAAATTTTTTTTTAAAGCAGTTGGGGTTAAGTAACTTGCTCAAGGTTACACGGCCAGTCATTATTTATGTGTGGGTGCTCATTTTCTGAGGCCGGATCTGATCTCAGGGCATCCCAACTCTGAGGGACTCTTACTCACTGTGCCACCTAGCCGCCCCATCAGTCTTGCTTCTTACTACTGTTTCCCTTAATCCACCCTCCAGCTTCTCATCTCCTTCATATCTCTTATCCCTTTTCCCTCCTTTCTTCCTATTGGGTAAGATAGATTTCTTTTTTCCCCCCCAGGGCAAGATATTAGTTTATTTATTTATTTTGCAGATGATATCTCTTTATCCTATTAATCATACAAAATTATTGACCAATGGTAGTGCTTTAATTTACATATAGCCATTAAAAAGATGTTTAACTTGGGTTTACATTTAGCATGCCATAAAGTGAAAACTCTAACTGAATTTTCTTGGCTCATAAGATAACAGTTCATTAACAGTGATATGTAACCTGTTACTAAATGTGGGTCACACTGATCATCTCAGCCAAAAAGCCAAGGACCAGAGCATGACCAACTTATTAGTTAGGGTAGCCATTTATCAATCAATTGGGTCAATGACTTCTCTCAGTGACCAGAGACCTCAAGTGAGGGCCAACAGGGTCTTTTAAACCTTGGTGTATCTTGCTTCTGGTTGGTCTGATGGTACATTATTCGGATCTCCCCTGGCAAAGGTGGGATAATCCTGATTGGTAGACATTGAAAGTGGGTTGGCCTTCAGGTGTGGCTGATCATGAGGCTCTCTGGCAATTAAAGAATGTTAATTGCTTTATGGGACCCAATTGCTATCAGTAATCTTGACGAGAACATCAGAACCATTTCAGTCAGATTCTACCTGGTTTGGTCTTCATCCCTAATTTTAACAAGGAGAAGAAAGACAGGAGAGCTGTCCTCTAGGAAGGTCCTAGCTCAATTTCTTTCTGTTTATCTGTAGATGGAGATGAAGGTCCTGCTTAAACTACTTAGCTAGGTTGGAGTGATCACATTTACAGTACAAGATAGATTTCTATACCCAGCTAAAAGTGTATATAAATTCTTCTCTCTTTGAAGTAATTCCAATGAGAATGAGGTTCTAGCATTGATAATCTACTCCCATTTCCCCCTCTACTATGAAAGCTCTTCCTGTCATGCCTCCTTTATGTGACAAAATTTGTCCCATTCTACCTTTTACTTCCCCCTTCTCCAAGTGCATCCCTCTTTCTCATCCATACATCCTATTTTTGGAGATCATTCCAACATAACCAACTTACATCTGTGCCCTCTGTCTATGCAGACTTCTTCTTACTGCCCTAATAATGATAAAGTTCTTCTAAGATGTATCATCTTCCCATATAGGATTTTAAACAGTTTAACTCCTTCCAGTTGCTTATGATTATTTCTTTCATGTTTACTTTATTATGCTTCTTTTGAGTCTTTTTTTTTTTTAATACTAAGCGTTCTAGTTAGCTCTGGAATGCTTGGAAGTTCTCTATTTCACTAAATGTCCATATTTTCTCCACAGAATATACTCAGTTTTGCTGGGTAGGTGATACTTGGTTGTAATCTTAGTTCCTTTGCCTCTGAAATATCATATTCCAAAATCCTCTGTTCCTTTAACATGAAAGCTGCTAAATCTTGCGTGATCCTGACTATGGTTCTAAAATATTTGAATTGTTTCTTTCTGGCTACTTGCAATATTTTCTCCTTGACCTGGGAGTTCTGGAATTTGGCTGTAATAATGCTAGGAGTTTTAATTTGGGGACCTCTTTCAGGAGGTGACTGGTGAATTTTTTCAATTTCTATTTACCTCTGGATCTAAGAGACCAGGACAGTTAAAAAAAAATGTTAATATCTTGAAAGATGACATCTAGGCTCTCTTTTTTTTTGGATCATGACTTTCAGGTAGTCCAATAATTCTTAAATGATCCTTCCTTGTTCTGTTTTCCAGATCAGTTGTTTTTCTGATGAAATATTTCACATTTTCTTTTTCATTCTTTTGATTTGATTTTATTGGTTTTTTTTTTAATCTCATGTAGTCATTAACTTCTGCTTGCCCAATTCTAATTTTTAAAGAATTATTTGTTCAGTGAAATTTTCTACATTTTTTTCCATTTGGTCAACTTTGCTTCTTAAAGCATTCTTTTCTTCCATGATTAAAAAAAAAATCTTTTATTGGCTTTACTGCTACAAAATTTGATTTGAGGTATTATTTTAAAGTTGTTTGGAGAGGAATGTTGGGAGAGTTGAGCTGGGTCCCAGCTTGTACTCTACCATATTGGCTTTTCTCATACTCCCCATCCAGATTATTTTTTAAAGCATTCAGTGATGTGAAACTCATTAGCTCCTAAAGTATTCCATTCCACTTTTAAATGCTTGAATTTTCAAGTTTTTTTTAAACATAAAGTACAGATTTCTCTCTCTCTTTCTTTCCCTCTCTCTGTCTTTCCCTCTCTTTCTCTCTCTCTTCCCAGCCTCTCCTTTCCCATTGCTCCTTCTAGGTCTCCCATCTGAAACCAAGCAGAATAGAACCATCCTTTCTTCCACAAGATAGCCATTCAAATATTTGAAGATAGTTATGAACTACAGCACAATCTCTTCAACCGCCCCCCCCCCAAAAAAAAATTCCCTTCAGGCGAAATATTCCTGGTGACTTTAATTGTATGGCATATTGCCTGATCTTAAGGGCCCTCACCATTTCAGTTGTCCAGATTCAGATATTTCTAGTTTATCAATATCTTTTCAAAAATGTAAAAGGCGTTCTTAGTTGTGGCAAAAAAGAGATATGTGACACTACAGGCACCTGGAAGCAGATGACTCAATTTGAAGTTACCAAGTTAAGTTGATCTTTAAAGACTGAGGGAAGTTCCAGAAAAAGTCTGCTTTCCTACCTAATTTTATATATCTGTCTGTCTAGTAACAGAAAATATGATATACTCTGCTTTCTTCTTTTTTTTTTTTTGCTTTTTGGAGGGCAATTGGGGTTAAGTAACTTGCCCAAGGTCACATGGCTAGGTTTTTGTTTGTGTGTGCGTTAAGTGTCTGAGGTCAAATCCGAACTCAGGTCCTTCTGACTCCAGGGCCGATGCTCTACTCACTGCGTCACCTAGCCACCCCTCTGCTTTCTTCTTTTACCTAAATGTTTCCCATATCTGGATTTTTGCCTCAACCATAAAAGGTCAGGAATTAACTAGAGATAAATATGCATTTTAATTACATTAGAGAGCCAGTCCTCTGAGATTGTTAGGAAATTTCTTAACTGGGGGCTTTGAGCTATTGCCATTGTACTATTAATTTTTTCCTGATATAAACTCTATAAAACAGCAGAAGAGGCAACTGTGTGAACTTTGAGGGCCTTCATATTGCTTCTATTGTGAAAAACAAGCTAACCATTATAAGAGGCTGTGGCTTAAATATCGAGAGAGAGAGAGAGAGAGAGAGAGAGAGAGAGAGAGAGAGAGAGAGAGAGAGGAAGTAGGAAGATAGTGGTATCTAAAGAAAAAAATCACATCCTAAATTTTCTTCCAGTGAAAAGATGGATGTGACTTGGGAAGGATTCAGTTCTGCTCTATCCAGTAGAGAGGAGGGAGCAGAAAGAATTATAGACTGGCCAGTCAACTCTGCCCTCCATGGTTATGAAATACAGAAGAGAATTGTGTTGACTGTGGCCTTGAAAGATGGCTGGATTCAGGAAGAACAAGAAAGGTTCAAGGACTTTCCTAGAAGTAGGAGAATATGTTATTGTCATGAACAAAAGCACTCCCTCCCCCCACTAGCTCCCCTTCATTGAATGCCTTTAAACAAAAGGATTCTTTTTCTTTCTTTTTTTAAATTTTTTTTTATTTTTTAAAGCAATTGGGGTTAAGTAACTTGCTCAAGGTTACACGGCTAGTCATTATTTATGCGTGGGTGCTCATTTTCTGAGGTCGGATCCGATCTCGGGTCATCCCAACTCTGAGGCCGACGCTCCTACTCATTGCGCCACCTAGCCGCCCCCCAAGGATTCTTTTTCTTTTGAACATTGAATTAAATAAAGCTGAGCTCCTATATAGCACTGAGGTTCTGTATTTTCTTTCTCTGTTCTAAACACACCAGTCCATCTAGCTACCTTTCTCCCTGTAACAGTAGTAGGAAATAGAAGCGGAAAGGGGCCAAAAGAAAAGTAGTCATTATAAAGAGAAGAAAAATATTTTCTTTCTAGAAAGGGGCATGAAAATGTTTCTGGAATCTTGCATGTCCATGTGTGGCCTTGGATATTTGATGTTTGAGCATCAGTGAGAAGATTTCATTAATTTTATATACATCTTTAAAAATGAATTTTTTACTGTGACCATATTTCCCGATAAACAGAATCTCATTGGGAGAGATCTGCATGGTAGAGATACCAAGGAAGGACAGCTAGGGAGGACTCATGTTATATTTATTAACAGCAATGGCAAAACATTGAGCCCTGAGAAGTTCTAGCTACGTCGGGAAATATCTCTTGCTCCCATAACAGCTTCTATTAGACTATGACATGCTCTCTGCAGGGTGGAGGTAGAGCCCTGCAGCTCCCATCATTTACAACTAGACTGAACAAGGCACCAGAGGATCTGTGATGAAGAAAAAACTGTATCACCTGGACTGAGGAGGGGGGAGATGGTACATCTGAGACAACTAGCAATGATTCTAACTGCTACTGAATGGAATGTCAGAAGCATATTGCAGAGGAAACCTTGCTTGTAGTCTCTGCAAATCTAGCAACCTTTACAACTCTGGTCATTTTTCATTATCTCTTGATCTGCTGAGTAATTACATGGCAAGATCATATATAACTGATTAGAGCAAAAGTGAAGAGTTCCTTGGGGGCATGTTCACTCAGCCATCCTTGGAATCCTCAATTAGACTTCATGGAGTTGGCTGTCATAGCTATTGTGGGGTAACAAAATTAAATTGGCAAATTAAATCCCTGGTCACCTGTTTGGTGTACTCAGGGGAAATTGTGCCAACTGCCAGAGTAGTCTCATGGCAAACTGGTGACAGAACTGAGGTGTGGTGATCAGGGCTTTGGCCCAGGTGGGGTAATATTGAGGGCTCCATCCTGGGAGTACCTCTTCCCTCTTCATCACCAATGTTGTCTCAGTACACATTTCTGGCCCACCCCACCAGCTATGCATTAGGTAACCTTGTTCCCCTTACCCTCATCACTTACCCAAATGGAGTAATGGCTAGCTATGCCTATGAGACACTCTTCTTTCCCTTGAATCATGAGACCTGTAAAGACCTTAGCTTAAAAAGGTCAAGGTCTCCCACTGTATCCAGGGTCATCTCCAGTCATCCTGACCTGTATCTTGCCACTTGGACCCAAATAGTTCTAGAGGAGAAAGAAATACTGCTGACTTTGCACAGTCCTCCCTCGCTTAAATTTAGTTCACTTGCAAATCTTCACATCACCTCCCTGATGTCCTGATCTTTTTCGAAAATGAAGGAAAAAACAACAAAGGTTTGCTCCAATAGATAGCTTTTTTTCAGATTTGTTTAATGCAAATGCAAGTTCGTTGTTTAAAGTAATGAGGGAAGAAATATATTGCTTGACTGATTCAAAAATACTAGCCATCTTTTGTGGAGCTGTTGTTCTGTGACATTTTCCCCTCCAACAGGATGGTGGCTGTAAGCAGCTGAAGCAATGGATTTTGAGTCAGAAGGCTTGTTTTTAAATCTGGGTTCTACCACTAAGGATGATGAACTTGGACAACTCAGTCATCCTCTCAGAGCCTCAGTTCCCTTATAGATAAAATGAGGAAGTTGGACTAAATGACCTCTAAGGTCCCTTCTCAGTCTACATTCCATGGAAAGGGTGGGCAGACATGTGGAATGTCTCTGCTATGTTCATTTTCTTTTTCTGGCAGTTCCCTTTTGCCTCTAAGATAAGATCCTCTCACCTCAGTGTGCTGGCATGGATGGTTTCCATGCCCGATATGAGCAGCTACCCTATTTCCACTTTTTGGAGTCTTGATTTTGCTTGAAGGCTCAGGTCAGGTTATAGTTTTTTAGTCAGTACTTTTCTTGATCCAATCAATCAATGAATATTTACAAACAAAATCACACTAAAAATGTTCTAGGCACTGTGCTAGCTGATAAGGATAGAAAGACAAAAATGAACTAGACCCTGACCTCAAAAAGCTTCTATTCTAATGGGTGGCAATGGTGGAGCTGCTTCAGGATAGGAGACAACAGGTTCACCTGTGAATGAACAAAATATTCTAATATGCTTATGTGATCTATCCAACTAGGAGTGCTTTCAGCTTCCTGGGACAACTTACTATTTTCTTTGTATATGATTTCTATTTACAATGTAATCTTCTTGAGGGAGGAAGCTTTCATTTTCTGTCCTCGTGTTACTTATATATAATAGGAATTGATCAATATTTGTTAAATTAATTTCTCTCCAAATTCATTGTAACCCCCATGAAAGTACAGATTATGATAATTGTCTTGTGCCTAGGAGTGTGCTATAAAATGGGAATATAAGAAAAAGAAGCAAAACCCATGCCTTCCCTCAGATGGCTTACATTCAAATGGAAGTGATAACATACAAAAATAGGTATAGAAAAGGATCACAAAAGTCTTAATTCAGCTGCAAGTTTTAATAACTTCAAAAGGATAAATGCAGCACATCTACAAAAAGAAACATTTTAAAGGCTATTTAAATGTGAAAATATTGCTATTTCTTATTAAAATTCAACATAACTGCCATCTTGTTCTGTATAACACTCAAGTTGATTTTTGAACTTTGTAAAAAAGCTTTACCAGCCTCTGCTCAGTGACTAGAAGGATTGCATTTGTAATCATAGACTTAAGATCATCCAAAGAATGGGTTTTGATGCATATAGGATAGTTTTTGTGTGAATCCACAAGAAAAAGTCCAGTGGAGATAAATCAGGTAGCCAAGCAAGAAGGCCTCCTTTACTGCTCCACTGATCTGAGAAAGTGTCATCGAGAAAAATTACAAAGATATCTGCAGCTCTCTGGACAAGCTGAAGCAGATTCTACAAAGTTAGAAAAAAACTAACACAAGCCCTAAAGATACACTGTGGCTCTGTGGTTGAGGGACCAGTTTCACTATTTATATGGTTGAGGACTCATCATAAGTTCTGGCCAACAGAGGAGACATTTGTTTTTTTTCCAGACAAATCAGATAAAGGAACCCAGCAGATAAGCTACTGTAGGAATTGTGATCTGTGACAGTGATGAGGCAAATTCAAGTGAAATTCAGGACAGGGAAGAGGGGCTCTGTGTGGTAAATGTGAATGCTTTTCTGGTCCAAATTATGTTCATCCATTACATACATATATACATTACATTCTAATACTTTTATTCAATTACAAAAATCGGTTATTTTAATGTCAGTGCAATAGTCTGCAGAATATTAAATATAAAAGAATAATAGCTGGGTGGTGACTTATCCCAAGAACCCTTTCTATCCAAACTCCATCAAACAAGATTAATACTAATAGTAATAACTATTACTCATTATAATAACTCATATTTCTCTCTTGTTTTAGTGTTCTCAATTTTTTTCTTCACAGAACTGCTGTGGGCTAGAGAGTAGGAATATAAGATTTGAGGGTCATAGATTTAGGATTGGAAGCCACCTCAGTCTAACAACATCATTTTCCAGCTGAGGAAACTGGGTCAGAGAAGATAAGGGACTTAGGATCACAGAGCTAATGCTGGAAGAGATCTCAGAAGCTCTCTAGTCCCAAACCCTTATTTTTAGGTGATGCTATAGTGCAGAGCACTATGGAGTCTGGAGTCAGGAAGACCTGAATTAAAATCCAACCTCAGACATTTCTAGTTATGTGACCCTGGGCAAATCACTTAAGCTTGTTTGCCTCATTTTCCTCATCTGTAAAAATGAGCTAGAGAAAGAAATGGAAAATCACTCCAATATCTTTGCTGAGAAAATCCCAAGTAGGGTCATGAGGAGTTGGGTGTGACTGAAATGATTGAACACTATCGTCATCATCTTGAGATACAGTAATGTTGGGTGATTTGGCCAGTCTCAAACAGATCATAAAGTTCTTGAGCCAGGATATGAACACAGGTCCTCTAACTCCCAATCCCAAACACATTGTTGGCTTTGTAGCTTCCCATCAGTCCAGTCATTGTTATTCCCTTCCTTTTACAAAGGAGATGTCAAAGAAAAGGTAGTGTGATATAGTGGATGGAGACCTAGCCTCAAAGCCAGAAGAACTTGGACTATAGTCCTACCTTGGGCACATCTTGACTGTGTGACTTGTGGGCACATCACTTAAATTCTCAGTTCTCTAAGCAACTCTCTAAGACTTTATAAGTGCAGAAAAAAATTCCTACACACATTGGCAAAGGGAAATGCCTCCCTGCCAAGTTCCCCATGTCAATAAATATCAAAACCCTAGTTCCTCTCCTTATCCCTGCAGAGTTAACTAGTGCTCACTATGATATGTCTGAGGCAGGTTCTGAACCCTGGTCTCATAACTCTGATTTCAACACAACATGGATATTAGACAAAGTTCTAGATCTTGGCATGTTTTGAATGTCTTCTTCAAAGATATTGAAAGCACAGGTCAGTTAGTTACTAGGGCTCTTAAAATAATCCAAAATCTTTAATGGCAAACTTGTAGGACATTTTAAGTGAAAGTTTCAGAGATTAATGTATCAGTCTTCCAATGATCATTATTCCTCCAAAGGCCAAGTTGGGTTTGGAGGAAATGAACCTCTTGGACTCCCTAAAAAGGATGGTAGAGATTCTGTTAATTACACGGACACTTAATAAAACCTCTTATGTTGCCAGCAGAGTCAGGTTGTGGACATTACTTAGGAGATTGGGTTAATTGTTTAAGTCTGCCAATAGAAGCTCAGAACAGAGGAGCACTCAGAGGAAGGCCAAAACACTGGTCTTCCTGCTGGACTAATGGTGGTTATAGTGTCATTTTGAAGCACCAAGACACACTCTGAGGGATGGCAAAGTACTGTCCTAGTAAATTAAAAGCTTATCCAAAGCAACAAACTGAACACAAGAGAAGCAAGACCAAGGAGACCCATAAGGGACTAAAAATCTTATTGATCTAGCCACCCGTCAGTATCTGATTATGGCTGTGATGGACAATGGCTATATTATTGACTGGTGAATCAGCCCCAGTCTGATACTAACCCTGCTAACTGCCTGTAGGAAAGTCAGCAATCATATCTACAGCTTGGCATTTCTGCTAGTTTTTATTTCCCAAAAAGTGGCTTTTCTAAAGGTTTCTGCATTTCCCAGCACAGCTAGGGCAGGTGATTTCTGTAGAGGGTGTTTCTTTCTCTAGATGTCCTGGATGAGGGCAGTGGGAAAGGATTTCATACATCAATAGGGCAAACAAGAGAGTCCTCAGGCCAGTGGGAACCTGCTTCAGTGACAAAACTCCAGCTGTGTAAGGACTTTTCACATCTAGATCCCGAGTGGGGAGTCAACCAATCTTTGAGATAGTAATCCAGGCTGCTGCCACCCTCTCTTTATATACTGATGGAGTCACCAGGTCCTCAGTAATTGGGAATTTGAGGTTTGGGAGGTCACATTGTGACAATGAGCTCACAATTTATGGGGCTGCTGGTTAGCACCTTCCCCTCAATATCCCTGTAAGAAACTTCTATCATTCTA
The DNA here is from genome assembly GCA_011680675.1 of Gymnobelideus leadbeateri. Taxonomy (NCBI): domain Eukaryota; kingdom Metazoa; phylum Chordata; class Mammalia; order Diprotodontia; family Petauridae; genus Gymnobelideus; species Gymnobelideus leadbeateri. The sequence goes on along the minus strand of WOXC01008499.1, from coordinate 125,984 downwards.
TAACCGTGGCATCTAGAGTGGCTAATTCCTGTGTTCTGTAATTTGAGTCCAGGTACTGACTGACTCGTCCACCAAATTAACACACGGTCTATCCATTTATCTTTCTGCCTGTTTGTCACTAGCTAGGACTACTATTTAGACCTTACTTTAAATTCTTCATAGCTCTTTACAGATCTAATTTCACCTGAGCCTGCATAAACCATGTAATGTCAGTGCTAGAAGTATTGTTATTCCCACTCTGCAGATTAAGAAACAGACTTATGGAGGTTCAATGACTTGTCTAGGATCTCCCAGATAGTAAGAGTCTGAGGGGAAATTTGAACCCAGATTGTCCTGACTGCAGGCTAATAATGTTCCATCTATTCAATCACACTGTTCTCTCCCTTTTTCCATTTCCCCTCCTTATCTTTCTCCTCTTTTCCCTCTCTCCTTCCTGTTTCTCTTTCCCTCTCCCCTCTCTTCATTGTTTTTCTCCTCTCACCCTTTCCTCCCTCTTTTCCCTTCCACTTTCTCAGTCTCTTAATCACACTCCTTTCTACTATGCCTTTCCCTCCTTCTCTCATTCCATTTTTACTTCCCCCTTTTTTCTCCTTTCCCTCTCTCTGCTCATTTTTATTCTCTCTTTTACCATCTCCCAAGCCCATTCCCTCCCATTATGCCTCTCTCCTTATCTCTCCAAATCCCATTTTCCCTCCCTCCCTGTCTCTCCCTTTCTCCCTCCATCTTCTCTCCCTCCCTCCTGTCTCTGTCTCTCTCTGTTTCTCATATATCACCTTTGTATAATGGATCATTCTGCTAATTCATTTCCAGTGCCTGATTTTCTGGTAACTATAGGATGGACACAAGCTATTTATAATGGTTAAAGGTGTCCTTACTTCACATCATTCACCTAAATCTGTTTTACTGCCACAAGCAAAGTGAGATGACTGGCCAAGATCAGGATGCCTGATGAGCTTTCTCTAGAGATTTTTAACCTTTAAGAAAAAAATAGCATCGCTAATAAAAAAGTAGCCATGAAAAAGAAAAACCAACAGGGAACATAGCTCCTAGAAGCCTTGTCTGAGGTAGAATCTACAATGGCCAAAGGGTTGGAGAAGGATCAGGTGAGAGAACTTTCTGGAGAAAGAGTGTTGACCCTGGAGTAAGAGAACCTGAATTTGAATCCAGGCTCTGCAATTTACTACCGTAGACAAGTCACTTATCCTCCATGGACCTTGGTTTCCTCAACTGTAAAATGATAGGTGGGGGAGGGGTATACGGACTCCAACTTCCCTCCTTGGTTTAAGTCTATAATTTTATAATCCTAGGATCTGAGAGTGAACTGGGAAGGATTGAATCCCAAGGTCATAATTCTGAATATTAAATGAACTCTGGACTCTCAAGGATGTGACTAATGAAGTTTAGCTTAGAGTTCACTGAGAGAAAAAACAAAACAAAACAGATGCAACTCTATGGCAGAGGTCCCACTTCAAGGCCAAGAGAGGAATGACTTACCAGGACTGCTAGAGATGCTCCACTTCTAAATAATAAAATAGCATTTTATCTCAGTGCCAACCCTTTGTGATGCATGGAACAAACAAAGTAGGGAGGAGGGAGGTTGCACTAAGATGGTCTCTAACGTCCCCTCTAGCCCAACATTCTATGAGGTAATAAAAGGATATGGGCTGATGGGAATTTGGGTGGCTATTCTAGCCTAGAGGAGGCCTCTCAGGATTCTGGGGAGCCCCTACTTGAAGCTGGAAACCCTAACAACTGGGGGTCTTTAAGGGAATCTTTCATTGTCTAGAGGGTATGACCATCAGCATGTCATATTGAAACCAAGAAGGAAGACACTATCTGCATCCAGAGAAAGAACCGCTAAATAGAATTATGTATAAAATGGTTTTACGTATATAGACATATTTGTGTCTAATGGTAGCCATCTGTAGGGCTGGGGGAGGAGGAAGGGGAGGAAAAAGAAAGTTGCATCACTTTATTATATATTTAAAAGGATTAGCAAGTTGTATGTAATAGATTTGGACTTTATGTGCAATCATCTTTTTTTCTTCTCCTATGTTACGGAAATGCTTGTTTTATAAGTAAACAAACAAATAAATAAATGAAAATTTTTAGAAAAGAAACTAAATGCCACCAAGAAACCACAATTTATTTTGCCATTCTCCAATTGATAGGTGTCTCCTTTGTTTCCCTATTTCTTCCTTCAAGCCTCAGTTAAAATCCAACCTTCTGCAACAACCCTTTCCCAGGCCTACTTAATCTTCGTACTTTCCCCCTGAGACTCTCTCTAATTTATGTGGTACATAGTTTGTTTGTACATAGTTGGATGTTTTCTCTGCCATTATATGGTAAGCTCCATGAAAGCAGAGATTTATTCATTTATTCATTAATTTATTTATTCAAATTCTTTCCTTCCTTTCTTCTCTCTCTCTCTCTCTCTCTCTCTCTCTCTCTCCCCCCTTCTTTCTTTCTCTTTCTCTCTCTTTTTCTTTCTCTCTTTCACTTTCTTTCTTTCTTTCCTTCCTTCCTTCCTTCCTTCATTCCTTCTCTCTCTCTCTCTCTCTCTCTCTTTCTCTTCTTCCCTCCCTCCCTCCTTCCCTCCCTCCCTCCCTCCCTTCCTTCCTTCCTTCCTTCCTTCCTTCCTTCCTTCCTTCCTTCCTTCCTTCCTTCCTTCCTTCCTTCCTTTCTTCCTTTCCCCAGTGCTTAATACAGTGCCTGATACATAGTAAGGACTTAATAAATGCTTGTTGAATGAATGGTCGTTTCCAGTTCTTTGCTACCACATGTAGTGCCAATTTAAATATTTGGGCTCATGTGAAGGTTTTTTTTCTCTTTCCAAAGACCTCCTTATTGTGTATCTATGACTAGTGGTGGAATCTTTGGGTTAAAAAATATGGATATTTTAGTCACTTTATTTAATAATTCCCAATTTCTTTCTAGAATGGTTGTAGCAATCCACAGCTTTGGCAGCAATTCATTAGCATCTCGTACTTCCAGCAACTTTGTGGTCAAATAGATAGAGTAACTGGCCTGGAATCACAAATACTCCTCTTCCTGAGTTCAAATCTAGCCTCAGACCTTTCTGAGCTGTGTGACCCTGGGCAAGTCATTTAACCTTGTTTACCTCAGTTTCTCTTCTATAAAATGATCTGGAGAAGGAAATGACAAACTCCAGTTTCTTTCCAGATACTCCAGTTATCTTTCCAAGAAAACATCAAATGGGGTCACAGAGAGTCAGATACAACTGAAATAACTCAACAACAACAATTTATCTTCTTATAGATTTCTTTTCCATCAATGCCAGCCACTGAACCAAATATCAGAATAAGCCAAACTTGAGACCATAACTTTTAGCAGCTATGTCACAAAGTAGTTAACTAAAATTAAAAAAAAAAATAGCAAAGCATATCCAATCACATTGTTTGTTAGAGCAAAAATCCTATAATATCAACCAATACTATGAAATTACTTATAAAATAGATTTTCATTTTATCTTTATCCCATCCTTTGAAAAATATCTACTTTGTGTATGTCTGATGTTATAATTATTCAAGCAGCATTGTATGCATATAACTAAATTGAAAAATATACAACTGTTATTGGTGTGTGCTCAATTTTTTTACTGATAAGAATGGTTGAGCAAAGAAGTTTGAAGACCACTTCCCTAGGAGAAAAAAAATGTAAGGTCCTCAAGGATGGGGGTGTGTTGCATATTTTTGAAAAATCTCTTGCCCCCAGCACAGTGCCTTGCAAGGGTTGGTACTTAATAAACCTATGCTAATTGAAATGAATTGAGTGGAAACTGACATCAAACTCACCTGTTGAAGTCTGCAGAAACATTACTAGCCTGGCTCCAACTTCATAGCTATCCTGTACATGTTGACTATGTGTGTGGGGGTGATGATAATAGCTAGCATTTATGTAGCACCTACTATGTGCTAGGCATTATGCTTAGTGTTTTACAATTATAACTTTATTTGATTCTCACAACAACTGAGAGGTAAGTGCTGTAGCCATCACTCCCTCCCCCCCATTTTACATTTGAGTAAATCGAGGTAAACAGAAGTTAAGTGACTTGCCCATAGTCCCACAGATAATAAGCATCTGAGGCTGGATTTGAATTCAGGTCTTCCTGACTCCAGGCCTAGTACCTGATCACCTGGACCACCTAGTTTGCTGCTTCTGCTGGGCAGAATGTTCCTAAAATATTGAAAACCATAAATCTGCCTTGACCCTATTAGTACTTTGATGACTATACTATTAAAGAAGTCTCAAGGCAAACCCTTCAAAGGCTGCTGTCCTAGCCCTCACCCTCTACTCTTAGAACACTGGTGGTTGAAGGCAGGGGCTATTTTTTATTTGATTTGTTTTTGTATCTCCAGCACTTACCACAGTGTTGAGTATGTTAATAGGTATTTAATGCTTCTTGAAATTCATTGAAAGTAGGATTCATTCCATTAGCATACCATAAGCACTTGATCAATACTGATTGAATTATAGTTGGTATTACTGTCTGGAATGGATTGGTTAGGTGCAGCTAAGAGGTGAGATGAATCAAGCTTTGGGCCTGTACTCAGGAAAATTTGAGTTCAAATCCAGCCTTACACACTTACTAGCTGTGTGACTCTGGGCAAGTCACTTAACCCCTATTTGCCTCAGTTCCTTATCTGTAAAATAGGGACACACTGGAGAAAGGAATGGCAAACCAGTATGTTTGCCAAGAAAAGGGTCCCATAGGACTCAACAACAACAACAGCATGAATTGGCTACAAGTGGCAGTGGAGGTCCCTTTCAGCTCAAATGCTGTGATTCTGTCACTACTCTCATTACAGGTGAGTCGTCTGGGGAAATTTCTGTGCACATCTGCAAATAGCTGCCGACGCACGTTCTCCTGTCCACCTCCAATCACTGCAGGGCCCCAGTCTTCTGATAGCTACGCTATGAATGGAAAACCAATTAAATAGACCAGTGGTCTGCCAGATGAACATTACCAGGAGCTTTTGTACTATCTTAGAAATGGATTCTGTCCTGAGTTATTCATTGTGTGGCTGAAGTTGTCTAGAGCATTCACAGGCTTCCATGTGGGAGGGGCCCAGATTTTGTCGGCCTTGTAAAGCAGACAGATAGGGAAGTTTCACAGAGGAAACATGACTTATTTATGTTCCCAAGACATTTTTGTTGCTCTAGTATATTGGCTGGTCATGTTTCACCAGGATCTAAAACTCAGGTCTGTGCCACCTGTGAATGTGTACAGGCTGCAGGCTGTGGGGCTGTCAGGGCTCATCCTACCATGCTGTCTGGCCCACTGTTTTCATTCATAGCCTATATCCCACTCCAAACACTTTATTTTTACAGTTATACTTCATTGACCCAGACTCATGAGGGTTAACAGTTCTGCAAGAAATTAATATTTTAGATGACTGAAGCATGATTTCACAGAGAATAAGTTACAAAGGAAGAATGTTAGAGCACAAGACCATGTCTGGATCCTATTTCAGCCCCTAATAATCTGTCTGACCTTCGTCATTTCATCTCTCAAGGCGTTTGTTTCTTAATCTGGAAAATGAGAGTGACTTTTGCCCCCAAATTCTGTGAAAGTAATCAGTCCTCTAAGGTCTCTCCCTTAAAATAGAAAACTTTGAGGAAACCCTTTCTAAAATGCATTATATACTTACCTGACTATTAAAAAGATGACAGGATCTGTGATTTCATTGAGCCTTGAAGGAAGATAAGGATTCTAGGAGGTACAGGGAGAAGGGACTGTATTCCAGGGATAGTGGATAGCCCTGGACAGAAGCATATTTTCTTAAAGGTGGGAAATACAATGCTGGATTCTAGGAATAGAAAGTAGGCCAAAGTATCTGGATCAATGACAATATAGAAGGAAGGAGGGTGACATGCTTTTTGTAAAGGCAGCTTGGAGGCAGGTTGTTAAAGGGCTTTAAAGACCAAGTCAAGGAATTTCTATTTTATCCTAGAGGCAAGAAGAAGCTGCTGAAACTTGTTGAGTAGCAGACTGATGTGCTTAGATGAGCTCTGGAAGATGATTCTGGAAGCTGCAACAAGGCCTAAATGGAGAGGAAAGATACTGGAAGCTGGTGGGAGGCTGTTGAAATAATCGACGTTTGAAGGGAATGTAGGCCTGATTAGGGTGGGAGCTGGAGAGAAGGGCGCAGATGTGAGAGATGCTTTGGTGGTTGAATCAACAAGAATTGGCGAGTGCCTGGCTATGGGGGAGATGAGGGAGAGGGAAGATTCAAGGATTACTTGGAGAAGAGATGCAGACTGGGCTTTTGATTTCCTAGTTAATTTCAAAGGGATTCACATTGTGGAAAAAACTCCTCCACTGATAAAGATCAGCAACTTAGCTGTAATTCATAAATTTGCTTGGGAAATGGGCAAAGGGGATAAAAAATGAGAATAGTTATCATTGAAGGGGGTATGTGGAAGACAGGCACACTAATGTTTTGTTGGCAAAGTTGTGAAAAGCAATTTGGAATTATGTAAATAAAGTGGCTAAAATATCTATACCCTTTGATTTAAAGATTCCACTGCTAAGGCATAAACCCCGGAGAGGTCACTGACAAAAAACAAACAAAAGCAAAACAAAAACAAACTCAAAAATATTTCATATAAACCCCAAATATTCATGGCTGTACTTTTTATTGTAATAAAAAACTGGAAACAAAGTGGATGCTCATTGATTGAAGAATGGTTAAACACATTTTTGGTACATGAATGTAATGTAATATTACAGGGCTGTTTGAAACCAGGGGCATGAAGAGTACAGAAAAACCTGAATAGACTTATGTGAACAGATGCAGAGGAAAGTAAGTAGAGCCAGGGAAATAATATAGACAATGATCACCAAAATGTCAGTGGAAAAAACCTCTCCAAAAGAATATTCTAATGGAATATTCTAACATTATAAAAAAAAACTTGGTTCCAAAGAAGAGAAAAGAGAAAACAAATTCCCTCCCACTTTGCTGCTCTCTTCCCTCTCCTTAGCAGAATTGGGGAGTGGTGGTCCACACATATGAACAGTGCATATAGCATCATATTATTTCAATGTGTTGATTGGTTTTGCTGATTTTTTTCTTTTCTTCTTTTAAAAATTTGTTGCTATAAGGGATGATTCTCTGGGAGAGGAAAGGAGGAAGGATCTAGGGGGAATTTAGGTGATATAATAACAAAACATATTTTAAAAACTATTTAAAAAGAAGCTTCCTGAAGAAGAGAGACGTTAATTGCCCATGATCACTCCAGGTCAGATGTGTGACTTTCCCAAATTATTGTCCTTTTTTAAGATAAGTTTTTATTGATATCTCCTATTTTTATATTACCCCATATCCCTCCTTTATCTCTCCCAGAGAGCAATAACATATAACAAATAATATTTTTAAGAAAAAAGAGAATATTATTTCTACATTAAAAAGTCTGAAAATATATACACTATGAAACTCTTGTGGACCTCCCACTTCTGCAAAGGGGTGAATTTTCTCATAGCTTTCATTTCTATCCATTCCTGTTCTTTTAAATTTTGGAACATTAACTTTTGATTTTCCTTTTTTGTTGTCTTTCCATTTACATTGTTTATAGTCAACATCTATATGTTTACTTCACTGCATTGGTTCACATAGATCCTTCTTTGCCTCTCTGTATTCATAATATATATCATTTTTTATAGCAGAATAGTATTCCATTACATTCATGTACCATAATTTGTTTAGTCATTTCCCAACTGATAGACACATAACTTGTTTCCTATTCTTTGCTTTTGCAAAATGTGGCACTATAAATATTTTTTAATATATAGTGATTTTCTTATCAATGGTCTCTTTGGGATATGATTCCAGTTATGTAATCACATGGTCTAAGGATATGAACAGGTTAGACACTTTTTTGTATAATTTCAAATTAATCTTCAAAATGGTTGTACTGACTGATTCACAGCTCCACCAACAATGTACTAGTGGCCCATCTTCCTACAATCCCTTCAACATTGACTATTCCTACCTTTTGTCATCTTTGCCAATTTTCAGGCATGAAGTGAGACTTCAGGATGTTTTTATTTGCATTTCTCTTATTATTATGATTTGGAACATTCTTTCAAATGGTTGTTAATAATTTGCAATTCTTTTAAAAACTTTTCATATACTTTAACCTCTTATATGTGACTGGTTTTGGGTTTTATACATGTATATCTATAGGTATACATATAAACATATATGTTTAACATAACAACATGTGTATGTGTAGTGTGTGTTTGTGCATAATTATTTATACATCTTGGCTACCAAACCATTATCAGAGAAATTTGATGCTGAGATTTTTTTCCTGTTGTATTTATGGAGAAGGTTTTTGATTTCATGTGATCTCTATTAATCCTTACTTCTATCTTTTGATTGGTTAAGAATACATCTCCTGGTAGAAACAGCTCTTCCAAGCCTCTCTGCCCCCAGATTCCCCACAAACTATGTAAAAAAGGACTGTGAACAACTTCTGGAGCTCCAGCACCCACAGAACGACACAGAGAAGCTAACCTCCCGCTAAGGACAGCCCAGCAGCCCTGCAGGAAGGACCAGCGCAGTGGTCTGGGAGCCGGCAGCGCACAGAGCGCAGAGCACAGGAGCCGAGCCCAGGTCCACGTGAGCCGAGGTTTTAGCTCCAGGGCGGCAGGGCCAGCAGCCGGCTGGAGGAACCCCAGAACACCAGGTGCTGTGGTGACTCCAGAATTATCAACATAGACATGCCTAGGACAAAGTAAGAGGTTAGTGTCCTATGGACTTTGGGACCTGTATTTGGGGAATGCGTCAGCTCCCTCCCCTGGGGGCTAGAAGCCGCTGAGGAGACACGCCATTTTGTAGTTTTCAGAGGCATCTCTGGCTCCCAGCCTACAAATCGTGGGGAGATCCAGCGATCAGTCTTGGGGGGTAATCGCTCTTGCTTTAACCTCCCTGGATCTGGATTGTGATCTAGGGTGGAAGTCGTGGGTGGGTTTACAGCTTGCCAGAAACGGAAGTTGCCCCCCACACGTTCGGGACGAAAATTCCTCTATCTGGCCTTAAAGCCATAGTGTGGCAACAAGCCCCAAAGTCAAGCAATTAAGTGGCAACATGCCAAGGCAAAGGAAACAGAAAAATGCAACCCTGGACTCCTATTTTGGGGGCATAGAGCGGGAAAAGGACTCTGAGGTCAGAAGTCCTGCTCCAAAAGCTCCAGGGGAAAACATGAGCGGGTTGCAGGCAATAGAGGACCTTAAGAAGGACTTTAAAAATAAAATAAGAGAAGTGGAGGAAAAATTGGAAAGAGAAATGAGAAGGATGCAGGAAAAGTATGAAATGAGGGTCAACAGCCTGACTGAGGAAACAACACCTTAAAAAATAGACTGACTCAAATGGCAAAGGAGGCCCAAAAGGGCAATGAGGAGAAGAATGCCTTAAAAAGTCGAATTTGCCAGATGGAAAAGAATCTCAAAGTTCACTGAGGAGATTCATTCCTTCAGAGTTAGACTGGAGAAAATGGAAGCTAATGACTTTATGAGAAATCAAGATGCTGTTAAGCAGATCCAAACAAACGAAAGATTGGAAGGCAATGTGAAATATCTCATGGGAAAAACCACTGACCTGGAGAATAGATCCAGGAGAGACAATTTAAAAATTATTGGACTACCTGAAAGCCATGATCAAGGAAAGAAGCTAGAAATCACCCTTCAAGAAATTCTCAAGGAAAACTGCCCTGATGTTTTAGATCCAGAGGGCAAAATAGAGGTTGAAAGAATCCACAGATCACCTCCTGAAAAGATCCCAAAAAGAAAACTCCCAGGAATATTATAGCCAGGTTCCAGAATCCCCAGATCAAGGAGAAAATACTACAAGCAGCCAGGAAGAAACAATTTCAATATTGTGGAAACACAATCAGAATAGCCCAGGACCTGGCAGCTTCTACACTGAGGGATAGAAGGGCATGGAATATGATATTCCAGAGGGCAAAAGAGATGGGAATGAACCCAGGGTCACCTACCCAGCAAAACTGAGTATTTTGTTTCAGGGGAAAATATGGTCATTCAGTGGAATAGAGGACTTTCAAGCATTCTTGAGGAAAAACCAGAATTGAATAGAAAATTTGACATCCAGACACAAGAAGGAAGAGATGCCTGAGAAGGTAATCAGGAAAAGAAATCAAAAGGAACTTATCAAAGTTGAACTATTTACATTCCTATATGGAAAAGCAATAACTGTGACTGATGATATCTTTCTCACTATGAAAATAATGGAAGAAGGGAGTGTGGTCATATGAATACATATGTGAATGTGTGTGTATATGGTTACAGTTATATATGGATAGAGGGCATAGGTTGAATTTGTTGGGAAGGGAGAATACTCAAGGGATGAAATTATGAGGTGAGAGAGGAAAGTGGCAAGAGGAGATGGGAGAGACAGGGTAGGGTAAACTATCCCATGTAGAAGAAGCAAGGGGAAGTGGTTGCAAAGGAGGGGGAGAATAAGGAAGGCTAAAAAGGCAAAACCACATTCACATTGAATTTGGTTCAGGGAGAAAATGACATACATACTAAATGGGATATCTCAACCTGCAGCAGGATAGGGGGAAGGGGGATGAGAGGAGGGATGATGGATGGGAGGGCATCCTTGGGGTGAGGGGAGGTTGGAAGTACCCACTATAGAAGAGGGACAGGATCATGTAGGGAATGGACCAGGTGGGGGGTGGGATGAGTGGGAGGAATTATAAGCAGCCTTGTACAATATATCTACTATGATAATGTTTTGCATAGCTAGACATGTACAACATATACTGAATTACTTATCTCCCAAGAGGGAATGGGTGACAAGGGAGGAAGGAAATGGATCTGAAATTCGAGGTCTTAACATTAAATGTTTCAAATATATATAAATACTATTATTAATACTCTTTTGCTTGTAATTGGGAGATAAGATGTGCAGGCATTGGGACACAAAGATTCACCTTCCTCTAATGGAAAAGTCGAAGGGGCTATGGGAGAAGGTATGGGAGAGAGCAGATTGGAGGAAGCGATATCTTGTGGGACTGCTATTCTGGGAGGTTGGGTAGGGGAATAATGGGGGGAAAATGATTGTAACTCAAAATCTGGCGGAAATGAATGATGTAAAACAGAAGTTAATAAAGCATTTGTTTAAAAAAAATAAATACAAAAAAAGAATACATCTCCTATCCATAGCTTTGAAAGTTTTATGATCTGCTTCTCTTCTAATTTTGTTTTTATAATATTATTTTAATATCATGATACCATTTCTATTTAGAATTTATTGTGGAATTGTTATGCTTTTTGAAATCCTTTTCTGCTGTTAATTTTTGTTTCCTTTCTCACTGTCATATTATTATCTTATAACAACAACAACCCCGAACTGGAAAGGAGCTTGGTAGAGTGGTAGGTACCAGCTTTCGAACCCTGGCTCTTTGATTTACTAGCTGTATGACCCTGGATGAATCACACCATCTCTTTAAGCCTCAGTTTCTCCACTTGTAAAATAGGGATGATAATTACATTTGAACTTAACAGTTTTGATGTTTGAGGAAACTTTTGAGAAAGAAAACATAGTATGGTGAATAAAGTTCCAGATTTGGAGTTAGGAAGATCTGGGTTTGAATATCACCCCAGACAGCCTTTGTTACAACCTTTATAACCTTGAGCAAGTTACTTCTCTTTTCTGGGTTACCCTTTTTTTCATCTGAAAAAATGAGGAGATTGGACTTACCGACCTCTAAGGTCTTCTAAATGTTAAATAGATGTTTAGTAGTGTTACTTGTGGCTATTGGTAGGCCAGCCTGGAGTAGTTGTCTCTAGCTGCCCATTCTAATTGATTGTTTCTTTGCTACTGTGGACACCATGGACCCTAAAGATATCGATGTAACATTCAAACATCTAGGAAGTATTTATTAATTAGTCGGTCAATAAGCCTTTACTAAATGCTTTCTAAGTGCCAGGCACTGTTCTAGGAGCTAGGGATATAAAGACAAAAACTAAACCAGCTCTTGCCTTCAGGAGGCTTACCATCTACTAGGAACATGGCAGTGAAACAAAGGGCCACTGTCCACCTCAATGGAACAGGTCAGTCCCCACCCGGCTATGTTCTTGTGGAGCCTTCAAGGCCTATAAGGGACAAGTTAGTTTACATGGCTATGTGTTACTATGTATGCTCTGTACCTGAAATCACAAGAGACAGAAAGTTTGTTTCAAATGTGCCAATCCACATTATCTAAATACCAACAGATGGAGTGCACTGCAGAGATGACTCCCCTGGAGCCACTCGGCAGATAACTGATGGGCTTCGTGGATAAATTCTGATGCACGGGCTCTCTGGATAACTCTCACAAAGCCTTCTGTTCACTGGGTAAAGGATATCTGTGCACAGCACTTTCAGCTGCAAATTGTCTCACTGAAGGATAACTACCATAAAGGAGCCATAAAGTTTGGTTTTTTGGGGGGCGGTTAGGATGAGGGGTGGTATTGACTTTGACGGGCTTGAGGCCTAGAGGTGGATTCTGTTCCCTTTGAATAAAGTAGGGGTGAATTTAGGAAGGAGCAAGACTCTATGCCAGATGGTTCATACGTATTTTGATTCTGTTTTGGGCAGATGTGCTGTTCTGTGAACGTCAGTGGAAAGAGTCAGAGAAATGGATTCAAGTGCTGCCTCTGATGCTTACTACCCATATGACTTTGGACAAACCACTCAATCTCTCTGGGTCTCATTTTCCTCCTCTGTAAAATGAGGGGTTACATGATAGGGTTCAGATCCCTTATAGATCTCTGAGGCAGGGGTGGCTAGGTGGTGCAGTGAATAGAGCACTGGTCCTGGAGTCAGGAGGACCTGAGTTCAAATCCGGCCTCAGATACTTAACACAAAAAAACTAGCCATGTGACCTTGGGCAAGTCACTTAACCCTAATTGCCCTCCAAAAAAAAGCAAAAAAGAAAAAAAAAGGATGTAGATCTCTGATGCTAAGACAATATGATGGTTTTCTTTTATATACGATAGGTTAGGGTATGTGTTTCCTGGTTGATGTTGCCCAGGTAGGGTGTGTGTGTGTGTGTGTGTGTGTGTGTGTGTGTGTGTGTGTGTAATGGGGAAACTATTGCTTGTGGGCAAACTAACACACTAACTTTGTTTCAGGCGTGATATCAATTTATGATCAAGTCAAAATCTCTTAGTAACAGCAATAAAAATTAACAATTGTAAAACTTCCCAGTTTAGTTGAGAATCACAACTCCGGGAAAGCATCTCCTCTCAGTATTAGCACTCTCCTTTCACAGATAGAGAAACTGAAACTGAGAAGAGTTGAGTGACTGATCCAGGGTCACCAGGTTACACCAGTCATTGTAAGAGGTGGGACTTAAACTAAAGTCATCCCGACTTTCTGTTTTTCAGCACTGTGCCATGCTGAGGTCCTCACCATTGAATTATCAAGAATATAGCCAACTTATAACACCAACTTCAACAGCTACTCTCTACAAGGCTGTATATTGTTGCTGTGTCTTTAAAAGAGAGGAATAAAATCTTGGAAGTGTTAACTGTCACGATAAGAGAGAGACTGAGCTCCATCAAGGTCTAAGCCAATTTCTTCCTTAGAGACCGTGTAAATCAACTGTCAAGGAGGAAAAAAAAGTCAGAAGAGACATTTGGATAGAACAACCTTTACTCCTATTTTTTGAAGACATTATTAAGAAAATTCCTTAGAGAACTGAATTTCTATTCCATATGTTTTTCCTCTGCTTTCAAAGACCACAGAATTGACTGTGGCTATGAACTTTACTCAATGCAATATGTTCTACATAATTATTTATGGCCTTGTTTTATTATGCACTACTGAAATAAATTATAAATACTGTGACATGGATGTTGTTTAAACTTATGAGACCGGGTTTGAGACACAGAGAGAAAGCAAGTAGCAAGATCATATGGAGAAATATTTCTTTTCATAAACGGTAATGGGGGCTCTCAGCTAACTAATTCATGAGAAAAACAACACAGTTCTATTAACTTTTGAAAAAATAGCAGAACATAGTCCTTTTTTGTCTTAGAACCTGGAATGAGAATTAATAAGGAAATACACCATCAGCAGTTAAAGAGGGGTGAATGTTGGTGTAGTTGAATAACTTATTCTACAACATGGAAGATTCATCTACAATGAGGAAGATTAATCTTCCTGAGTTCAAATCTAGCCTCAGACATTTATAGCTGTGTGACCTTGGGCAAGTCACTTAACCCTGTTTGTCTTAGTTTCCACATCTGTAAAAGCTGGAGAAGGAAATGGCAAACCACTCCAGTATCTTTGCCAAGAATAAACCCAAATGGATCATGAAGATTTGGACATGACTGAAATGACTGAATGACAATAAAAAACAAAAATTTTATAACATAGTCCCAAAGAACTCACCATATATGTGGGAGTCACATCTGTGTTACATTTATTTTCACAGATAAAGTTTATTGCATAATAGGATGATGTTCAGAGAAATTGGAAATTTTACTAATATCAAAGACTGAATCATTTTACATCTCTTTGTAGTGGTTTTATATTTGTCTAATGAAGTCTTCTCTCATTTTCTTAAAACAAATAAACAAACAATAAAATCTCACAGGGCTTAAATCTGAAATAGGAATTGGACCAACATACCCTTTGGACCTCAATTTTCAGCCCCCACAGAATGAGGGGCTAGACCAGGGGTGGAGAACCAGCTCCCTTGAGGCCACATGTGGCCCTCTAGGTCCTCAGGTGCAACCCTTTGAATTCAAATGGATTCAGTCAAAGGACCTTGAGGGCCATGTCAAGTTTCCTGATTACCTAGAGGGTCACATGTGGGCTTGAGGGTTCCCCAACCCTGGTCTAGACTATAAAGTCTCAAAAATTCCTCCCAGTTCTCAATCTGTGATCCTATGATCCAACTCCCCTTATTGATAGTTCCTTTTCTCTGTTGATTATCTTCAGTTTATCCCGTATATTTCTGGTTTCAGCATTGTTGGCTCATTATCCCCCCCCCACACTGGACTCTGGATTCCTTAAATGCAGGAATTGTTTTTTTGTTTTTTAGTCTTTCTTTGTATCCCCAGCACTTAGCACAATGCCTGGAAAACAGATGCTTGTTGACTTACTACATAAACTCAGTTGTGTAAATGGATATCATTAATAATTTTATTTAAAACAAGTTATTTTATTAGATAAATTATTTATCTCCTATTGGCATCCAACCTTCCAGAAAAAAGAGGAAAATATACCATAGAAATCACATCAGAATTGCCCCTTGCCTATTCCACTTTCCCAGGTACTTGTGATTACATGCTTTAGAGAGAGTCCCATATCTCTGCGACTAGATCAGCTCAGCCCGAGAATATATTACTTTTTAGGTTTTGCTCTTCTTTCAAGTTTTTTTCTTTCCTCATTTCTTCAGGCTTCTGAATCTGAATCAACACCCAGCTCGTCTTTTACTCAGTTTTGCTACCAAACCTTCCACATTTCTTCTTACTGAAAATTTCCTCAGACTGTCAGGAGGCAGCCCCTCTGCCTGCCTTGTGTAAGCCCATTATAAAATCTTCTGTTTACAATCTGGAGACAGGTAGATGTCTATAGCTAGTGCTCAACTATCTAGCAAGCACTTTTTCCCCTGCCATTATCAGTCAACCCATCTCCTTCTCCGACTTTGAATTTGAAAAGGGAAAGAAGGAATGCTTGGATTCAGGAGACTATTCAAACTAGATATCTAATCTTATGTTGTGAAGTAGGAAATTGAAATACAATTCTAGAAAAATCAAAGTCAGTGAATAAAAAGCATTTTTTGTTTTTCTTTTAAATTTCTTTCTTCTTTCTTTCTTTCTTTCTCTCTTTCTTTCTTTCTTTCTTTCTTTCCTTCCTTCCTTCCTTCCTTCCTTCCTTCCTTCCTTCCTTTCTTTCTTTCTTTCTTTCTTTCTTTCTTTCTTTCTTTCTTTCTTGCTTGCTTGCTTGCTTGCTTTTTGGAGGGAGAAAGGTAGGGCAATTGGGGTTAAGTGACTTGCCTAAGATCACACGGCTGGTTTTGTGTGTGTGTGTGTGTGTGTGTGTGTGTGTGTGTGTGTGTGTGTGTGTTTGTGTTGTGTCTGAGGTTGGATTTGAACTCAGGTCCTCCTGACTCAACGGCCTGTGCTCTATTCACTGCACTGCCTAGCCGCCCCTTAAATTTCTTTTGATGATTTTCTGGACTGATTATTTTTTTTTATTCCCCTAATTTTTTTGGTTAGTCTGGAAATGATTCAAGATGTATCCTACCATAGTAGCTAGAATATTGAACTTGGAATTTAGAAGACTTGAGTTCAAATTTGTATATGTATTAGCTTTGTGTTTATGGACAGATCACCTAACCTTCTAAAGCTCAGACTCTAAGTTATAGATGTGTTGGTATCTGCATAGGTAGTCCAAATGTATAGGTCACTGAGGTATGAGTTAATCTTATAATTTTACATAAATGTAAGCTCCTCCTTCCCTTAAGGAGGTGTTGGTCTGTATTAGTGTATTTGTGGGGTTGTTCATCTCCTAGGCATGGTTTTCTCTTTCCCTATTCACATTGACTCCTTTCCCCCTCTATACACACTACTTTTGTTGTTACTGTTCAGTCATGTCCAACTCTTTGTGACATTGTGGACAATATTGTCCATGGGATTTTCTTGGCAAAGATACTGGAGTGGTTTATCATTTCCTTCTGCAGTGTATTAAGGCAAACAGAGTTAAGTGACTTGTCCAGGATCACATAACTAGTAAAGTGTCTGAAGCTAGATTTGAACTCAGGTGTTCCTGACTCCATGCCTAGCACTCTATCTGCTGAGTCAGCTGGCTGTCCCTACCTTTACTGAACACCAATTTGGATGGCATTGTTAAGAAGCTACTGTTTCCATTTCCCTTCTGGAATTTGATCTTGCTTTGCCTTCAAGTACTTGTACCTTTTATGTTTCTTTCTTTTTTTTATGCCTTTTGGAGGGCAATTGGGATTAAGTAACTTGCCCAAGGTTACATGGCTAGTTTTTGTGTGTGTGTTAAGTGTCTGACACCAGATCTGAACCCAGGTCCTCCTGACTCTGGGACCGGCACTTTACTCACTGTGCCACCTAGCCACCCTACCTTTTATGTTACTTGGGGTGTTGTAATGAGCAAGAGATTACAGTAGGGTCCCTTAGAATTCTGTGTCCCAGGTTAGCATATGAATGGGGAAACAGGAAATGCTCCTGGAAAATATCTTCTTGAGCATGTGAAAGAGGTTTCTAGATATTGTCAAGTGGAAATAGACAACTATTAAAGGAAAAATAGGGTTTTTGGTTAGGATTTTTGGCTACATATGACAGATTACATGCTGATGTTTTTGAGTTCAACTATAATGGTTTTACTCTTGTCAATATCCTTTTCTAATATTTCAG
Organism: Gymnobelideus leadbeateri; assembly: GCA_011680675.1. NCBI lineage: Eukaryota > Metazoa > Chordata > Mammalia > Diprotodontia > Petauridae > Gymnobelideus > Gymnobelideus leadbeateri. The sequence continues at coordinate 108,553 of WOXC01008499.1, read as the reverse complement.
CATGGACATGGTGTAACATGTCATAGGGAATGTGGGTCTTGGAGTCAGAAAGACCTACCTGAGTTTGAATCTTTTCTCAGACTTTTACTGTGTGACCCTAGTCAAGTACCTAGCCTCAGTTTCTTCATCTGTCAAATGGAGATAATAATACTATTTGTAGCACTCATTTCATCCAGCTGTTGGGAAAATAAAATGACATAATGTATGGAACACACTCTGCCAACTTTGGTTGCTCATATCAGTGATGGTGATGATGATGGTGGTGATGGCAGTGACATATCAGTGAAGCACAAACAGATTCTGTGACATTGGAGAGGTGACAGTGTTGTCTGAGAAACCATCTAGGAGCACTTGGAGAGGCTCAGCTTCTGATTGTGTGACTGGTAGGGATTTGCAGTTGACCAATGAGCTTGCTCCCATCTCTAAGATTCCAAGACCTAATTTAGGAGTCTTATTTCCATTTTTGTTTCCATTTTCTTGCTTGGTTGAAGGGTTTAAGCAAGTCCCTCTAGCCTGGCTGTCAAGACCAGGACAAGTCCTCAGACAAATGCCTGCTAATTGCCTGTCAATTGTTCTGCTCTCCTACCCAATCTTATCTTTCTCACCTTCTATTGTTGCTTGTAAATTCCCAGTAGTGAAGAGAGAAGAGCTTCATTGTCAGCATCTTGTGGGGCAGCAATATAGGGGTACAAAGGACGAAGTGTGTAGACCCTTTTCTCCTCTGTCTAGACTCGGGACCCAACCTCAGCCTTACTTAATATGTTTAGCCATTTCCATGCATTTGGCTAAATGCCCAGTTGGCTCCCTTTGGCAATAGAGAGCCAGTCTACCTTCTCTTGTCTTTAAATAAAGCCCACAGAAGCTTGTTTGGGCAACAAGCTTGAGAAGTTTAGAATTTCTCTTTCCTCACTTGGGACTTTCTTCTTTCTAATTTGTAAAGCTAGGAAGTGAAGGCAGAAAAAGCCAAATAGTCTTATAGCACCTCCATAAAATCTTCAAGAATAAAATTCCTTCATTTGGAAGGAAATGCTTCTTTCACCAACAGCTAAAGCATTAATAATAAGCATAATAAGCATAATAATAAGCAGGAAAGATTAAACTAGGTAATACTGGAATCTTAGCTGCCTGAAAATTCTGTTAGATACAATTTATGCATATTTTAAAATGATGCTGAGAAGCAATATAGAGTGGCAGATAAAAAATCTGACTTGGGATCAGGAAGTACTTGGTTCAAATCCTGCCTCTAATACACACTGCTTACCCTTGGGTAAGTCACTTAACCTCTCAGTGCCCCAGGATCAGCTGAGTTGTAGAGCAGGACGTCACCTGTATTGTTAGAAGGAGTTTTTTCACTGGGAGTTCCCTATGACAATGAAGTCACAGGGCAGATCTGGTCCCCTTAAAGAAGAATGGTCATAGATCTACAGCTGGAAGGGGTTTCAGAGGCCTTTTAGTGCAAACCTGTGTTTTATGGAAACTGAGGCCCAGGAAGGTTAACTCACTCACAAAAGGTCACAAGCAAGTTGGGGGGGTGTCATTCAGAGCCAGGTCCTCTGACTCCACATTCCATGCTCCTTTCATTGTACCATGCTGTCTCCCCATGTAAGACGGCTTTCATAAAAAGACAATCCATTAGTGAAAAATGCTTGAAAAATATTTGTATGTAAGCCAATGTCTACATGGGGCCACATGGATTAGGGAATTTAGACATTTATCTGGATAATTAATCCCACCAAAAATACTTCGGCTTAAACCATCTTGCTAAATGAGGTATTTTCATCCCATAGTATAACCATCCAGATGTTTACCTTGATTCTACAGATGTTGACCTGGCCAGAGTTAGAAATCTGTATCCCAGGTTAGCATAGGGATAGAAAACAGGGAATGTTGCTGGGAAAGGTCTCTCTGAGCATGTGAAAGACATTGAAAAAAGCAAACAAAGCATATCTTTATAGGGATAACCTGACCAGGGGATCAAAATCACAGGGGGACATTTTGTGACCTAAGAAATAGATACCAGATTTGTGGAACTCTCCTAAAATCAAGTCTGTGAAGAAGCCACATTTGACCTTAGAAGAAAAAAAAAGTCCAAAGCCAAGTGCCAGCACTGCCCTTTGGCAGCCTCCCACGCCTTCGCTTCCTCCCTTTGGATGGCCATGCCACTCTGGATCAATTGTCTGAGGCCCTGCTGCTCTCATTCTATCTCCTTGTAGTCCCTGGGTGCCCATCAGTAGTCCCAGAGAGTTGCCAGCTAAGAGGCAGACTGCAGAGTAAACAGATGGTACCTGGGAAATGTCAGTTAATGTCCAGTGTCTCCAGCTTCCCTCTCATCTCTTTCTGCTCTGTTGCTCTCTCTCTCTCTCTCTCTCTCTCTCTCTCTCTCTCTCTCTCTCTCTCTCAACAGGTCTGAGAGATGCATTGGGCTAGCAGAGAGTTGTAAGGGCTGTCAAGAGGCAGATTTTGATAGGATGAGAGAGGGGGAGAACCTAAAAATAATTAAGGGTAGGGGGTGAAGGAAAGGTAGGAGATACAGAGGCTGGTTTCCTGGGAGGGGGATGGCATTGAACTTTGTTCATCAAGGCAGAGTTGTTTATCCAGCTCTGGGAGGGAGGTAGTCAGACTCCCATTCAGGGCATTCAACTCCAAAGTTCAATAACAACTTGCCTGTAGCTGCTGACCAAAGGAGGAAATTAAAAGGCTATTGTCCTCATAACTTATTACAGTATGCCTTCTTGCATTTTTGCAGGTTCACCAATGGCAGCCAGCTTGATCCCCTTAAAGGAGAGTGGCTCCCTTTCCTTACTTATGCTCTGAATTAGATCATTCAACCATCAGCAGGCTCTGTGGGCCATTCAAACGTGACTTTGGCAGGAAGGAGAAATTGTTCTGGCCATAAGAAAATTTTTTAAGTCTGAGGAGCTCAATTTGGTTTATACGATAACAATAGAGATGGGAGATTCATTGTTCTCCCACCAACAGAGCACCTTGGAATATTCTCCATAACCCTCACAAAACTGATATTTTCATTTTCCTAGAAGGGAAGAAACAGGCATTTATTAAATGCTTACTTTTGTGCCAAGCACTGTGCTAAGGGCTTCTCAAAGATTATCTCATTTGATCCTCCCAACAACCCTGGGAGGTAGGTGGCATTATTTCCCTTTCTCCCCTTCCTTTTTTACAGTTGAAGAAACGGAGGCAGACAGGTCAAGTTACTTGGGCAGGGTCACACGGTTAGTGTCTGAGGCTGAATTTGAACTTAGGTCTTCCTGATTTTAGGTCTAGTGCTCTATTTACTGTACCACCTGAGACATTAGAAGTGGTCGACTCTCACCCTCACATTTTGCAGATGAAGAAAACAAGGCCTCTCCCTGTGTGACTCACCTACTGATAAATAATTGAGGGAGGATTCAAACTTAAGCCCTCCTGACTTGCAGTCTAGCCTTCTGTCCACTATGCCAGAGGTGTCAAACCCTGGTCAGATTAAAGTGCAATTGGGAACTATCGAACAAAACAAATAACATACAATAGACCATAGATAATGTTAATATGTGGTCTTCTAAGGTGATACATGTCCTGTAGGTATCCTTATGTTTGGTTTAGTGGTCCTCATTTCTATTTCAGTTTGACACTTTCACACAAAACCATGCAGCCTCTTGTAGGCAGAAGATTTGGGTTTCCCTTCTACTATCTGTGTGACCTTGGACAAGTCATTCCCTCTCCAATTTAACCCCTCTCTCTCTCTCTCTCTCTCTCTCTCTCTCTCTCTCTCTCTCTCTCTCTCTCTATCGTCTGTACAAAGTGGTTTGCATATTGTCTCTCCCATTAGAAATGGAGCTTCCTGAGGGCAAGGACTTCTTTTGCCTTTCTTTGGCTCCCCAGTGTTTAGAGAAATGTTGGGCATATAGTAAGCTATTAATGAATGCTTGTTGACTGATAGACTCTCTGAGCCTCATTTCCCCCCTACCAATAAAATGAGGGGGCTGGGTGAGGTGGTGCAGTGAATAGAGCACCAACCCTGGAGTTAGGAGGACCTGAGTTCAAATCCAGCCTCAGACACTTAACACTTACTAGCTGTGTGACCTCAGGCAAGTCAATTAACCCCAATTACCTTGCCTTCCCCCTGCAAAAAGCAAAATAAATGAATGAATAAATATATAAATGAATGATCTTATGACCTCTTCTTTTGCTAGGGAAGTGGGAAACTACCAGCTCAGAATGCTGTTTTAATGAAGTATCTTTGTTACAAGAGAAGACTCATTTATTGGGTACATCACTTCATTTCTCTGGACTTTAGTTTCCTTATCTGTAAAATAACTAGATAAACCCAATGCCCCTATTTATAAATCTTATGTGGACCACGATTCTACATTATAATACATTTTTAAAAATGAAAGATAGGGGGACAGAGTCAAAATAGTGGAGTAGAAACAGGACTTCCCCATGGCTCCAGCTTCCACCTTCACCAATCCATGTAAAAGGGGATTCTGAACAAACTTTGGAGCTATAGAACACACAAAATGACACAGAGAAGCTAACCTCCCACTGAGGACAGCGTGGCAGGCCAGCAGCAAACAGCCAGAACAGCTAGAGCTGAGCCCAGCCACTCAGTAGCCTAAGGTTTTAGCCCCAGGGTGGGCCTGACCAACCACTGGCTGGAGGGACTCCAGAACACCAGCAGCTGTGGTGGTTTCCAGAAATATCAACACATAGATGCTAAGGACAAAGTGAGAGGTCAGTGCAGTGTGGACTTTGGGACCCACTAGTTGGGAGTGTGTCAACCTCTTCCCCCCAGGGCAAGAAGGCACTGAGGAGACACTACGCAGCCACAGACTGCAGACTGCAGGGGGAGCAAATGACCAGTCTGGGGGGTAATCGTTCTTGCTTCAACTTTCTTAGATCTGGATTGCAGTCTAGGGTGGAGGTCCTGGGGTGTGTGACCAGCTTGCCAGGGAGTGTGGAAGCTTCAGAGAAGACACCTAACTGATACCTATGGCATCTGAGAAAACCCCAGTGTTTGGGATGGAAGCTCCCCTGTCTGGTGGCAAAGTCCTACTGTGGCAAAAATCCCAAAAGTCAAGTAATTGAGTGACAACATGTCCAGGCAAAGGAAGCAAAACAAACAGAAGAATCCAACATTAGACTCCTATTTTGGGGACAAAAAAGGATCAAAGCATGGGACAGGAGGAAGACAATGAAGTCAGAAATCCTGCAGAAAAGCTTCAAAAGAAAAAAAAGAGCTGGTTACAGGCCACATAGGACCTTAAGAAGCAGATAAGAGAAGTGGAGGAAAATTTGGGAAGAGAAATGAGAAAGATGCAAGAAAAGTATGAAATGAGAGTCAATAGCCTGACTGAGGAAGCTAGTGACTTTATGAGAAATCAAGATGCTGTTAAACAGATCCAGAAAATGAAAGAATAGAAGGCAATGGGAAATACCTCATGGGAAAAACCACTGACCTGGAAAATAGATCCAGGAGAGATAATCTAAAAATTATTGGATTACCTGAAAGCCATGATCAAAGAAAGAACCTAGAAATCATCCTCCAAGAAATTCTCAAGGAAAACTGCCCTGATGTTTTAGAACAAGAGGGCAAAATAGAGGTTGAAATAAGCTACCAATCACCTCCTGAAAAAGATCTCCAAAGAAAATTCCTAGGAATATTATAGCCAGCTTCTGAAATTCCCAGATCAAGGAGAGAATATTACAAGCAGTGAGGAAGAAACAATTTGAATATTGTGGAAACGCAATCAGGATAACATAGGATCTGACAGCTTCTACACTGAGGGACTGAAGGGCCTAGAATATGATATTCTGGAGGTCAAAGGAGCTGGGATTGAAACCAAGAATCACCTACCCAGCAAAACTGAGTATCATTTTTCAGGGGAAAATATGGTCATTCAGTGGAATAGAGGACTTCAAGTATTCTTGAAGAAAAAACCAGAGTTGAGTAGAAAATTTGACATTCAGATACAAGAAGCAAGAGAAGCATGAGAAAGTAAACAGGGAAAAGAAATCATAAGGAGCTTATCAAAGTTGAACTATTTATATTCCTAAATGGAAAAAACAATAATTGTAACTGATGAAACTTTTCACATTATGAAAGTAGTTGAAGGGAATAGAAGGCGTATGAATACATATGTGAATGTTTGTATATACGTTGACAGGTATACATAGATAGAGGGCACAGGACCAATTAAATAGGAAGGGATGATATTTAAAAGGTGAAATTAAGAGTTGAGAGAGGAATATAATGAGAGGAGATGGGGAGAGACAAAATGGGGTAGACTATCTTATATAAAAGAGGCAAGGGAAAATGGTTACAGTGTAGGGGAAGAACAAGAAGGCAAAAGGGAATGGGTCAACCTTATTCACATTGAATTTGGCTCAGGGAGGGAATGACATACACACTAAATAGGGTATCTCACCCTACAGGAGAGTAGGGGGAAGGGGATGAGAGGGGGATGATGGAAGGTAGGGCAAGATGGGGGGGAGGGAAGTTGGAAGCACCCACTTTTGAAAAGGGACAGGACCAAAATAGAGAATAGAACAAGTGGGAGGTGGGATAAGAAGGAGGGAAATATAATCAGTCTTTTATAATATATCTACTGTGGTAATATTTTGCATTAGCTACACATGTACAACCTATATTGAATTGCTTATCTTCCCAGTAAGGGTGGGTGACAAGGGTGTAAGGGAATGAATCTGGAATTCAAAGTTTTAAAACCAAATGTTTAATATACACACACACGCACACACACACACGTGTATATATATATATATATATATATATATATATATATATATATACACACTATTATTAATGCTATTTTACATGTAATTGGGAAATAAGATATACAGGCACTGCGGCATAGAGATCTACCATGCCCTACTGGAAAAGTCGAAAGGGGTATGGGGGAAGATATGGGAGAGAGCAGATTGGATGAGGGGATATCATGTGGGATTGCTATTTGGGGGATGTGGGTAGGAGAAAAATGGGGAGAAAATTTTTAACTCAAAATCTGGCGGAAATGAATGATGCAAACCAGAAGTTAATAAAACATTTGGAAAAAAATGAAAGCTAGGTAGATAGAGCATTTATTAAGTGCTTACTAGATGCTTGGAGGAAGCAGTTTGGTGGCTTGGTGGGTAGAACTCTGAGGCTGTAGTCAGGAAGACCTGACTTCAAACCTGGCCTCAGGTGAATGGCCCTGGACAAGTCACTTAGCTTCTGTTTGCTTTAATATACTGGATGGCAAACCATTCTGGTACCTTTACCAAGAAAGTTCCATAAACAGTATTGACCCACTATGGTCCATGGGGTCACAAAGTGACATGACTGAACAACAATGGGTGCAAGAAACTATGTTAAGGACTGGGGATGCAGATATAAAAAACAGATCTTGCTTTCAAGAGGCTTACATTCTAATGGGGAAGACAGTATGTAGAAAGGAGCTAGGAAGGAGCTAGGGCTCCCTCAGGAGCATAGTGACCTGGAAGCTTAGCTCTAGGAAGATAAGGCCAACCTCACCTATCAGAGCCCTGGGGTGGGGGTGGGGAAGGACTACAGGGATTACTTCCCTGCTGCATCATGTGGTAGAGAGAGCACTGGACTAGGCAGGCCACCAGTGCTGCTGTGCCTCCATTATCTCGACTGTACAATAAGAGTTGGGGCTGGAAGTGATAATGTGCATTTCAAATCCTGTAATCTTGGTGCTGGGCCTCAGTCTCCTCATCTGCAAAACGAGGGGGTTGAATTGAAGGATCTCCCAGCTTGAAGTCTATGGTTCTAAGTGACTTGCCAAAGAAGTGGGTACAAGGGTTCCAATTCTTTTCTGAATTCTTGGTTATAAAGTTTTCATAGGCAGTTAAGTGGAAGAGGATAGAGCATTGGACTTGGAGTGAGGAAGACTTGGGTTCAAATATGATCTTAGATACTTACTAGCTGTGTGACCCCGGACAAATCACTTAGCCTTGGTTTTCCTTAGTTTCCTTGACTGTAAAATGGGAATCATAATAGGAACTGCTTTCCATGGTTGTCTTGAGGATTAAATGAGATAATACTTGTTAAGTATTTAGCATCATGTTTAACACATAGTAGGTACTTAATAAATACCCTTTTCTTTCCTTGCCCCTTCATTTATTAAGTGCTTATGATGTGCCAAGAACTGTGTTAACCACTAGTGATATAAACTAACCAAGAAGAAAGACAGTGCCTTGCTCTTGAGGAACCTATGTACTAATGAGGGTGGGGAGAGGGAGTAGGGATAGCACATAGGGTGACAGAAAGGCTTAGTGGAGGTGGAGGGGAAGAATTGAAGGTACCTGATATGCTGGGGCAGAGCTCTCAAGGTCCCAAAGCCAGAAATGGGGGTATGATGGAAATGAAAGCCAGGTTGTGACCCTCTACAGCATGGAGGCTCCAAGAGGAACTTAGCTTTGGGGGAAAAAACAACAGAGAGAGAGAGAGAGAGAGAGAGAGAGAGAGAGAGAGAGAGAGAGAGAGAGAGAGAGAGAGAGAGAGAAGATAGAGAAATACAGACAGACAGACAGACAGACAGACACACACACACAAACACACAGATTCCAGGTTGATACAGAGGTTGTAGGATGTACCAAGTGCTGAAAAAAGTTCAGAGGCATGTTTGGAACTTGGGGAGCAGAAACAGGGTAAGTGTAGGAAGTCATGAGTAGGGAGAAAGACAGTAGCCTTTAAAATTCTCACATACCTTTTATATGCTTTTTTTCTCTCTTTTCCAAGTGAGATGAAAGCTTCACTGACTTTGGATAAGGAGAGACTAGAAGAGAAAGACCAAGGAGAAGGAGGTGATCCCTATAGTGACAGTGAATGGGCATTTGGGAATTAGAGGTAGGCACAGGGATGTGGAGTCTCTGCCAGTAGGCCGTCTATGCAGAGTGAGGGAGTTGTGGCTACCTTCAAGCAGTTCTGTCCGGAGCCTCTCTATGTACCTCCTTTTGTGACTTCTCAAGTGTCTGTGCCTTCCTTTCTCCCCATTTGAAGGCAGTGATGGCTTTACTCTTACAGTCATGAGATTTAGAGTTGGGACAGAATGTATTGAATGGGTGACCTTGGGTGAATTACTTATTTAAGTTTCCTTATTTGTAAAAGGATGGAGTTGGAATAAATGAGTTTAAAGGTCCCTCCCAACTCTAGTCCCAATCACCCCATCAACTTCTCTCAGTGTTCAGATGACAGGATATGGGCCTAGCTGGGTGAAATGCCTAACTTAAGGCTATACAGGGAAAAGTCGATTTGAATCCAAATCTCAGGACTCTAAATCCAATGGTACATTAAAAACACACACACACACACACAAACAGGTGGTGGGGCTGACTATGAATTATGTTTTAAAGGGACATTGAACAGGTCCTCTTGTCCCTGGATATTAAGCCCATTTTCCATTCCATTCCACTTTAACATCTTTACAATATTTATATTGTATCTCTCTATCATTCTAGTTTGCTTCCCTTGAATGTCTCCTAAGCCTTTCTATCTTTCCGAGAGGCAGGGTGCTGTAGGAAGAAGGACGCTGTCTCTGGAGTCAGGAGCCCTGAGCATTTGTCCTGGTCTTGTCATCACCAGCCACGTAACCTTGGTTGAACACTTTTCCTTAGAATCTAATTTTCTTCATCTGCAGAACTGAGATAATAACTGTAATGCGTCTTTCCTGAGTCTGTTGTGAGGATCGAATTAGAATGTATGAAAAGTACTTTGCGAACCTTAGATCAATATCAGACGAATCTTGACTGTATCCCTTATTAAAATGCCAATACCCTGGTGAGGGGAGAGGGATGGTGGTAGTGACCTATCTTCTTATCAGCTAACACTTTCATGGAGATTATGTAATATCTTGTCCTTCTCTTTTCTAAGTCTGAGATTTTTTTGGACCATTAACATTTTCATTGATGTAAACTTCCTGAGGGCAGGAACTATTCAGGTTTCACTTTTGTATCCTTGGACTTAACACAGTGCTTTGCATATAAATATCTATTTCATTGAGTTGAAATACAGCTCGTAAACTCTTTAACAGTGGCTCTTAGGGGCAGAAAAAAAATCCCTTTTCTCCCCCAAAAGAAATTCTTTAAGTATTTCTGAAATCCCCATATGAGATGCAAATTTCTCTGTAAAATGACAGATGGAAGATAAAAACGGGTGTCTTGCCAATGAACATGACCTTGATGCTTCAGTTCAGTCAGTTTCTTGGAGACATGAGATGCTTACCTAAAGATTATTCAGATTTCCTTATAGCCATATGCCCTGATTGAAATGTATAGCACCTTAAAGTTTCACTTACCAATAAAGCCCTTTGAAAAAGCTGGCTACTCCTAGTTCTACTCATGGGCAATGAGAAGACAGAATACTCATTTCTATGTGCAGTCATTCTTCCAATTCCTTCTAGATTGCTCAAGGGATCGTGTATTACTAATGCCCCTTCTCTGTCTCTCCAGAGGTGGCATGGTATATGGTTCAAGAGTACTGAATTAGAAATCAGGGGAGACCTGGGTTTGAGTTTGAATCCAGACTCTTATACTTACTGGCTGTGTGACCATGGACAAATAATTTAATCTCCTTGAGCCTCAGTTTCCTCCTATGTAAAGTGGGGATGATAATAGTGCCAGCCTCACAGGGTTATTATAAGACTCAAAGGCATAATGTTTGCAAAGTCTTGAAGGGCTAAAGAAACATCTCCTATTATCATTTTCCCTCAAGGTGGACTTCTGGGAAGCCTGCCTTGAGCAGTTAGCCAAAATTAAAAGGAGCTTTGGAGGTGACTATAAAGGCCCCAGTGACTGGCACAGAGCAGGAGGAAAGACTGAGTCTCTATTCCTGTCTACAGTCAAACATTTCTCCTCTTCTTTCCTTGAAATAGATTCCTTTTCTTTCCCAGAGGGCTTGGTATAGCTTCTCTGTGTCTACTTTCATAGTGTATATACAATGGGCAAAGCTAGATTCCAGATTTCTGTTGGGTATATTTTCACCCTCTAAAGATGTTTCACCAAATTTGGCAAAGATGTGAAAAAAATCTAGCTTACAACTTTATTTTTAAAGCAAGCTTCCATCAGATGGATCATAGGATCACATATTTAGAGCCAGAAGGGACATTTATCTCATCCAACTCCATTTTACAGATGAGAAAATTGGGTTAGTTACCAAGGCACCTAAGAGGCACAGTGGACCCAGACTCAGGGACATTTGAGTTCAAAATTGACCTCAAACATTTACTAACTGATTGGGCAAGTCATTTAACTGCTCTTGGCCTCAGTTTCCTCATATGTAAAAATGAGGATAATAATAACATGTAACTTCTAGGGTTGTTGTGAGGATAACATAAGATAATGTGTATCAAATGCTTTGCAATCCATAAAGTACTTTTATAAATGTTATTATTATTATTATCAAGTGACTTGCCCAAGGTCAAATAGACAGTAGCATATTGCAAAGTCAGGATTTGAACTCAGGTCCTGATTCCAAATCTAATAGGGAACTTTTTGTGGGTCTTCTGACTCTAATGACTCATACTTCTTTAACCCTTTAAGGTTTGCCAAGAAATTTACATATATTTACTCATTTGATTCTTCCAATAACCTTGTAAAGTAGGTATAATTAACATCCCCATTTTGCATTTGGGGAAACTGAGGATCAAAGAGGCTAAGTGATTTCCTTAGGGTTACATAGTTAGTAAGTATCTGAGGTGAGTGGCTAGGTGGCACAGCGGATAGAACAGTGGACCCGGATTTGGGAAGACCTGAAATTAAATTTGACCTCAGACATTAGCTGTGTGACCCTGGGCAAGTCACTTAACCTTGTTTGCCTCAGTTTCCTCATCAGTAAAATGCCTGAAATGACTGAACAACAACAAAAACAAAAGTATCTGAGGGAGAGTTTGAACCCTGGTCTTACAGAATCCTAGTCGACTGCTCTTTCCATTATCCTATACTGTTTCTCCCTCCCTGCATAGTAATCTGCATGGTGAATATCTTTGGTCAAAGTAATCATTAGCCAGTGGTCAACCTCTGGGAGTGAACTTGTCTCAGCTGAAAATACACCAAATTCATTGTAAGACCCAGACTCAAGGCTCTTATGGCTTGTTAGAAGCTGAGAAGGTGGTGTTCCCTCTGGCATTGACTTGGAGAGCACAGAATCATTTTTGCCAAGATGAGGCATCAGTATAAGAACTTAATAGAGTTCAGATGCAACAGAGACAGGAAAATAAATGAGAAGAACTTTTTTTTCTTTTCATCTATTAAAAATGGTAACTTACACTGGGAGAGCTGCTTTTGGGAAGGACAATAGTCATCCTGATTCACCTCCTTGGAGCCATTCTTGACTTTCCTCTGCCTCTCATCTGCTATTCAATCAATGGCCAAGTCTTGTTGATTGCATGGCAATTCTGTCATCTGTTTCAGTCACATGGCTTTTACTCTAGCCCAACCTCTTATCACCTCTACCTGGACTATTCCAGTCACCTTTTAGTTGGACTCCCTGTCTTCAGTCTCACCTCGCCATCCTCAACACTACTGCTGGATTGGTTTTCCTAAAATCCAGATCTTACCAAACCATTGTGGAACCCCTACTCAAGAAGTGTCAATAGCTTCCTGCTGTCTCTAGGATAAAATGCAAATATATCCTGTCATTAAAAGCTTCGTACAATATGTCTCCCACCTGCCTTTCCAGTCGTATTTCATAGTAAGCCCCTTCATGTTCTCTCTGTTCTGGTCAAACAGGGTAATCAGCTGTCTCCTGTGCATGGCATTTTATTGACTGCCTCCCACCTTCGTGAAGCCTTTGCATAGGTGATCTCCCATTGCTGGAATATTATTCTCTTTATTGGAATCCCTAACTTCTTTCAAAGCCAAGATCAGGTACAGCCTCTGACATAAAGCCTTTCCTGATGCCTCCTAAGAGATCACTGAACCAGAGTTTGGATCTTGGTTCTGCCTGTGTGACTTTGGGGAAGCCACCTCACCTTTATGAGCCTCGGTTTCCTCAATGATAATATGAGGTATTTGAGCTACAGTCATCTCCAATATTTGAGCTCTCAATATTTGAGCCTTGGATCCCTCTTGAAATGACTTTGGGTACAATTTGTATTAACTTTCCTCAGTACATATGAATCATCCTGTAAAACATAAGCTCCTTGAGGGCAGGGAACTCTTATGTTTTTGTCTTTGTATCTCCAGGATCTTACACATAGTAGGCACTTAATAAACACTATTGAATTGTATTTATTTGTTTGAAGGCTGGTTCAGGTGGGATTTTACATCATCCTCTGAATGAATGAATTCATTAAGTCATTAATTAACTCAATTAATTAATGAAGCATTAGTCAAGCTCCTACTATGTGCCAGGTTTTAGGAATATGACAAGAGTGTTTCAACAGCCCCTTCCCTCAAGGAACTTACATTCTACTAAGAAGATTCCTTCTGTAAAACAAGGATAACATATGGGATATAAAAACAGCACAAAAGAATTTAAAGAAGGATCAGAGTTACAAGGGACTATGAAAATCATTCAGATTCTAGTTGAATCAGTTTATTTTGTAGTGGAAAGGGCAATGACTTTGGAGTCAGAAGTTCTGGGTTGAAATCCTGCCTGATGTTGGGCTAGTCCCTTGATTTCTCTGGGCCTCAGAGAAATTTACATCACTTGTAAAGATGAAGAGGTTGGGCTTAATGCCCACTCAAACCCTTCTACATTTAGATCTCTTATTTTATGTACTTCTGTAAGTGTGTATGAGATTTAAAAAAAGGATAACAGTAGAAGGAGGTAGTATTATGAGAGAGTTTCTATTAATATATAATTACTTTAGAGGACAGTTGGGGGCATGGAGTGCCAAAACTCAAAGAAAGAAAACTGACCTCGGTTAGTTGAATTTCTGCCTGTCTTTACTGAAGAATAAACAGCAGCCACTCTTGGCTTTGAATTCTATTTAGCCCCCAAACTCTGTGATAACTGGTAGAAGAGGAAACAGGGTCCCCCCCACCCACCAACCCTTTAGGCCACTGTCATAAATGACTGTGATATTTCTTCACTAGCTCAGGAGAAAGTTGGTGCCTTAAACATGTAATTCCCCAGGTCACTACATTTGGATGTAAATTATAATAATTTCACAGTCATCTAGCTTTTTAGATTCCTCTATTTTTAGGGGAAAAGCAAAAGCAGGGATAATTATGATATTCTGTTGAGATAAAACAGTTACAAACAAATAAATCTGGCAGCTACCAAAGACCCTGTGGTCAAACTTGACTCAGATCCTTTAAAGAGAAATTTCATAGAGGATCAGTGATTATGAGCCATTGATAAAAAGATAAAGGTTGATTCGGGAAGAATAGAACAGGGGAAAGAAAAGGGAGTTTATAAATTCACTGAAATAAATTAGGTTATAAAAGATAATAGAAGAGAGGAAGTGGGACAGATTTAGTATCTCAGTTAAAATAGGGAAGTTAGTTCACTTTATCTTAGAAATTTGAGAGGGAGGGAACAGATTGAATTCAGTTGAATTCTTCAAATATTAAGCCCCTACTAAGTGCAGAGCACTGTTAGCAGGTCTTAAGCACATGAAAAGTTTAGGTTAGATTCTGTTCCTGACTTCACAGACCTTACTTTCTATTAGGAGAATACAACAAATACATAAGCAAAGTACAAAGTGATTTGTGAAAATACACAATACAAATAAATATAATCATTTGGCAAGTACTTATTAAATGCTTATTATGGGCCCAGCACTGTGCTAGCCTCTGAGGATACAAGAATAAATAATGTCCAAAAATATAGGAGGGGTATGAGCAAAATGCTTTGTCAGCTCCCCAAAGTGACCTTGGGGGAGAGGATCTTGGAAGTCTTCTTATAGGAAGGACCATATGAGCCAAGACTTTAAAAGATGGTGGGAATTCCAGAGAAAGAGGCAGATTGTGGGGCAGGGGCAGGAAGTATTCTAGGAACAGGTAATAATGAGAGCAAGGATATGGGGTAATGAAGTGGGTGCAGTGGATAGAGTTCCAGGCCTGAAGACAGGAAGATTCATCTTCCTGAGTTCAAATCTGGCCTCAGACACTTACTAACTATAACTCAGGGCAAGTCACTTAAGCCTTTTTTTTCTTGCTTCATTTTCTTCATGTATAAAATGAGCTAGAAAAGGAAATGCCCAAGCACTCCAGTGTGTTTGCTAAAAAAAAAAAAAAACCCAACTGAAGTCATGAAGAGCCAGACAGGACTGGACAACAACAAGCTCTGGACACTCTGGTTTCTCAAGTGACTTTGTTAAGGGATTATCAGATACAAAGAAGTACTCATGCTCATGGCTGGGACCTTATTAAAAATTAATTAATTTTTAAAAATTAAATGAAAAAGATTAAAAAAATAGGAAAGTCCCTGTCTTCAGGAAATTGGTATTTGACTTGGAGTTTCCATTTCAGTTGGAAAGGATCAGGAAGAATGTGACATGGCTGAAATACAAAAAATCGAGCAAATGGAAGGGTTTCTAGATTGTCCAGGCCTTGATCAGGTACGAGTACTTTGAACTTCCTGTGCAGATCAAAGCTGAGTGCATTGCCCATCATCCACTGTTACAAAAGGAGTATGAGAAAAATGAAACATGATTTGATAATATATGGGGGAGAGATGATAAAAAGAGTGGCAAGCCTGTTCTCATATTTGACCCTCATTACTGATGCTCAATAAGGAATTAGGACTACAGCAAACTAACTAGCATTTTTATAGCACTTTAAAAGGTTTGCAGAGCACTTTGCCTATGTTATCCCATTTGACCATCACAACTACATGTGAAGTAGGTGTTATTATTATCCCCATTTCACGGGTAAGGAAACTGGGATAAACAGAGTTTAAGTGACTTGCCTACCTACAGTTAGTAAATACCTGAGGTCATATTTGAACTCAGGACTTCCTGACTCCATGTCTAGAGCTCTTATCCAATGGGAAGATACCTAGCTTTTTTTTTTTTTTTTTTGCTTTTTGGAGGGCAATTGGGATTAAGTGACTTGCCCAAGGTCACAGGGCTAGTTTGTGTGTTAAGTGTCTGAGGCCAGATTTGAACTCAGGTCCTCCTGACTCCAGGGCCAGTGCTCTATTTACTGAGCCACCTAGCCACCCCCAGCTACCTCTGAAATGTAGTTGAATAAGCATCCCATAGTTACCCCTTGTAAAGCATAAGGTGTTTGTAAAGCATCAGTGTTATGATGCCATATTAGCATCTACCTGAGGACTGAAGAGATCATTCTATCAATAAACATTCATTAAATACCTACTGTGTGCCTGGAAATAGGGATATATTCTGTCCACTACACCTGAGTGGTTCTGACATTAGAGCCTGAAAATATGGATGTGGGGAAAAAAGAGATTGATTTTAACTGGACAAAAGGGGACTGGCATGTACCTCTCCCTGTTTGGTGAATCTGCACCTCTCATGGGTAGAAAAAGGTTGATAAAATCTCTGCTTCCTTGCTAGAAGCTGATCTTGACGGGGATGCCAGCCCAGACACCTTGGAGACCTTCAAATATTTTGTATCTGGGTTTGTTGAACCAGTGGCCCCTGGGCACCCCAGTACACAGTCATAGAGCAGAGGTGAATTTCCACAAGACAAGCTGAAGATATTTATTCTCAGGGTCCACTGCATTAGCAGGAACCTTTGGGGGATGGTGCCATCTGCTTTGTAGGAGAAATTTGACAGAAAGGTGCAATGGGGAGTAGATTCTCAGTGGAGGGCCTTTGTAGCATTGACAGTTAATGGCAGGCATCAGGGGACCCCCCCCGCCCCAAAGACAAGGTGCAGGCTTTCCCTGCTTCTTATTCTCTGTACAGCAAACATGGAACAGGAAGCCTTGTCTTGGGTGACCGAGTACAGAGAGAAAATTGTCAAAGCACAGAAATATCTTTCTAGCTCATTTGCCTTTTTAGACACCACAGGCAGGTATTTCCTTGGTTTTTACTTTTTCTCTAGGTTAGGTAACTTGAGAAGTCTTTTTTTAAAATGACAGTATATAAGGAGGCACAGAGAAACAGAAGTGGATTCTTTTCACTTCTCTGAAGATAATAGGGAAAAATAGTACTTTAGTTATCAATAGTAATAAAAACTACTAAAGTCTGTAAGGATAATTGATCTAGGGCTGGGAAAGACTTTAGTCATATAGTCCAGCACTTTCATTTTATAAATGAAGAAACTGAGACCCAAGGAGGTTAAATGATTTATCCAAGAACACACAGGTAGAAAGTAAACTGCATCATCCCTAGAGAAAACCATGCAACATCATAGAAATTTATAGGAATCCAAACATAAAACTTTTTATATCTAATCTTCACTTAAAGTGATACTTATCTTACTCTAAAATATAATTTCATTCAGATATAGCTAGCTTTAGACCATTTTGAAGATTTCATTCAGTTCACTTGCTTTAAAATAGGAATCAATCAATGTGGATTTTTTGAGTGCCTATGAAGTTCCAGGCACTGTGGTAACCACTGTGGATACAGGGACAACAATGAAATCCCTACCTGAAAGTCCCTGGACAAGAGAATGCTGTATTCTTGACTAATTGAGGTTCAAATAGATGACACAACTTTACTAATTTAACTCACTTTCTCAAAGAATCACCATCACCACTAATATCATCATCATCATCTTCATCATCATCATTATCATCACCACTACCACCACCATCATTGTTGTTATCATCGTATTTTATTAACAGGCCATGGACCTGCAGAAATATTTTTTGAATAAGCAATAATCACTGTCTGACAGGTAACACCAATGGATTTGTTAAAGGTAACTGAAAATGACTCACCTATAGATGGAGTCTATGAAAAGGCTAAGATTTAAGAATGGAATCAAAAACCCCTTTATGGGTGACACCACATCAACAATATGTCAACAAAGAAGCATTAACAAATGACTTTCCTTAATATTTTTTTGCGTGTGACAATTGAGGGATTTATGTGGCAGATAAGTACCACCATAAATTATAGAAGGGTTATTTTTAAGGAGTCTAGACTAAGTGATCAATGCAGATTATGCAAGGAGATGGCAAAAACTGTGCAACACATCACTGCAGGCTGCAAAATTTTACCACTCACTGAATTCCTAGCAGGACATGTTTTAGGGGCTAGAATTAAACATCAGAAGCTCACTATATTTCATGGACCGATAGATAAAAGATTCCCATGCTACAAATACAGACCTCAAAATGTCCTTGAACACTCAGCCAATAAACCAAGAGTACAAAATGTCATCACGGGGAAAAAAATAACTGTTGCCCACAACTGCCTAAATGTAACACAGATCCATCAAAAAAAACTTTCAACAGATATCATTATACCTAGTATGCACAATCTCTAAAATGTGTGGCACATGCAAGTTTACTCAGAAAACATGTTAAAGGTACATTTGTTGTTTTTATTGTGAGAAATCATTATATGATGCCTTGGTCAAAGTCATGTAAGGCCACTTCATGGAGAGGGAAAAAAAAACAAAAACAAAAAACCAAAACTTGATTGTGAAAGATGCCTTTTTAAAACGGCTCAAAATTCTCCCAGTTTCATCTTAAATTTCTTCTCCCATAATCATAATTCTGTGACAGTTATTCACAATACACAATAAGCCAGAAACTATGGACAAGTCTGCATTTCCCACATTTAAATTTAGAGACTTTGGGGACAAGAACCTTATCCAATAAGCTTCATAATTCTTAAAATTGAAAGAACAGACTAAAAGGATTGTGTAGACCACTAAGCCAGTTGTTGAAAGAAATTATCCAAGACTAAGTGAATTTTTACTCAGAATGAGAATAATAAGACTGAGTCCTATTCAATGAGATGAATTCTCAAGATTTCCTTATACTGTTTCCTTCCAGACTTATCAGATGACTGAGAAAACAAAGAACATTATTTTATACATACTGCTTATTTGGCATCTACTCTTTACTAGTTTTCCCAATAAGCACTACTTCTCTTGATGCCTCTACCATGTCTTCATATTGGGTATCTTTCGGCTTCTTTTTATGTGTTGTCTTTCATCATTAGGATGTCAGCCTCTTGAAGACAAGGATTGTTTTTCTCTTTTTACTTGTATTTGTACTCCCAGCACTTAGCACAGTGCACACGGCACACAGTAAACTTTTAATAAACACTTTTTGACCAACTGAAGTCAGTTTTATTAGAGATATGAAGCTAGATGAAGGTGTGTTCATTCTATTATAAGAGGTCATGAAGCCTATGTCATAAAAATTCCAGAACAGAAAGGGGACTCTTGAAATTATTGTGTTAACATGCTGATTAAGTAAAAAATGGATCTCCCAGGATGATTTGATTAGAGCAAAACCAGCACAATACATAATAGTGTAATTTTATATTTCTTACTATTAGTATTATTATGCCCACTCTACAGAAGAGAAAATTGTATTTCAGAGAGGTTAAGTGACTTGCCTATGGTCATACAACGTGTGTGTGTGTGTGTGTGTGTGTGTGTGTGTGTGTGTATGTGTGTGGGTGTGTAGGGGGCAGGAAGTGTATCCAGTTCTTTCTGTCTCCAAATCCAGCACTCTATCCATTGCAGTGCACTGATACACTATCTATACCATCCTGTGGCAAAGCCAAGGAATTTCTTTTTCTTTTTTTTCTTTTTTTTTGGCTGATTCAAAACATTAAACATGCCTTTTCAGTCCAAGCAGGAGCTATGCAACATTGTCATGGCTTTAGACAAATAATATATAGCCACCAAATATAGGGCTTGACACCAACTTGCTCAGTAATGAACAAACAGAGGTGGCATCCTTTACAATGTGCTATAAAAACACCCTCTCCCTGCATCCTGGGCCATTTACCCTCTTGTTCATTTCTCCCCACATTAATCAGTATCTTCCTTCCCTTTCCATTCTAGACCTATAGAATCCACATCCCCAGACTCTAGGGAAAATAATCTCCAATATCCTTGTAAAGTAGGTATAATCAACATCCCCATTTTGCATTTGGGGAAACCGAGGATCAAAGAGGCTAAGTGATTTCCTTAGGGTGAGAAGATTTCAAGGATGGGAAACAGCCAAAGAAAATACCCAGCACTGAGAGATGGAGTTTCTTGTTTGTTCAACCACCAGGAGGCCAATATCACTGAACAAAATAACAGATGGGGAGTAAGGTGTAAGAGAATTGGGAAGGTAGGGAGGAGTTGTAATGAAGGACTTCAAAGCCAAATAGGGGATCTTGTATTGCCCGCCATTTAGAACAGTGCCTGAACATAATTAGGGCTTAATACATGCTTTTATTCCTTCATACAAAGGTACCAATCAAGGGTAACGCTAGATAAGGATTGGCAGAGGAGTGGTCAGAACTTCACATTTTGTAGCTAGGGCAATGGATTTAGCAGCCCCTCTGGATGTTTGGGATTATATTTGGCCTCCCTTCTTACTCTTGCTCAAGGGACAAAGTTCATCTCTCCCTTTCATAATCTTTACATTCTTCAAACCAGCATCCTTACTGTTCTTTATACACAACATGCCATCAATGAAATGTCTCTAGATCTTGTCAGGGGGTCTTCCCCCATACCCAGAATTGCCTCCTTCCTCATCTCCTTCTCATGTAATCTTCAGTGTCCTTCAGAGTTCAATTCAGTCACCACCACGTACATGAAGCATTTCCTGATCTTTCAATTGTTAATGCTTTCTCTGTTGGAAATTATCTTATATTTATTATATTATTATTTATAACATTTATTATCCACATAGTTCATTATATTATAATATTTACTTGTAAAATTTATTTTGTGCATATTTTTGTATTTACTTAGGGATATAGATCTATATGCACGCACAGTTTTGTGGAATAGAATGTAGAATTCTTGAAAATAAGGGCTTTTATATTTTTTCCTTTTGTACTCTCAGACTCTGGCATGTAGTAAGTATTTAATAGATGTTTACAGATTCAATTATTTTGTGTCTATACTTCCTCAGGGCTGAACAAACTCACAAAGTGATGGAAAGCAACTTTTCTCCTCTGGTCACCATAATGAAGGGAGGCAATGAAATCATTTGGTATCTTATATTCTCAATCACAATTCAGAAGCAGCCTAGACAAAGAGGAGCCCTATGTTGGTTAAATGATTCTGGTGGGGGTTGTTCTGGGTATGAATGATTGCCAGAATTTCATACAGGAACCATGTTCCCTCTTGGTTCTATAATGTTTCCACCTTCCATAGTCCATGTTGCAATTCATTCCAGAGTAGTTCTGAATAACCAAGTTAAGGACCTTCAGGCTGGCATCTAAAGCCCTCCTCCATTTTCCTCCCACCTATCTTTCAAATTTATTTCACTTTACTTTCCTTCAAACAGTCTTTGATCCAGACCAACTTGAGTTCCTATTAGCTGATTCTGGTTTCCATGCCTTTGTAGGACTGCTGTTCGGTGTGTGGCACGTAACTCAGAAGCCAAATCCTATATGATGCCTTTCTTCATTACCCCAAGTAAAACAAAACAAAAGAAAAAATACATTTTTTCCTGAAATTACTATGTGATATTTAATTATTTCTTTGAACTTTCTATAGACTTCATTACACACCACCCACACCCAATGGGATATTAGATCTCTTAACCCTATTGTTTAGCACAGTACCCAAGACATAGTAAGTAATTAATATATATTGGTTGAGTTGAATTGACTTCTTTGCTTACTACTTATATCTGCTACACTAATGACTAGCCACTAGATCAGGAAAACATGATTAAAAGGCAACTTTGACAAGGTTTGGAGAGAGAGAGACTGCCTAGCTCTCCATAGTCACCATATAGACCTTTATGTATTTTACAACAGCATTAACTTGAAAAGAACTGCATTTCACTCAGATCAATGTACATTCCAATTACACGTTTTTTTTACCCCTTTTGTACTGTTTCCCATTGTGGTTTTTTTTTTTTCTCTCCAATTTGTCTTCAAGAGACACTAAATCCACTTGTCAGTGGAGAAATGGATTTAGGAGACTAGAGAACACATTGTAATAGACACTTTCTTGCCATTTGTCTCTGTAAAAGGACTATTTCCTAAGCCTTCTCAGGCCCAATCAGAGTCTCAGGTTTGGGAGCAGGTTATCTTGGTTTCTGTTTTCTGGTGGCTGTTGAATTTATTTCTTTCCCTTAATTCTCTTTTGGATCTTTTTTTTTTTTTAAAGCAGAAATTTATTAAAATCCATTTATAGTGTTTTTCAGAAAAATGTACAGAATACTTAATGTTCAGGCAGCAGAATACTTAAAAGTGCTTTGTGGGAAGACTATTTGCTTTAGGGCACTTTGCTCCACTCTAAACACTTTTATATCTGGAAATTTATACACTAATATGACAATTATCTCAGGTTAATTATTCCCTCTTCTACACCTGTGATAGCCCCATTGCCTCTGCAGGGAGTTCAACAGAAATCAGTAGAAAGAACCCTCTGTAATATGATAACAAATGCCAAAAGTATGTTACAGGAGATACATAAACAGTTGCTCATGTCCTAGCTGGGGTGTCCACCAGGTGGCTGCTGGTGGGCAAGCCTACCCACCTAGCTTCGCAGGGTGGCTAATCGAGACTGCATGGCTTCCAGATCATCCTCCTCCTCTTCCTCCACCTCGGCGGCAGCTGTTGCCCCTAATGGCTCAGGCTCTGGAAGAGCATCTGTAACTTTGCTGGGTGCTTTGCCTAAGGCCCCTGCCGTGATCTCAAAGAGGATCTTGTCGATCTCCATTTCTGCCGCTTCCTCCATTTCTTCCTGATCGTCCATGCTTTCAAAAGTGTCTTCTAACATCTCCTCTATGATCCCTGCCTTCATCATCTCTTTGGACAGATCCCTCATGGTTGCCTGGATCTCTGGGATCTTCACTAGGCTTTGCATGGCTCGCATCACTTCTGTGCTCTTCTGTAAGGAGCCAGCCACTCGAAGGACAGCCAGCTGGTTCTTCATGCCCATGAGGACAGAATTCATGTGTGCCTTGGATGCATACAGCTTGCTCACAGCCTTCCTCGATCTGATCATCTCCTTGGCTAGAATGACACAGACGTCTTTCTGGCCTTTTTTGGCAGCATCCTTCACGGATCGCTTCACTTTTTCTTCTTCTCTCTGGATATCTCTTATTTGCCTGTCAACTACTCTCATTTCTTTTCTGATCTTCAAAGACCATTCATTGACCAGCTCTTTGGGAGGCTTCTCTTGCGTCTTCCCGAAGAGCCCCATAGCGAACTCTGCTGTCCCGGCCCCTTCCGCCTTCTCGTTACCGGCGCCGCGGCCGCCTGGGCGGGGCCCCCGGGACGGGGCCGAGGAGCCGGGGCCAGAAGAAGGAAGCGGCTGCTGCGGCGGCGGCGGCGGCGGCGGCGGCGGCAAGGGCCTCTCTTTTGGATCTTGCCAGCAGGAAATGACACTGCAATTGTTCCATTTATTATTATTATTATTTTTTACAGTTTATAAGGATATAAGGGCATCTGGGTGTCTATATCAATCAATTTCTCTTACTGATGTTGCCTAGTATTTAACATATGGTCTTGTAGTATTCTTTCAAAGTGAATTCCATCAAGAAGGTGGACAGACTTACTAGGAGGAGGAAGACAGAGCAGCTGAATTAGCTCTTAAAAAACCTCTCCCCTCTTCAAATGTTTGGTTATTTTCTCTCTGTTGGGTGGGAACATAATACTCTTTTTTGAGTGTTATTTGGGGCATTTCTTCATTTGTGACACTCAGAAGTTAGTAAAGTTTTTTTTCCTCTGCTGATCTCTCCCAAATACTCAAAGAGATCTGATCTCATCAGTTCAGGAGTTCCCTACAATGATACAAAGCACAAACTATCTATGCCTTTATGTTCTTTATGTTTCACTGCTGTCATACCCTTCTTATAATATAAATAATAATAATAGCATTTGTGTAGTACTTTACGTGCCTTATGAATATTATTTTATTATCACAACAACCCTGGAAGGTAGATGCTATTATTATCTCCATTTTACAGGTGAGGAAACTGAGGCAGGTAGCAGTTACATGATTTCCCCAACATCGTGGAACTACTAAGTGTCTGAGGCCAAATTCGAACTCAGGTTTTCCTGACTCCATGTCCTGCAGATCCAGCATTTGATCCACTGAACTACCTAGCAGCATTTGCTACAGAGTTCTTCCCAGCATGCTTGAAGTCTTACTCATTCTCTCCAGACATTGTAAGCATAGCAGTGTAGTCCTGGGGTTGTCCATCTATCATCCTTCATTCTTGCCAATGGAAAAAAACATCTTCTCTTCCTGTCATATAATTTCTTGATAATAACTTTTATTCCTATTCTTAGAGTTCCTCATCTTCAACACGATAGTCCAAAACAGAACTCATTATCCCCCCACCCCTGGCCAAAAAAAACCCTACCCTTCTTCGTAGGCACTGGGGCTCATGATCTTGGTGTTATCTTGGTCTGCTCACTGACACCCCACATATCAAATCTGTTTCCAAATCTTGTTATTTCTACCTTCCCATAATCTCTCCCAGGTGTCCTCTTTAACTCTCTCTCACAGCCTCCACCCTAATTCAAGCTCTTATCAAGTCTTTTACAATAACCTTGCAACTGGTCTCCCTTACTCCAATCTCCACCCATTCCAATCCATCGTCAGCTGCTAAGGCAATTTTTCTCAAGTGTAAGTCTGAGCTTGTTACTTACTTGCTCAATAAACTCCAGGATCTCCTTATTAACTATAGGATGAAATATAAATGCTGCCATGAAAGGCCTTTGGTCTCTTTCCAGCCCCTTTATACTTTACTCCCTTCACATACCTTCTGATCTAGTAATACGTGTTTACTTGTGGTTACTCATTTATTTAAAAGCACACAACACTTCTCCTTCTCCATGCCTTTGCTCCAACTCTCTCTCATGCCTATATTTGTTTTTCCTCCTCTCTTCTCCCTCTTAACTCTCTTGGCTTCATTCAACAAAACGATCAAGTCCAAGCATCTACAGGAGGCCTTTCTTGGTCTACCTGGTTGCTAGTGACTTCCATTGAATCCCTACACATCATATATTTTGTTGCTGCTGTTGTTGTTGAGTCATTTCCAATTCTTAGTGACCCAATTTGGGGTTTCCTTGGCTGAGTTACTAGATGGTTTGCCATTTCCTTCTCCAGATCATTTTACAGATGAGGAAAGCAAGGCTAACAGGGTTAAATAAATTGTCCAACGTCCACAGCTAGTAATTGTCTGAGGTCAATTTAAAATTCAGGAAGAGTCTTCTTGACTCCAGTCCTGTAGCTTTATGCACTATAGTGCCACCTAGCTGCCATATATCTTGTATGAGCCTAGTTAGTTATTTTGACTCAGGGGTCATGGTAGCCATCTTCACATATTTGAAAGACCATCATGTGAAAGAGGAGCTAGGCTTGGTTCAATTTTCTTAGACCATATGGAACAAGAGCAATGGTTTAAGTTGCCACAAAGGCAATTCAGGTTTGTTGTCAAGCAAAACTTCCTGGCAATCAGAGTAACTCCAAGGTGGAATGGGCCATCTTGGAAGGTGATGCTTGCCCTCCCCTTTGAGATCTACAAAAAAAAGTCAGATTATCAGGTGTTAGCCATGTTCTAGCAGGAATTCCTTTTGTGTATTAGTTAGACCAGATATCCATGAGGATCCCCAACTCTCAAATTCTATTTTTCTTTGATTCTGACAGATTCAAATCTTTTGACCTATGTGGCCTTTGGGAGTTACTTCATCTCCCCAGGCCTTAGTTTCCTTATCAGTTACCTAAGGAAGTCAGCTGCTATGGTCTTTTGTGGTCTCTTTCACCTCTAGAGCTATGATCCTAAGATTTGGAAGAGCAGTTGATCTGCATGAAGGGAGTAAGTTTCCACACAAGGAGTTTGCTAAACTGATGATTTCACAGGTCCAGACTAATTATTCACACACAGAGATACACAGACATAAACACATACATGTACATGTGTGTATATATGATAAATTTGTATGTATTTGATGAAGTCAATTTCCATATAGATAATATTCCCTACTATGCAATCAGGGTGCTCAATGGATAGAATTCTGGACCTGGCGTTCATGAAGACCTGAGTTCAAATCTGGCCCCAGACTTGTCCTAGGCAAGTCACTTCACCTCTCTGTCTGCCTTAGTTTCCTCAACTGTAGGAAGAATCTCTCATGGTTGTTGTGATGATTAAGTGGAATTTTTGTAAAGTGCTTATCACAGTGCCTGGCTTATAGTTAGTATTTAATAAGTGTTTCTTTCTTCCCTTCATCCCTATGTCTCAGTAATTTAGTGAGCTTCCATTGACTAGCAAAGAATTGTCGACCAAGAGAATCAGGTGATGGCTTTACCTGTATACTTAACTGGCTTTTTGATGCCGATTAAAGTTAAAGTCAAGGACTTCTGGATTTTGGTGTCTTCAATGCCTTACAATCATACCTTTCCCTCAGAGACTCATAAGATAACAGGAAGAAACTGATATCCAGGAGAATTTCCTCCTCTTGTTTCTTCCCACCATTAAGGATCCCAAGTGATATGAAATAAGTTGAAATAGTTTTACAAATTTCCCAGAAGTCCAAATACCAATCAGTGACAAATAAAGATGTATAAAGTTTGGTGGACTTTCCAAACACTTTTCAACTTCCTGGAAGGGAAGCAGCTGGGACAGCAGGGCATGCCAATCAATCTTCTCTCCTGTTAGCAAATCTCTAATGCCTCAAGGAGGAAATCCAGGCTTTGCTTCTTTGCATTTGGCTCTAGCCTCCCTTCCCAGGTTGATTTGACCTTCCTTTTTTCATGCTCTTCCGCTATGGAGAAGCCGTCCTACTGGCTGTGGTCCCTGAATTTTGTCATTCCAACCTAGCATCTTGTTTCCTACCTATGAGCCTTTGCTTAGGCTGTGCTTCATGCTTGGAATGCACACTCCCTCGCCCACCTCCCCCCCGTTATTAGAAGTTCTAGCTTCTTTTAAGGTTCATATCAAATGTTACCTTCTACATGAAATCTTTCTTCATTCCACCCAAGTTGTTACTGTCTTGCTTAACCTCATCATACTTTTTGAATATTTTGTATTTATTAATGTCTACATATCTCCTTCCCTCCCTTCTCTCCCCTAGATGTATGTTTCTTAAGGACAGGATCTATTTAATTTTATCTTCCTATTCTGGTGGCTGAGCACACAAATGGTGTTTAATAAATGCTTTTTGAATGAATGAAGCAATGAACATTTATTAAGGACTTACTATGTGCCAGATATGGTGCTAGGTGCTGGGGAGATGAAGGCAAAAAAATGAGACATTTCCTGCCCTGAAACAGTTTGTACTTTATCAGAGGAGACACCATGCACACATATGAGATATACAGAATAAATACCAGATCATACTCAGAGCAAACATCTATAGAGGCCTCTAAAGGGCTTTACATAGATTACTTCATTGGATTTGATCTTCACAAAACTCTGTGAGGTAGATGCTATGATTATCCCCATTTTATTTTATTTTATTTTTAATTTTATAAGCAATTGGGGTTAAGTAACTTGCCCAAGGTTACACGGCTAGGTTTTTGTTTGTATGGATTAAGTGTCGGAGGCCGGCTCCGAACTCAGGTCCTTCTGATTCCAGGGCCGGCGCTCTATTCACTGCGCCACCTAGCCGCCCCCAAATTATTCCCATTTTAAAGATGAAGAAGCTGAGTCTGAGAAAGGTTTAAGTGCCTTGCCTGGGGTCACAGAACTAATAACTACAGGAGGCAGGATTTGAACTCAGTCCTCTCTGACTCTAAGTAGGGCACACCGTTCCACCTCATTGTGTCAATTTTGAAGCAGAAAGGAAACAGCAGAGTAGTGAATAGTGCACTGAACCTGAAGTAGAGGAAGTCTGGGTTCATATCCTACCTCAAATTGTGCCCCAACTTTTCTCTGCTCATCATTTTCCCAGTTTTATCCATAAGAGTGTTGGATATGAAAACTTCTAAGGTTCTTCCCAGCTTTCAATCTATGATCCTATAAAATATTTGGGTGATAGATGTTCAGTGCTTCTTCCCAGGAAGCTAGGTCCTTGCAAAGGGACAACTGGACTGGGGGTAGTACCTGTCCTCTATGAGCTGACAATTGATTGCCTGTTGAAAACTGAATTTTAACTGCATTCTCTCCTCTCTGCCCAGAGAGTAAAGTTGAGTAAATAGTTGAGTTTCCAGGGGGGAAATGAATTATGCTTTTCTGTTCAAAAGGTTCTGGAAGTGAAACTTCAAAATGGACATACTTCTTACAGATGGGGTATATTGAGCTCTTTACCTTCTTGGGGATAAATGTTAGGCAGAGGTAAGCCAGATGCTCTCCTGTCCAGAAGGATAAATATCTTCTCTTTATCAGTTAAGAAGTCAGACAGCTGGATGTTTTGACAGCTGGTGCAGTTCTTCCACTCCCCTAGCTCAGATTCTCACCCAGGCTCATCTCTCATTGCTTCTTTGATTAGACCAGAGATGGCATTTTCAGACATCTGGGGTTCAAAGCTGCCAGCCTGGGAGTTAGCCCCAAATAGAAAGATCGACAATATGCTTTTTAGCAACACCAAAAGAGCACAGGTGCCCTGGGTAGACAATAGGGAAAGGGAGGGTGTAGCACTCTGAAAGAGCATCTGATAGCGGCAGGAGCATATGAGGAGAAGGGAGAGGGCAAGGGGATGGAATGGTTATTCCACATGCAGAATCTCCAGGCATTGCTTGCCTAGTCTAATAGAACGTCCTATTTCTAAGGAGACTGCTTTATTTGGCTACAATCTAGGTGGTTGTTTCTTCTTGGTTCTAAGCCTGATTTCTATAAGACTCAACATTTAATATGGAAGACACTGATAATCTCATAGCACAAGTCTGATTGTGTCATGATCCTTTCTCTTACCTGAGAAAGTGGTTCTCTCTTATTTCTAGGATAAATATGAACTTTTCGGTTTGGCTCTTAAGGCCAGTCATGTTCTGGTGCTAGCTTACCTTTCCAGGTTTATTGAACACTATTCTCCTTTGTGTTCTAGCCAACTGGTCTCCTTGCATTTATCTGTACATGACATTTCATCTGCAATCTGCATGCCTTTCTATAAGCTCTCCCCCATGCCTAGAATGCACATTCCCTTCTCACCTGTCTGGAAGAAATTTCGAACTCCTTCCAAGGTTCAGTTCAATGGTGCCTTCTACAGGAAGCCTACCCTACTTTGCCATCCCCTCGAACTGGCTAGCATCCTCTTCCTATGTATGCGTTTTTCACTTATTTGCCAATGTACACAGTGCTTCCCCTTAACATAATGTAAACTTTTTTTTTTCTTTTTGCAGGGGGGAAGGCAGGGCAATTGGGATTAAGTGACTTGTCCAAGGTCACACGAATAGTCTGAGTCCAGATTTGAACTCAGGTCCTCCTGACTCCAGGGTCGGTGCTCTATTCACTGCACCACCTAGCTGCTCCAGAATATAAACTTCTTGAAGGCAAGAATTATTTCAATCTTGTCTTTGTATCCCTGAGGGTCTAACACAGGGCTTAGAAAATAGTCAGTGCTTAATCAATGTTTATTTATCATTGGAATTGAAAGGTACTCCAGAGTAGATAGAATGAACAAAATTTCAGAGATGGAAAGGAATTTAAATTTCAGCCTGTTTAAGAATGAATCCCATCTGGAGCATCCCTGAAAAGTGGTTATCCAGGTGCTTCTTGAAGACCCACAGTAGTGGGAACTTGCTACCTCACAAGACACTTTTAAGCAATTCTAATAAAATGCTTTCCTTAATCTAGTGCTTAAATCTGCTTTACACAAGACTTCAAAAGAAGTAAAGGAAAATCCATCACACTTTCGGAGAAAATTTTCCCCATTGCTGTTTGTAGAAAGTCTGGGGCTAATTGTATTTGCAGAATTGTACTTTAGATTACTGTTACTGAATCATAACTATAAGACCTAGCATTGGTTCAAACCTAGTTCTCAGGAGTGCTAAGAGGTATTGGATAAAGCCTAGGTTCCTAAGAGATGGATACAGAGGTCAACTGAACTAATAGGCATTTGTAATCTAGCCTCTCTCCTATCCAATGCATTTTTGACCCAGCTGATCAATAATCTTTTTAAAGTATCAATCGGTCATGTGGCTTCCTATTGCCTCTACACATATTCCTCTTTAGTTTGGCCTTTAAATGGCTTCACAATCTGTATCTAGTTCACCTTTCCAGAATAATGTCACATGACTCCCCTTCAGGTATTTGATATGCCAGCCAACTTGGTCTACTTGCTGTTCCCTAAAGTCAGCATTCCACTTTCTGCCTTCTTTCCTTTGCACAACTTCTGCTTTCATTCCTTTACTTCATTCTGTCCTTCATTCCTGTCTCTTTACCTTTACCTCTTAGAATTCCACCTTCCTTCAAGGCTCAGCTCACCACCCGTTCCAGATGTTTCTAGATGCCAACATATTCTCTCTCCTGAAATCACCATTATATGTATTTTCCCCTGTGCATATGCTTTCTTCCCTCTCCCCCTTAGAATGCAAGCTTTCTGATGGCAGAGATTTTATTTTTTATATTTTTGTCCCCAGAATCTAGGATAGTGCATGACACAAAGTAAGAGTTTGATAAGTTGGTTTTGGATTGGGTTGAGTCCTCAAAATGCAGACATGAAAGTTTTGTTTTTGAGTTTATCTAAGATTCCTTTTGCATTTGTAATTTGTGGTGCTAAATCTGGAGTAACGAATGATGCTGGAGCCAATTTCATGGACTTTGCACAATGAGATCATGTTTTGGGGTCTGCCTTCATTTTGACCCCATTTATCAGGAGCAGTCAGTGGAGCTTGAGCCAGAGATGAAGAAACCTGGGAAATTTGGAAGTTTGTCTTTGACACACCTCAGGGAAGAGGCATAGATGGATTTCTTTAAACTTTTATGGACACCAGCATCAATACATAAAAACATTACTAAACATGAAGCCAACTTGAAGAAGATGATATTGAATAGGGATAAAAAATAACTTGTACTTATATGACAATTGAAGCTATGGAAAGCACTCCCCCTATGTTTATCAAGTATTTCATAAGTGCCTACTATGTGTCATGCCCTGTGCTAACTTCATTTGATGTTTTTATTAATTGTAAAGTCTTGAATCTGGGTTAAAAAATTGATTTCACAAATACAAGAGGTTTGGTGATGATCCTAAGGCTAGGCAATAACTTGTATGAACAAGATTTGGGGTTTTAGTGGACTGCACCCTCAGTAGAAATGAGCAGTATGTTGTGGCAGCCAAGAAAACTAATGTAATCTGAGACTACATGAACAGAATTAATAAGAAGTCTTTCCCATGTTTACTTAGTCCTTGGTCAGCATGATCCTATGACTCTAGAAAAAGTCTTGGAGAACCCAAAGACCTCTGGACATTATGAGCAAAGACTGAAGGGTTTGGTAGTGTCTAGATCACTTGAATCTGCCAAATTTTGTCCCAGAAGGTCTTAGATTTTTATAGTGATTACATCACTTGGAGTTAGAAGGGACCAGCTCTGTCATTGTATGGATGAGGGAACTGAGCAATACAGGGAGCTGGGGGTAATTTGCCCAAAGTCACACAACTACTTAGTGTTAGAACTGGGACAAGAACCCAGGTCTCCTGACTTCTAGCCTAGTGCTCTTGGGCTTGTTCTATGTCAGCAAGTCAGACTTCTTATTTAAAGCTTGAAAAGAGGCTGATGAAGGGCCAACATGAGACCTGTCTTCAAGATAGTTTTAGCTCCAAAACCTTAAACATGAGACACTTTTGACTGATGTGTCACTATGACTTCCCCAACCTGCTGCTCAATGACCTCTTGTGACTCCCCATGATCTAAAGTGATCCTGATCCTGGCCTCCAAGGTTCTTCACAACTGGGTCCAGATTTACCTTTCCAGCCATATCCCATCCTACCCCTACTTCATGCATGCTGTGAGCCAGTCCAAATGGCCTACTTTGGGCCCTTCTCTTCTCTCTGTAGATTTATGCTCATTCTGAACATGTGGTAGCCTCTTCCCAATTTCTGACTGTTGAAATCTCTTCCTTTCTTCTAGGCCCAACTCAGGTGCCATTTTTTTTTCTCTATGGAGCCTTTCCCTGAGGTCTCTGCACCACCCCAAGGTGATCTCATTACATTTCCTCTAAAACTTTTGCTTATTCCATTCTCCCTTTTATGGTAATTATCCACATCCAAGTCATTTTCCCACTGTTAGCTTCTCTTATCTCTCTGTCTCTGTCTCTTTCCCCCTCCTTTCTTTGTTTCTTTTTCTTTCTTTTCCTCTCCTCTTCCTTCCCCTCTCTCCCTCTCTTGCTCTCTCCCATCCTTCCTCTCTTGTACTCTCTCTTTCTGTCTGTCCCTCTCCATCTTTTCCTCTCTCTCCCTCCCTCCTTCTTCCCTGCATACTTCTCTCCCTCCCCCTCTATCCCTTCTTTCCTCTCTTTTTCTCTTCCCCTCTTTCCCTTTTCTTTTATTCTTTTCCTCCCTCTGTTTCTTTTCCACTCTCCACACCTCCTTCCCTCTGTCTCTTTATCACTTCTCTTGTTTTCCTTCCTTCCCACACCCACTCTCCCCTCCTCTTTCTTACTCTCTCCCTCCCTTTCCTCAATCCATCCCACTTTATGCCTCCCTCTCCTTCCCTCCTTCCTTCCCTCTCTGTAACTCTGTTTCTGCCTCTGTTTCCTGTCTCTGTTTCTCTCTGTCTCTCTCTTGAAATTAGGAATGTTTAGCCTTAGAAGAGAAAATAAAGGGCCAGGGTAAGATGGCATGATGTCTTCCTTAAAATATCTGAAGGATTGAAAAAAAAAACTCTACTTGTCCTGCTTAGCTCCAGAGGGCACAAGGCTTAATGAAAGCCATAAACTTTCCCCATCTTTAGAGCTGTCCCATAGCCTCAAGGGCTTCCTCAGTGGGTGTCAGCTCTTACTCCCCAGGCAATTTTGAGCAGAGTCACTAGCTCCCTTGTCAGAGAGGATGTAGAGGGGATCCTTGTTCAGGTATGAGTACAGAAACTGGCCTCTGAGGTCTCTTCCAACTACCTTGTGATTCTTTCCTATGTAAGAGAAGTGGCAGAAGGAAGGGGAGGGAGGAAACCTGGAAAGTGGGAGAGAAGGTGGTTGCCAATTGAGCCCTATTTCCTGTTCTGCTCTGACAGTGTGGACTGACCAGAGAGCTTAGCAATCAAGGATGAGCAGGCAGAGTATTGACTCAAGGACATTTGCTGAAGATGTTGAAAGGCCTGACATGCATGGTGTGTTTTATCATTACACTTTGATTCAGCTTCCTGTAGAGGAAGAAGGTTGTGGCAGTCTAGGAAATAACAGGACCGAAGACCTGAAGTGGGAAGAGCAGAGTTTAGAGTCCCCTTGGAAGAAGAGGATTTAGTTAATGTGGTGGGAGAAGAGGGAGAGAAAGAGGAGAGAGGAGTCAGTGATTTCTCCATGTGCCCAACTGCCATTGTGGTAATTCTTCATATAGTAACTATGGAAATGAGAATAACGAGGAGCTTTACATAAGCTCAAAGAATGTCAGAGCTGCAAGGGTACCCCGGAAATCATCCAATCCAACCACTTCTTTCTACAGAGGAGGAACCTAGAGAGGGGGAATGACTTATCCAGGGTCATACAGACCACAAATGGCCAGAATCAAGATTGAAACTCAGATCCCATACCTTCCATGTCTCCAAGCTTTCTGCTGTTATATTACTCTGCCCCTTAGTCTCCTTCTGTCAAAGTGGTATAAAACCACAGTGCAGTGCAGAGGTACCTGGGTGCGGCAGCAATTTGGGAGTCAGAGGAGCTCTGTTTGAATCTTGAATTTGTGTTCCGTGTGACCTGTGGTACACCTACATTTTTTGGGTCTTGGCTTCCTTCCCTATAAAATGGAGGCATTGGACTAGATGGCCTATGAGTAAAAAGATGGTATTCATATGATACTTTAGTGTTTTTAAAGTACTTCCATATCTTCTTATTTGTCCCTCTACAGATGAGGAAACCAAGGCTCAGAGAAGTAAAAGGACTTGCCCAGAGTGATGGGATCATTGATTAAAGCAGGCAAAGATCTCAAAGGCCATTGAGTCCAACCCTCTAATTTTACAGATGAGGAAACTGAGGCCCAGGGAAGCTGTAAGTGACTTAGCCAATGTCACTCAGGTAGTAAATAGCAGGGCAGGATTTGAATCCAGGTCCTCGGACTCCAAAGCTAATGCTGTTTCCATTATATCACGCTACCTTGAGTAACACAGCTCACACACCTACTACATGCCTGAGGTAGGCTTCAAACCTTCACCTTCTAAAATTCCAAGTCCAGTGTGCTATTCAGTAAGCTCTACTGCTTCTCAGTATCCCTTCAACCTCTAAGTATTACTATTTCTGTACAGTTTAATTGAGTGGATTGGTGGTTTTTCTTTGCTAAATAAAGCAGAGAGCAAACGGGGTTGAGAGTTTCACTTTTGTGGATGAAAACTATTAATATTTTATTAAAGCTAGATGTCATACCCTCTCATGGAGTCCTGGCATCTGTGGGATCTCAAATAGTAAACAGCATGACTTACTCATTGGCAAGTCTTAAGAAGCTGGAAAGATACAGAGACTATATGACCATTTTCTGGGGTCTAGCCTAAGGTGAGGGAGACTTGTCTCCAGGCTGATGGATTCTCCAGCCACAGTCTCTCTCAAAGACTATCAGCTTGATGAGAGAGGGCTTGGGATATGCCTTGGAGAAACCAACCCAGACACTGAAGAAATCAGAAATCTGTGAAATAAATAACCAGCACAATGAATTCTGAACCCAAAATGTTTTGAATTTTGAAAAAAAAATCTCATTATTTTATCTGGTCATTTTCACAGCATAAATAAACAAAGTTAAAGCCATCTCTCCCTTTTCCTTTTTGATGTGCATATGGACTTGAATGCAAAATCTAGAGATGAGAAGCAGTATCTTTAACATATTCTGATGTTGCCATCCCACCCACTTGTGTTATTGGTGTTGTCTATGGGACAAATAAATTTTGTACTTTGTGATTAGTTATCAGCATGAGTACAACCAAAATGATGTTGTTGTAGACCACAGGAGTAGACTTAAAGGACCTGATACCTTTCTTTGAAAAGAAATATTTTATATGATTGAAATCAAAGTTAATTCACAGAACCTAGAAGAATGAAAGACTTTTTTTAAAATGAAGTTCATGTAGCCGTGAGTGGAACAGTGCTGTGTTATCAGCTTTTCACCGTGGAAAGAGGAGGGGGAGGAGAAAAAGGGAGAAGGCGGGGAGAGGGAGAGGAGAAGAGGAGAAGAAAAAGAGGAGAGAAGAGGGAGAGAGTGACAGGAGAAGGGGGCGAGAGAGAAAAAAAGAGACACAGAAAGAGATGACAGAGAGCCAGAGAGAAAACCAGAGAGACACACAGAGATAGATGGACAGAGAAATGAATTGAAATAGAGACAGAGAAAGAGATGACAGAGACAGAGAGGGAGGGAGAGGGAGAGAGATGGGGAGAAGCAGAAGAGGGAAGTGGGGGAGAAGTGGAAGGAGGAAGGGGAGGGAGAAGGAGAGGGGCAAGCAAGTGGAAATGTGGTGCAGTGAAAAGATTATTGAATTTAGGGTCCAAAGACCTGGTTAAAATCCTGGTTTTGCCCCTTAGGGGGCAAAGTTTAGGTGCTAGTTTTACCTCTTCTGGCATGTTAGGTCATCAGTAAATGTTGGGGTTAGACTAGAAGACCTCTAAGGTCCCTTCCAACTCTAAATGTTTCATTTTTTCCTTTCCCTTAGTATAGCTTTGTGATTTCATGGGTGTAGGGCTGTCGACTTCCCTGGCATGGGAAACCTGTGCACAAAGCTATCTCCAATTTAGGATCATAGCATCACCAATTTAGAGTTGGAAGGGACTTTACTATCATCTAGTCCAACCCCTCATTTCACAGATGTGAACTGAGATGCAGAGAAGGCAGACAATTACCCAAAGTTAAGCAGGTAGTAATTGACAGGGTTGGAATTGAATGTATAAATTTTTTGACTCCAAACCCTCCTCTCTTATGGTCTCACTGAGAGTGAGTTGCCTGGGGCACTTGGCAATTGAGTGACTCACCCTGGTCAGCCACACAATTAATATGTATTAGGTGTAGGACTTGAATTCAGTTCTTCCTGGGTTAATCATCTTGTCTCTCAATTGGAGTTCTAGGGCATTAGCATAAATGTATATATGTGTGCATATGGGAAAGGAACTGAACTATTATTTTCTTGATATAGGGAACTACCAAGTGAAAAAACTTCCTCTACCAATTCAGGTCATTACTTGCCCTGTAGTTTGTCTTACTGAAATGTTCATTGGCTTGCCCAGTGACAAGGCCACTATGTGTCAAAGGCAGGATTAGAACCCAGGTCTTTTAGGCTCAGAGACTAGCTCTCTCTCCAGTATACCACACTACCTTTCCTTTTGTGTGGATACAAATATATCAAATATATATATATATATATATATATTTCAGCAGAGTACTCTCAGTTTGCTAGAGCACGCTGCCTATGAGGCCAAGGTCACAAATCCAGTTTTAAGGCTAAGGCAGTATGTTCCATAGCCGCAGACTAAGGTCTGTGACATAGGTCATCTGAACTGACTGTTATCTCAAAACCATGTGCTATCCATCACAGCAGGACCAGCTGAGACAGTACATATAGCTCTGCATAATCTATCAACACTTGTGGTTCAAAAATAAAAATAAAATATTACAAGCATCCCTACACATAAACACATAACCTGTACACAAAGAGACATTAAGACAGGAAAGAAAAGTAAAGACAATATTTCACCTGCGATTCAGCACAAGCTTTTGAGTTTTACTTTTTCGCATTTTTTTGAAAAAAAAAAAAGACATTATTTATGAATTAGAGATGCATGCAGAAGAGGGTAATTTGCTATTTTGTAAATATCACATAGAGTGAAGTGTCTTTATCATTGTTCAGAAGCCAACTTTTAATGCCCCCATGCCCAGACTAGCAAAACAAAAAGCACTATTTTTGAACGCTGAAGATTGAAAAGTGCCATAGAAATAATTCATTGTGTATTCGCTATTTCTCTGTGGTGAGGGTCAAAGGCAATGACAAATTCTCACACTCAAAGCCCAAAACATGTCATGTTGAGGATATCCCCAGTCCCTGTTATCTCTTGACATTTCCTTGTCAACTTAAGCAAAATGGAAAACACAATTGCGTCAAGGTGTGCAACTTTCCTTTGCAAATCACTTGATTTTCCCTTGTACTCTGAGAACCCATTCATCCATCCCTCTTTCAAGGAGAGAAGACTCCTGCTTCGGTTCTGTTCGCCAGAAATGTCTAACAAAATCCTCCTTGCCATCTGCAGTCGGGCAGTTGTTTGAAAGCAAAAGAGAGAGAAGCCAAGAAGGAGAAAACCCCTGGTTTTTCCTCCTAATCAGAAACTCTTATTTTAGTCTGTCCAAACAATGAGAGTAAACAGTGCGGACTAGCAAGTCCGTATGCAAAATGGACGGAGACATTTCCTTCTCCTTTGGATCAGGTAAAATTCAAATAGTTCTTTCTCGGGGACTACAACACTGACTGCCCGGGTTTCCCCTTTTAACTGATGGCAAGGGATATTCTAAGCTCGCTGAATGACCGTGCGAAAGCTTATTTCTCAGCTAACAGGTCTCCAGTCTAAAGGGCATCTGGTTCTCTCCCCCCTCCTCACCTCTTTCAGTTCAGGAATCTCACGATCCCTCCCCCCCCCCCCCAATTCCTCACTCAGCCTAGCCAACAGCCTGACTGACAGGGAAGAGAAGGGGCGCGCTTTTTCCTGCATGACCTCTATGTCTTCTAGTCCAGGGGCAAAGTAACGAGGGGTGTCCCGGGAGCACCCCAAGAGGCGGCAGCCAGCTAATACTCGAAGCATTAGTTTTCTAAAGCATCGCTCTCCCCCACCGCCAATCCTCTTTCTGTCCCCTGGCTCCCCCTTCTCTGTTTCTTACTGGACCCCCAAGGAGGCCCCCGGGTACCCCTCTGCGTTTCAGCCGGGGCAGAACCTAGCTGTAATTCTCCAGCTCGGCTGAAATTGACCAGTTCGGCTGCAATTGATCAGCTCGACTCAGACAATGCCCACCTCACAAGCCGCCGCCCGGCACCCGCCGCTGCCGCCTTTGTTTGCCAAGCAAATCCTACCTCGGGCGAGCTGTCACATCTTCCTCCGGAGGAAGCCACGCGGAATGGTTAATAAGCAGCGACCCTGGGGAACCCTCCAGGCCGCCCTCCGCGGCTGCTCCGCGCTGGCATAGCGGCCAGGCAGTCTGGACCTTACATGGCACAACCCCTGGGACCTCGGGGGCTGCAAAACCCCGGGGCTCAAAATGCCTGAAAGAGTTTGGAAGGACGACAGGAGAGACGGGCGCCCTTAGACAGCCATGCCTGGAATGAGTTCTTGGGAGCTGCGTGGAGGCGGCTTCAGCCTGGGTTTAAAGCATGCAGGAGAGAGGATTGATTAGCCTATGATGGGCATGCTGTTTCTGTTTTTATTTAATACCGTAATAGGCTGTCTGGTAGCCTGGCTCTGATAGGTTTAGCGGCTCTTACCCACTGCTTTCAAATTCTCACATAAAAAAAAAAAAAAAAAAAAAACAGGGAAAGGGGGTGGTGGTGATGAGGGGTGGGGGGAGAGGCTAGGCTAAAATGTTTTCTTTAAAGCAGAGAGACCACGACCTAGTGAATCAGAATTGCGAATCTTCCTTAACTTACGTTTCTAACAGACCTGACTGCCTTGGAAAATAAATGCATTTGGAAACAAACGCCATTCTTAGAAGACACAAGCAATCCCCAGCGAACAGTAATACCACCCTCCCTACGCAGATTCACATACAGCCCAGGACTAGAACGTCAGGGAAGTGGATATATCCAGGTGCGAAAAGTTTCCACCATTTCCTCAACAGGAAGGCCAAGAGAATCGGAGGTTTCAGTGCTCACCATATGTAACACGTTGGGTGCTGACCCGCCCATTCGACCGTAAACAGACAGAGAAGAACACACAAATACAGTGATTTGGCAACCCCAGCATCCAGGCAGAGCTGGACCAATCGGATCTCAGACATTGGTTGTTCAAATGAAAAAGAAACCACTTTTGGTAGCGGGGCTGCCTGTGGGTGCTACATGTTGATTTTATGAATGGCTGGGAAGGCGTGGGATTGTGGGACATGGGAGAGACTTTTCTTACCCGGGGTTTGAGCTGGTCTTCCAAATATCTAGAATAGCCAAACGACCAAGAAGTTAGAGGGTCCCTTTCCAGAGTAGGGAGCACAAGAAACAATAAACAAGCAGACCAAAAAACTTTGTACTACCTCCCAATAAAGCACACTTGATTTTAATTCTCTGCATTTGAATTCAGTTTGAGGACTGGTTTTTATTAAGCAGTCTTTTGTCCTTGTCTTTTCTTCTCTCTTTCTCTCCCCCCCCCCCCCCTTATTTCCCCCAAGGACATTACTTATATAGCAGTTACCATGGAAACAGAATGGTCAGCTCTTAGGGGCGGAGCTTAAGAAGAGCTGTAAATGCAATATGGAGTCAAGGTGTATATAGAAAAAGATATATTTCCATGCCCTATGGAATTCATGGAACAAACCCTGGGTAAGAAAGGAACAATAAACACCATTTTATGAAATTATCCCGGTCTTTTTGTGCTTTAGAAATGCTATTCAGATTCCAGTCTCTAAGACAAAGACCTAAATAACTGGGAATTCCACTTACTATAAAGATTTCCCTTTGCTTTAGTGACAGACTAGAATACGCACTTGGTTGTGAGTGACCAGATGTAAGTTGGTTCTTTGTAGCTGTATTATTATTATTTTCCACCGGTTTTTTTTAAATGGGTCTGGATTTTTGGACAAATATTCCTTTATCAGGAAATCTGTTCCATGACTCCATATCTGCTTTATGCAGGAGTACCTGGGGCAAAAACAAGGTGAAAAAAAATGTAGCTGACTTAGTTGGAAGTTGAAAGAAACAAAAACAAAACTAATTTTATTCAGGTTAGGCTGGTAGGGTGAAGTTTTTCTTTTCTACTCCTTCCAGTTTTCTTTTCTCTATCTGGAAAGGACTTCATTTTCTTATGCCTTGAAATCAAAATCATTCTCAAATCTTCTGACCCTTCCAAAAACATACATATCATTAATTAATTACTTTTTTATTTTCAACATTCACTTCCACAAGATTTTTAATTCCAAATTTTCTCCTCATCTCTCCTTTTCTCCATCCCAAGACAGTGCATTTTGATTACCTCTTTCCCCAATCTGCCCTTCCTTGTATCACTGCCCCCCTGCCATCCCCTTTCTCTTATCCCCTTTGCTTCTATTTTCCTGTAGGTAAGATAGATTTCCCCATTGCCTGTGCATCATCTTTCCCAGTTGCATGTAAAAACAATTTTAACATATGTTTTTAAAACTTTGAATTCCACATTTTCTCCCTTCCTCTCTTCCCACCCACCCTCATTGAGAAGGCAAGCAATTCAATACAGGTGATACATGTGTAGTCATGCAAAACACTTCCATAAGTCATGTTATAAAAGACTGACTGTATTTTCCTCCATCCTATCCCACCTCCCCATTTATTCTATTCTCTCCTTTGACTCTGTCCCTCCTCAAAAGTGTTTGCTTCTGATTACCCCCTCTTCCCATTTGCCCTCCCTTCTATCATCACCCTCTTCTCTTATCCCCCTCCCTCCTACTTAGATTTTCATACCCAATTGAATGTGTATGAAGAACATAAATATAATTATGTATGTTAAGTGCTTCACAAACTTTATTGTACTATGTAAGTTTGGGTATTAAATCTAGTTCTTAGTGCAATTAAAATTTCAAAGTTGTAGAACAACAACAACAACAAAAGACAATCTATCTTGATCTTAGCAAGGCATTTGACATTTGTGATTTGACCAGATGAGACTCTGGGCAGCCCTTGAGAGCCTTCCCCCCGCCTTTGAAAATACCCAGATGTTGATGCTTCCTGGTAACTGTAATTTGGTATGGATGTAATGGTTGGACAGTTGGAGGCCTATATGCTTGAAATGTTTCTGTCTCTATACTCTGAAGTTTGGGGTGCTGACCTTTTCCCCTTGAACTAGGTAAATATGTTTGATTGATTAAAGCAAGATTGTTAACCCATTTTGAGTTGCTTTCTTTTAGAAAAGCAGATCTAAGAACCTGTGTTGGCAGCCACCTTGGGGATGCTGGGGTGCTTGCTGTAACACTGATTCTTGCAGAGTTTATGTCACCATCTCTAGCACCTGTCAGATTCTTTACATTCATGCAGCCTCTTTCCTGCATTCAGACTCTTTGACTGTTGCAGTCACCTCCAAATTGCTTTCAACCCTCCCCTTTCCAGTCCATCTTCCACAGAAATGCCAAATCGATATTTCTGAAACTGATCTAACAGGTCACCTTCCCATTAAAAAATCTTCAGACTTTCTATTGCCCCATGAATTTATGATTTCATTTGTATAGGGAGATTCCCAGATGAGAGAACTCACTTCACCAATGCAGATTGGCACTTTCTCTGAAACATAGTATTAAAGAGTTTCCTAGGCCCTAAGAAGTTGTGTTATGCAAAGCCAGTATGTATCAGGGCAGGATTTGAAACCATATCTTCCTGGTTCTAAGGTCGACTTTCTCTATTCACTAGCTTCTTGGAGCAGATACAGACTGCTTACCCTGGCATTTAAATCCCTCAACAATATGGTTCTTACTCATCTTTCTAGCTGAATTTCATATTATTTTCCTTCACACAATCTCTATTCTAGTCCAACTGGCTTTCTAGCTGTTTCCTGTATATATATCATCCTATCTCCTGCCTCTATCCATTTGTAAAGATGGTTTCTTATGCATGGAATGCATTCCCTCCTCACTGCTGCCTCTTGGAATCCATAGCTCCATTAAAGGAATCTCTCAGTTGCTACATATTAAAAAAGTCCTTTCCTGATCTCCCCAGATATTAGTGTGCCCCCTGGCCCCAAAATTAATTTGCAGTTACTTTAAAATATTCATTTTAAAATTATCAAGTATTCTTTTTCCTCCCTACAATTTCCCCCCACTCAAAAGGGAAAAAAAGGTTAATTACATGTATATAGTTCTTATCTGTTTACATATTTTATTTCCTTAGATGAATATAAGCTCTTTGAGGGTAGGAACTGTTTAATTTTTCTTTTTGCATTCTTAGTATCAAGCATACAGCAGATGCTTAATAAATGCCTGATGGATTGAATTATTCACTTATCTGTGTAGGTATTGTATTAGTCAAAGATAAGCTCCCTAAGGGAAGGCACTTAAAATGTATTTGTATCCCCTGCAGGTTGGCACATGGTAATTGTGCATACCATTTCATTTTGTCTTTGTGTCTACACCACCTAGTACAGTCTCTGGCACATATTTTTTGTTGTTGATAAAGCATTTCAGTCATGTTTGACTCTTTGCAATCCCATTTTGGAGCTTTTTTGGCAAATAAATGAGTGTTTTGCCGTTTCCTTCTCCAGCTCATTTTACATCTGAAGAACTGAGGCAAACAGGGTTAAGTGAGTTGCCTTTGGTCACATAGCTAATAAATGACTGAGGCTAGATTCGAACTCATGAAGATGAGTCTTCCTGATTCCAAGTCCATTGCTCTATCCATTGTGACACCTACATGTCTCCTGGCAATATTAGGTGCTTAATAAAGGCTTTTTGATTGATGGATTGATTAAATAGCAGAGTTGACACTAGAATGAACATCTCTTGATACACAGTTCTTTTCTTGATTTACCATAGTAAGTAAGAAAACAGGAAAACAGCATCAAATCTAAGGAAATCCTAGTCACACTATACTTTGTGCTGCTCAGACCACACTATTGCATGATTTTATTTACTTCTGAGTACCATGTTTTAAGAAGGATATTGTTAAACAGAAATATGATAATAGGAGGGAAACCAGGTTGGGGAGGGTTGGATACCATGCCATGGGAAGAATTTGTAGAAATGGGGATGTTTAGCCTGAATAAGAGATGAGTTAGTGATAGGACATGATAACTATCTTCAAATATCTGAATGACTGGCATAGGAGAGGGGTGTTTTCTTCCTTTATTCTACATAACTTCAGAGGTTAGAAATACATTCAAGAGGTGGGAATGTGAGTTAGACTAGAGGGCCATTGAGGGAGCTCCCAATTCTGAACTTCTGTGATTCTGTGAAGTTATGAAGAAGCAATTTGGGACTCAATATAGAAAAGAACTAATTTCAAACTGTGGGATAGGTTGCTTTTGTGGAAAATTGAATTTTCCATTACTGGATGTGTTTAAGCAGAAGTCAGTTGACTGCTTGTTCAGTATGTTGCAGTAGAAATTCTACTTTGGTCAAATATTAGATTAGTTTGCCATTTTCTAGGGTCTACATTCCATAAGCAGTCAAGGCAATTAGTTTAGATGTAATTAAAAAATTCACCTACAGTAGTCCAGGAACTCTGAAAAATTCTGGAGTTAAAAAGGCAGAAATTAGAGAGTTCTTGCCCCCATTGAACTTACTTTGTACTAGGGGGATAAAACATGTAAGGGGATTTTAGCAGGGAGAAATACCGGCAACTGAGGGGATCTTGTAAGGGTTTATGAAGGAAGTGGCATATGACCTTAGCATTGAAATATGTTAAAAATTCGGGGAAATGGAGATGAGTTGGGAGTATGATCAGACATGGAAAACAGCTTGTGCAAAAGCACTGAAGCAGGATTTAATTTGGGAAACCACTAGTAGTTCAGTGTGGCTGGATGGTAGTGTGAATGATGGGGAATACTATGAAATAAGGCTGAAAAAGCAAATTAAAGCCAGATTGTATAGCTTTAAATGCGGAACTAACAAGTTTGTATTTGATGTGAGAGGTGATAGGAAGCTACAGAGGGTTTTTGATCAAGGGAGTGACTTAGGGAATGTTCTTCCCAAATCTGCATATCCAGCCCTCATTTTTCTCCTGAGCTCTTTCCCTACTTTGCTTACCTCAAACAAGTCACTTAACCTCTCTCAGACTTAGTGTCTTCATCTGTAAAATGGTTATAATCTTAGAACATACCTCATAGCGTTGCTGTGGGGAT
The DNA here is from genome assembly GCA_011680675.1 of Gymnobelideus leadbeateri. Lineage (NCBI taxonomy): Eukaryota > Metazoa > Chordata > Mammalia > Diprotodontia > Petauridae > Gymnobelideus > Gymnobelideus leadbeateri. The sequence goes on along the minus strand of WOXC01008499.1, from coordinate 64,479 downwards.
TAAATAAGATAATAGGTAAAAGCACTTTACAAACCTTAAATTGCTACATAAATGTTAGCAATTATAGCAATCCTATGACACTTATGCTCTTGCATACTCTCCCTATAATAGATACAAAATAAGAAACTAAGAAAATACTGGGACTTATGTCCAGAATTTTTCAGGTTAAAGAAATGTTTTGTTAAAAACTACTTACTGCAAGCACTCTAGGAACTATTAATAATCTTCTAGACAGTTTTTATTGTCATGATACAAAAGACTGAATCAAGTATATATGTTTCATTGATCCTTTATTGATGAATGAATTGTCTGAGGAGGCTTCTATGTAAGTAAGCTGAGGGATGGGTGGATCAAAGATTATGTGCTGGTTGGGACACAACAGAGTGACTGATATCACTCTTCTAGAAGCCCCACTCCCCTCAACTCCCATAGGCAATCACTGCTATATGGACTATCTTTAGTGAAGTAACTGAAAGATGGAAAGGGTGGGGAACTGGGTAGGAACAGTAAGCTGGAGAAATCCTATCCCATTTAGGCACCTAAGGGCAGGTACTGTTTCATTCTTTTGTTGGTCTTTTATTCCAAAAACTTAAAACTCAGTCTTGTAGATGTGGATGCTTAATAAATGTTGCTTGATTTGAATTTGCTGAGGTGAAGGTTAGAGGGTAGAGAACTAGAAGGGGAAGAATTCTGAGTCCCAGGGAAGCAGGAGAAGAAAATAAAAGCCAAGGCCATATTTCCTAGACAAAAGAAGAGACAGAGAAGAAAATATAGAGAGAGAAGAGAGAGGGTGAAGGGACACAAGGAATAGGGAACAGAGGAATGTATGAAGGAAAAAAGAGGAAAGAAAAAAGGAGGAGAGAAAGAGGATGAAAATATTGTAGCTATGAAAGAATTATAGACAGGTAGAAGGAGAGAACAAATACAAAGGAGAGAGGAATACAGGTGGAAAGGTCAAAGAAAAGAAGAGAGGAGAAAGAAGGCCCTTAGAGGGGATCTAGCTCAAACCTCTCATTTTTCAGATTAGGAAAATGAGACTCAGAAAGGTTAGGTGACTTGTTCAAGGTTGCACAGGTAGAAAGCAGAAAACACAAGGATTCAAATTCAAGCTTCAAGAGTCAGCCTGATGCGGTGGAAATAGAGCTAAATTTAGAAACAAATGATAGTTTCAAACACCAATTTTACAAGTTACTGATATGATTTTGGTCTAGTTATGTGACTTCTTTATTTATGCTTCCTCATATGAAGGTCAGTTTATTTGACCTCTTTCCATTTCTCAGTTTCCTTATCTGTAAAACGAAGAGGATGGAATAGCCCATGTCTGTGCTCTAAGATTCTCGAGCTCCAAATGAAGCCTTCTTTCTACTGTTCCTCATTATAAGGAAAGAATTCTGATCTGCTCTTGAGCTGTGGCTATCACAGACACACCTTTATGGTTCTGATATGATTTCTGCCTGTGATGGTAAAGTTTCTGGCAGAGGAGTCAGTGACTGGAGTGCAGGCATCATCTTCATTAAGAGAGGTTTGCCTTTGCTATATTTGTTCAGGCACTCATCCGGAAAGATTAATTAGGGAAAGATCAGACCACTATTAGAAAACTTCTTGAGGCCAATGTAAAGATTGGATTTACTTATGTTCAGCACTGTTCCCTTGGACAGTTCCTCAGAATAAAAAGTTGCAGATAGTTGAAGGCATGAGCTGAAGTGACATTTAGGAGTTCTACTGTCAAGCACATTTAGCAAGAATTTTCAATCTGGTGTCAAGTCTTGTCAATTCTACCTCCACAACACCTATTACACCTGTCCTCCACTTTCTGCTTACATGGTCGACCCCTATTACCAGCCCTTGTTACCTCTTTCCTTGACTGCTGTACTTGATTCCTAATAGGGTTCAGTGCTTCCAGTCTCTCTCCTATCCAGTCCATACAGCTGCCAGTTTGGTATTGTTAGAACACAGGTCTTAACATGTCCCTTCCTTACCCAAGAAGAAGCACTGCCTCCATAGTTCCTCAAGGACAAAACGTACATCTGTGTATTTGACATATAAAACCCTTTATAATCTGCTTACAGCCAGACATATTATACATTTTCCCTCTTCACAGACTTTGTGCTCTAGCCAAGCTGTCCTTTCTATTCTTTAAACATGATGTTCTGTCTTTTACTTCTGTGTCTGTAAAGATGATAACTCCCATGCCTAGAATGTACTCCCTCCTCACTTCTACCTCTTATATTCCTTATCTTCCTTCAAAAACTCAGCTCAAGTACCAGTTCCTACAGGAAGTCTCTCATGAGCCTCCCCCCCACCATTGTAAGTGTCCTTCCCTCCTCTCTCTCTAGAAATTACATGGTATTTACTTTGTATATTTTTTGTATTGACTTTTGTGGGTAATTATTGCCTTTACTGATATAGTATAAGGCCCTTAATGGCAGGGACTGCTATTTTTTTCTGTCTTTGCATATCCAGTACCCAACATAATACCTGGCACTCAGCAATCACTTACTAAATGAATAAAGAGTACTCACCATTTTCCTTTGTACTCTCAGAATATTTTCAACAACATTTGATATTTGCATGCATATAGGAAAAATAGTTTTGGAAAAATTTGTGTGTGTTAACAAATATTAAGTGAAAGAATGAGATTTAAGATAGAATGTTGGGCTCAAATAAGCAGCAGAGATTTTGTATTTGACATGCAGCTGCTGTAAGTTAAACAGTTTAATGAATGGAAACATGAATACATAATTTCATTCTGAGTCATCACTATTAAAATGAAAATTTGGTAGTCACACATTCAGTGCAGTGTAACTATCTGTTATAAATACAAGAGCTAATCACCCATCTAAGTACAGGCTTACTGTTATGAGAAACATAGACAGTGACCACTCTTCTCCTTTGTGAATTCTTTGTAAATTTTATATTTTGATACTTAAATGGGTATGTGATCTCAGTGAAGTGGTTACACCCTCCAGTGGTGCAGATCAAAACCAATTCATGCCTTATTATCTTGTGCAATTCCCATTGATATCTTTCCACCAATGTTCCATGAAACCTTTCCTCTTATGACCCATTGTGATGTGGAGGTGATCCTGTATCACTAAAGGCAAGGTCAACAGAGCGTTATCTCTGATAACTCCTGCCATTCTAATAAGGTTTTGAGTAGCCACCTCTGGCAGATTGTATCTGTCATCCAATGTCCAGCCTAGCTAAGTAAAGAAAGACTCATAACTGTAGGCTTGCCGGTAGGTTATGGATTCTTTGACCACCACAGTCCATGAAACAAAGAATGACCCTTGTTCCTGTGTGGGCCCCTTCCATGTCTACAGTGGTGGTGGCAGAAATAGGGGTGAGAGTTGGGGAGAATCACAGAGATTACCTATAAATCATGATCTAACTGTTGTTGATCTAGGTGTGAGATTTTTGTTCAATGTTTAATGCATTTGACATATTACTGGAGAAAACAAGTGATATTGATATTGACATTATTACTTTAAGTGAAAAGAGGTTATAGGAAGAAGGTGTAGCTAAATAAAAGTGTACATCACAAGTTCCTCTTTTGAAAACAAATAAAGGTGTTTTTAGAATTTGATTCACAATGCATCCAAAGGTTTTCTTGAATTTCAGGGTTCATAACAAGCAGAAACAAGAAGATCATTGTGAAGATAATTGTACCAAATGACAGAGTACCCAAACACATACAAGAAAGGCTAAATAAAATAAAGGAAGAAATAGACAGCAAAATTGTAATAATGGAGAACCTGAATGTACAAATTTCATTCCTAGATATATATATAACAAAAATAAACAAGAAAGAAGCTAACTACATGAAAAGAATTTTAGAAAGAAAAATTGATAGACCTCTGATGATTATTGAATGGGACTAGAAAGGGCTGCACACATTTCTTTGTTGTGAATATCATGGTTACAAAATTGATCTTGTCTTAGGGCAAAATCTTACAAATATATTTTTAAAAAGCAAAAATTTCAGATGTATTATTTAATGACCACAATTCGGTAATTACATTAAATAAAAAGTTCCCTGAGAAGTATAAGCAGTCAAATGGAAACTAAATAACTTTAATCTTAAAGAATTGGTGGGTTAAAGACCAAATCATGGAAAAGATACCTAATGACAACAATGAGACAATACACCAAGATTTTTGAGATATATCCAACTCAGTCCTTAGGTGCAAATTTATGTCACTGAACATTTTTATTAACAAAAAAGACAAAGAACATATAAACAAATTGGGCTTGCAACCACAAATATATAAACCAAAATACCTTTTTGAAAAATAATTATTAAGCATCAAAATGGAAATCCTAAAAATCAAGGAAGAGATGAACAAAATAAAGCAAAATAATCACAGTAAAAAAAAAGATAATAAACCTCTAATTTGATATAAAGAAGAAAGGGGAAAAACAAATTACCAGCTTCAAAAAGGAAAAAAAATTAGGAAAAGGGATGTTTTTAGAAGCCATTTTTTCAACTACATACAGTAAGATGACAATTTAAATGAAATAAATGAATATTAGGGGTAACCAGGTGGTGTAGTGGATAAAGCACTGGCCCTGGAGTCAGGAAGGCCTGAGTTCAAATCCTGAGTTCTGATCCTGGGCAAGCCACTTAACTCCAGTTGCCTCCCCCACAAAAGAAATAAATGAATATTTATAAAGAACACATAAAATACCCATATTAACTGAACAAGAAATAAATAATTTAAACAAGTCAAACTCAGAAGAAGAAATGAACAAACCATAGATGAACTCCCAAAGGGGGAAACACCAGAAGCAGAAATATTCACAAATGAAACTTATAAAACATTCAAAGTATAATTAATACCAATATTAACAAGCTATTAAAATAGCAAGAGATCTTACCAAACTCACTCAATGACACAATATGGTATTAATACACAAACCAAGAAGGACCAAAATTAAAAAAAAGAAAACTATTGACCAACATCATCAATAAAAATTGGTGCCCAAAACCCTTAAAATAATATTTAACATTTACAGAGTACTTTAAGGTTTGCAAAGCACTTTACAAATATCATTTCATTTTATCTTCACAAACTTGGGAGGTAGATGCTATTATTATCTCTGTTTCATGGATGAGGAAACTGAGTCAGGCAGATGTTAAGTGATTTTTCCAGGTTCACACAACTGGTAAGTATCTGATATCAGTTTTGAACTCTGACTTTTCTGACTTCAGATCCATTATTTTACATGCACCACATAGCTGATTCCAATATTTAGCAAAAAGGCTAAAAAGCACACCACAAAGATTATAAACTATGACCGAATTAGACCTACACCAGAAATTCAGGATTGACTTAATATTATAATAATTATAGCTAACAAGTCAAATCTGTTGGAGAAGATGAGTTACAGAAAATTTATAATGAATTCAAATAGCCCCCACCAAAGTAAACCAACATATTGTAATATTCAGTGTCTTTAAGTATAGGTGGGTCTAGGAGCTGAAAATCAAACATTATTTTTGGAAAGAATGGTTTATGATTAAAGAACTGGAGAGGCTAAATGCTTGTATAATTGGATATAACCTTTATGTTTGTATATAATAGAATATGCTTGCATAGAAGGGACTCTCTTCAAGAAGAGAGTTGGAAGGGACCAGACATCGCCAGCACTGAATAAAATCATGAAACAAATGAAGTTGACTATATTCATAAACATAAAACAACTTATTTCTCCAAATTAGGAGAAAGAATAAAAATGAGAAGAGGATATAGCAAGCAATTAAAAACTCAAGCCTGACCTACTTAAATAAGATAAAATTATTTAAATTTTCTGAAAAAATGGTAACTGGCTAAAGGGGAGAGACATTTACATAAACCATCACTAAGCTCTACATAATTAACTGATGTAAAGAGATTGCCTCAATGTGCAATCGAAAAGTGTTCAGAAAGCTCTTCCACTAACAAATTCATTTTCTTTACCAAATAGGGAGATATGTCAGCTAAGGTCAATACTAATTTAAAACATAAACTTATTTGTAAAATTTTATGCTAGAGGATGATGGAAGATTATGAGCTGGACCATTGTATAAAACATTGAAAAGCAGAGAATAGGAAGATGAATTTGCAGAAAACTTGGCATGAGTTCCAGCTAAGATAGATTGTCACAAGAATGCTTAATGATCAAACTGGAAGGACAACAACAGATTAAAAAAATGGAAAAGATCTGTAAGAATTTCTATAATAAAAAGGTTTCTTTGTTAATTCTATTGGAGCTACCAAATTGGATTTTAACCTCACAGCATATTGTATAAGAAAAGGGAAGTGGTACTAAAGAAAATAAATCATGGAAAGAATAGCCAGACTAGAGCAAATATACACAATGCAGTCTTTGTTAGAAGTGACACAGTTTTGAAGGCATTGAGGTGCTGATTCTTAAGATATCTAAAAGAGAGACAAAGACACTAAAAGTGGGAAAAAAGCACGAATTTTATTGCTGTTTTTAAAAAGCAAGCAACAAGAAATCAACAACTATTGACCCATATATTTACTTTCTTATCTGTACAAATTTGTTATGAGAAATATATATACACATATATGCAACATATATGTGATATATGTGTATGTATGTATGCATGTATGCATGCACACACATACACACATGATGTCTTTGATGAAACTGCAAGAGAACATACAGGTTTTTGCAAGTAGCTAATGCTTATATTAGAGCTTTAAGATTTCTAAAACACTTTATATATGTCATTTCATTTTATCCTGAGAGGTAGACACTATTATTATTATTAGTAGTATTATTCCAATTTTACAGATGAGGAAAGAGCGTGAAAGAGGTTAAATGACTTGTCTAGAGTCACGCAGCTGGTATGTGAGGCAGGATTTGAAATCAGGTCTTCCTAATTACAAGTACCACACTCTATCCACTTCACCAGCTACCTGCTCCAGCAAACAATAATCTATAGCAGACTGTGCCTTTATTTTGACACAGCTGCTGAATGATGCAGAGAATTCAATATATTACTGTGTTTATGGTTTGTTAATAATTAAAACCACATTTGATGTGGTTTAGCAAAATTGATCCTTAAAAGGCCTTCTCCATCAATTCAAAATTCCTTGATAGATGAAATAATGGAACTTACTTTGTTGGATGGTTCTTTCCATTATTATTATTATTATTATTATTATTATTATTATTATTATTTTGCTTTTTGGAGGGCAGTTGGGGTTAAGTGACTTGCCAAAGGTCACATAGCTAGTTTTTGTGTTAGGTGTCTGAGGCCGGATTTGAATTCAGGTCCTCCTGACTCTAGGGCTGGTGCTCTATTCACTTCGCCACCTAGCTGCCCTGGTTCTTTTCGTTTTTAATATTAAGTAAGACACAAAAGAGGAAGACTTATATGTGACATGTATTTGACGTTTTTTATGGACAGTATCCAGTTTATAATCCAAAGGGTAGAAGGGCTACCATGAATAGAGAGGTTCTTCATAGCATAGAAGCTGTTTGATTATACACGTCTCTATTTTTTCTCAGGCTACTTTACTGGATCATAATTCATGTCTTATTTACTAAGCTTGGGTGTCCTCATGGCTCTATCCTGGTTCCTCTTCTTTTTTCTTTGTGTTTTATCTGAGAATTCTTGTTAGCTCCCACGGATTTAAATATGACTATGCATATGACCCCAAAATCTGTATATCCAGCCTCATCTCTCCAACTCCAGTCCTCCATCATCAACTGCCCTTTGAACTTATTTACCTGAATGTTCTCAATCTCAGTGTATCTAGAAAAGAGCTTATTATAATTCCCCTTAAAATTTATCCTTCCTTCAACATTACCTGATTCTGTGAGGGACAATATCTTCCTTTCAATTTTTTTCCCAGCATTATTTTAGTTCATTATCATTATCAGACAAATGAGATGAGGCTTTTTGCTCTCTGTCTTTCTGTCTCTGTCTGTCTATCTGTTTCTCTCTCTCTCTCTCTCTCTCTCTCTCTCTCTCTCTCTCTCTCTCTCTCTCTCTCCCTCCCTCTCTCCCTCTCTCTCCCTCTCTGTCTCTATCTCTGTCTCTCTGTCTCTGTCTCTCTCTCCCCCCCTCTCTCCCCCCTCTCTCCCTCCTCTGTCACACACACACACACACACACACACACACACACACACACACACACACACACACGCGCGCGCAGCCTTTCTTCTCTTCTGCAGGACTTGGTATCAGGGAGCCCTTCACCTTGGCTAAGGGCAGTGCTGGATAGAAGGCAAACCTTTTGACAAAGGACCAGCCAATACTTCTCTGTTCTCTTTTTCCTTCTCTCTTTTTCAAGAGTTGAGAAGTCCACAGAGTCTCCTCTTGGGCCCAATCCAGTCTGGTATATGTAAGTAAACCTCCTTAAAAATCACCTCTCCTATTTTTAGAATTATTGTTAAGGATTCTGATGCCACTATATAGTGATATTGTTTTGGTGCATTTATATGTTTGTCCTGAGCAAGGAATTTCTTTTGATAGTCTATTTGCTTGATGGTTCCCATTAAATACCTCTCTGTGTGTACAGCACAATAGCATATAATTTTGGCGGGGCTCAGCCACTTGTATGCTCTGCTGTAACAAAGAAATGTGATCAGCACGTTGACCAACCGTGATCCAGAGGATCTCTGATGTAGGAGGCTAGCCCCTTTTTGAGAGAGGGGAGGGACTTAGGTTAGAATGAGACAAACATTGTTGGCCATGGCCATTGTGAGAATTTGTTTTGGTTGGCTATGCATATTTCTTCCAAGGGTTTTTCTTTGCTATTCTATTTATTTTTCCAATGGGGTCATGAGAGGGTAGGAGGGAGGAAGAATAAATACTTGTTCATGAAAAAAATAAAATTGAATTAAATCAAGGAAGCATCCTGCCCCTTAAAAGATTTGGGGGTATTGTAGTCTCATTACTGGTGTCTGATGGCAGGATGTAGGTTGTGAGATAGAAGGTTAAGAAAACAAGGCAGTTTCAGCTCATTAAGAGGTTGGGTCCAGAATTTCAAAGGAGGAAGATAGTAGTCTGGTTTGCATTTGAGAAATTCTATAGCATCTGCAACTACCCAGAGCTTTTCCCTGAAACAAAACCTTACCTTTAAAGCAACACTATTTTGCTGATGAGTTTAAGGGTAAGAAGGTGGGGCATGTATAGTACTGCAATGAGATGTAGGGCCAGAAAAGGAAGGATATTGGCCCCCTGGCAGTAGTGGTAGCTAAGAGATGGGAAGCCTGGCTGCTGTGTTGGAAGCCTCATTGGTAAAAAAATAAAATTTAATTACAGAAACAAAGAGTCCCATCCTTTAAAAGATTTGGGGTATTATAGTCTCATTACTAGTGTCTCATGGCAGGTAATAGATTGTGAGATATATAGTAAAGAAAGTAAGGCAGCTTCAGCTTATTGGGAGATTGAACCCAGAATTAAATGGAAGAAAGTGACCAAGAGCAAGGAATTCAGTAAGCTGGGTGTGATGTGGTCCTCCCAATTCCCCATACCTTGTAGCACTATAAAAATGTTATATAATTTTAATTTTATTTTCACAAAACATTAATTTATGCATAGAGCTTTCTCTTAATTATTATTTTCCACAAATATTGATTCACTCTAAAATAATTTCCAATTTATGAAATTAAAGGGATGCACATCAATTGGGGAGTGGCTGAACAATTTGTGGTATATGAATGTAATGGAATACTATCATGCCATAAGAAATGATGAGCAGGCAGACTTTAGGAAAATCTGGAAAGACTTACATGAAATGATGCTGAGTGAAGTGAATAGAACGAGGAGAACATTGTACAAAGCAACAGCCACACTGTGTGATAACTAAATTTGATAGACTTAGCTCTTCTCAGCAATGCAAGGATCTAAGACAACTCCAAAAGACTCATGTTTGAAAATGCTATCCACATCCAGAGAAAGAAATTTGGGGTCTGAATGCAGATGGAAGCAGACTATTTGCTTGCTTTTTTGATTGTTGTTTTGTTTTGTTTCTTATTTCTCGAGGTTCCACCCATTGGTTCTAATTGTTCTTTACAACATGACTAATGTAAAATTATGTTTACTATAAATGTATATGTAGACCCTATATCAGATTGCATGCCATCTTGAGGAAAGGACAAGGAGAAAACTTATCAAGATCTTATGGAAGGGAATGTTGAATATTAAAAATAAATATGTCCCTCCCCATCTCCTCTTGCCACTTTCCTCTCTCACCTCTTAACTTCACCCCTTAAGTATCATCCCTTCCAGGGGCGGAGCCAAGATGGAGGAGTAGAAACAGCACTTCCAAGGTGCTCTGCCCCACACCACTTCCAAACAATGTAAAAGGGGAATCTGAACAACTTTTGGAGCCCCAGCACCCACAGAACTACACAGAGAAGCTAACCTCCCGCTGAGGAGAACCCAGCAGCTCTGCAGGGAGTGGCCAGTGCAGCCTCTGAGAGCAGGCAGCACAGCATGCTGGGAACTGATAGCGCAGTGTTTTGGGAGCTGAGCCCAAGCCCACGTGAGCCGTGGTTTTATCCCTAGAGTGGCCGGGCCAGCAGCCAGCCGGAGGGACCCCAGAACACCAGCAGCTGTGGTGATTCCAGAACTATCATCACAGATATGCCTAGGACAAAGTAAGAGGTTAGTGCTGTATGGACTTTGGGATCAGTATTTGGGGAACACGTTGGCTTCCTCCCCTGGGGGTGAAAAGCTGCTGAGGAAACTCGGCACAGAGGCCATTTTGCAGTGTCAGTGTCAGCTCTAGCTCCTGGTCTGCGAATTGTAGAGAGATCCAGCAATCAGTCTGGGGGTTAGTTGCTCTTGCTTTAACCTGCTTGAATGTGGATTGTGGTCTGGGGTGGAGGTTTGGGGTGGGTATCGAGCTTGCCAGAGCGTGTGGAGGCTTTACAGAGACCACCCAACCTCCAGAAGTTGTGAAGACCCCACGTTTGGGACGGAAGCTCTCCTGTCTGGTGGCAGAGTCCTACTGTGGCAACAAGCCCAAAAATCAAGTAATTAAGTGGCAATATGCCCAGGCGAAGGAAACAAAATAAACAGAAAAATGCAACTTCAGACTCCTATTTTGGGGGCAAAGAGGATCAAAGCATGGAACAGGAAGAGGACTGTGAGGTCATAACTCCTGCACCAAAAGCCCCAAATGAAAATACAAGCTGGCTACAGGCCATAGAGGACCTTAAGAAGCAGATAAGGGACGTGGGGGAAAATTGGGTAGAGAAATGAGAAAGATGCAAAAAAGTATGAAATGACAGTCAACAGCCTGACTGAGGAAAACAACACCTTAAAAATAGACTAACACAAATGGCAAAAGAGGCCCATAAAGGCAATGAGGAGAAGAATGCCTTAAAAAGCTGAATTTGCCAGATGGAAAAAGAATCTCAAAAGCTCACTGAGGAGATTCATTCCTTCAGAGTTAGACTGGAGCAAATGGAAGCTAGTCACTTTATGAAAAATCAAGATGCTGTTAAACAGATCCAAACAAATGAAAGAATAGAAGGCAATGTGAAATATCTCATGGGAAAAACCACTGACCTGGAAAATAGATCCAGGAGAGATAATCTAAAAATTATTGGACTACCTGAAAGCCATGATCAAAGAAAGAACCTAGAAATCATCCTCCAAGAAATTCTCAAGGAAAACTGCCCTGATGTTTTAGAACAAGAGGGCAAAATAGAGGTTGAAATAAGCCACCAATCACCTCCTGAAAAAGATCTCAAAAAGAAAACTCCTAGGAATATTATAGTCAGGTTTCAAAATTCCCAGATCAAGGAGAGAATATTACAAGCAGCAAGGAAGAAACAATTTGAATATTGTGGAAACACAATCAGGATAACACAGGATCTGGCAGCTTCTACACTGAGGGATTGATGGCCTGGAATATAATATTCTGGAGGGCAAAGGAGCTGGGATTAAAACCAGGAATCACCTACTCAGTAAAACTCAGTATCATGTTTTAGGGGAAGATATGGTTAGTCAGTGGAATAGGGGGATTTAAAGTATTCTTTTTTTTAAAAAAAATGCTTTATTAAATTCTGGTTTACATCATTCATTTCCACTAGATTTTGAGTTACAATTTTTCCCCATTTTTCTCCTACCCACCACCCTAGAATAGCAGTCCCACAAGATATTCCCTCATCCAGTCTTCTCTCTCCCATATCTTCTCCCATACCCCCTTCGACTTTTCCATTAGAGCAAGGTGAGTCTCTATGCCCCAATGCCTGCACATCTTATCTCCCAATTACATTCAAAATAGTATTAATAATAGTATTTATATATATTTGATACATTTAATTTTAAAACCTCGAATTTCAGATCCATTCCCTTCCTCCCTTGTCACCCAGTCCCTCTGGGAATATAAGTAATTCAGTATGTGTTGTACATGTATAGCTATGCAAAACATTACCATAGTAGATATATTATAAAAGGCTGCTTATAATTCCCTCCCACCCATCCCACCCCCCCGCCTGGTCCATTCCCTACTTTGATCCTGTCCCTCTTTGATATTGGGTACTTCCAACCTCCCCTCCCCCTAGAATGCCCTCCCCTCCATCATCCCACCTCTCATCCCCCTTCCCCCTACTCTGCTGCAGGGTGAGATATCCCATTTAGTATGTATGTCATTCTCTCCCTGAACCAAATTCAATGAGAATATGGTTTTGCCTTTTTGCCTTCCTGTTCTTCCCCTCCCCTGCAGCCACTTCCCCTTGCTTCTTCTACATGAGATAGTTTACCCTACCCTGTCTCTCCCCATCTCCTCTTGCCACTTTCCTCTCTCACCTAATAATTTCACCCCTTAAGTATCATCCCTTGCCAACAAATTCAACCTATGCCCTCTATCCATGTATAACTGTAAACATATATACACACATTCACATATGTTTTCAAATGTCCATATACCCTTCTTCCATTGTTTTCATACTGAGAAATGTTACATCAGACACAGTTATTGTTTTTCCATGTAAAAATGTAAATAGTTCAACTTTGATAAGTTTCTTTTGATTTCTTTTCCCTGATTACCTTCTCAGGCATCTCTTGCTTCTTGTGTCTGGATGTCAAATTTTCTATTCAACTCTGGTTTTTTCCTCAAGAATTCTTGAAAGTCCTCTATTCCACTGAATGACCATATTTTTCCCTGAAACAAAATACTCACTTTTGCTGGGAGGTGACCCTTGGTTTCATTCCCAGTTCTTTTGCCCTCTGGAATATCATATTCCATGCCCTTTGATCCCTCAGTGTAGAAGCTGCCAGGTCCTGGGCTATTTTGATTGTGTTTCCACAATATTGGAATTGTTTCTTCCTGGCTGCTTGGAGTATTTTCTCCTTGATCTGGGAATTCTGGAACCTGGCTATAATATTCCTGGGAGTTTTCTTTTTGAGGTCTTTTTCAGGAGGTGATTGATGGATTCTTTCAACCTCTATTTTGCCCTCTGGATCTAAAATATCAGGGCAATTTTCCTTGAGAATTTCTTGAAGGGTGATTTCTAGGTTCTTTCTTTGATTGTGGCTTTCATGTAGTCCAATAATTTTTAAATTGTCTCTCCTGGATCTATGTCCAGGTCAGTGGTTTTTCCCATGAGATATTTCACATTGCTTTCTAATCTTTCATTTGTTTGGATCTGCTTAACAGCATCTTGATTTCTCATAAAGTGACTAGCTTCCATTTGCTTCAGTCTAACTCTGAAGGAATGAATCTCCTCAGTGAGCTTTTGAGATTCTTTTTCCATCTGGCAAATTTGGCTTTTTAAGGCATTCTTTTCCTCATTGCCCTTTTGGGCCTCCTTTGTCCGTCCACTTTTTAAGGTGTTATTTTCCTCAGTCAGGCTGTTGACCCTCATTTCATATTTTTCCTGCATTTTTCTCATTTCTCTTCCCAATTTTTCCTCCACTTCTCTTATTTGATTTTTTTTAAAGCAATTGGGGTTAAGTAACTTGCTCAAGGTTACACGGCTAGTCATTATTTATGCGTCGGTGCTCATTTTCTGAGGCCATATCTGATCTCAGGTCATCCCAACTCCGAGGCTGGCGCTCTTACTCACTGCGCCACCTAGCCGCCCCTTTAGGGCAATTGGGGTTAAGTAACTTGTCCAAGGTTACACAGCTAGGTTTTTGTTTGTGTGGATTAAGTGTTGGAGGCTGGCTCCGAACTCAGGTCCTTCTGACTCCAGGGCTGGCGCTCTATTCATTGCGCCACCTAGCCGCCCCTCTTATTTGATTTTTAAAGTCCTTCTTAAGGTCCTCTATGGCCCATAACCTGCTCATATTTTCCTTTCGGGCTTTTGGAGCAGGGTTTTTGACCTCACAGTTCTCCTTCTGTTCCATGCTTCCATCCTCTTTGCCCCCAATATAGGAGTCTAATGTTGTGTTTTTCTGTTTATTTTGTTTTCTTTGCTTAGGCATGTTAATTACTTGACTTTTGGGCTTTTTGCCACAGTAGTACTCTGCCATCAGACAGGGGAGCTTCTCTCCTGAATGTTGGGGTCTTCGCAACTTCCAGTTCTGGCAAGTTGGATGCCCACCCCAGACCTCCCCGCCCAGATCACAATCCAGATCCAAGCAGGTTAAAGCAAGAGCGATTAACCCCCAAGAGTGATTGCTGGATCTCCCTACAGTTCGCTGTCCAGGGGCTGGAGCTGCCAATGAAACTGCAAAATAGCTTGTATCCTGAGTGTCTTCTAGCCCCCAGGGGAGGAAGCCGAATCCTTCCCCAAATATTGGTCCCAAAGTCCATAGGGCACTAACCTCTCACTTTTTTCTAGGCATTTCTGTGTTGATAATTCTGGAATCGCCACGGCTGCTGGTGTTCTGGGGTCCCTCCGGCCGGCTGCTGGCCCGGCCACCCTGGGGCTAAAACCAAGGCTCCCTAGGGCCTGGGCTCAGCTCCCAGAGTATTGTGCTGGCCACTCCCTGCAGGGCTGCTGGGCCATCCTCAGCGGGAGTTTAGTTTCTCTGTGTTGTTCTGCGGGTGCTGGGGCTCCAGAAGTTGTTCAGAGTCCCCTCTTACATGGTTTGGAGGTGATCTGGGGGGAGAGCACCTTGGATGTGCTGTTTCTACTCCGCCATCTTGGCTCCGCCCCCCAACTTTCAAGTATTCTTGATGGAAAAACCAGAGTTGAATGGAAAATTTGACATTCAGATACAAGAAGCATGAGAAGGTAAACAGGGAAAAGAAATCATAAGGAACTTATCAAAGTTGAACTATTTACATTCCTGCACGGAAAAATGATAATTGTAACTGATGAAACTTTTGTCAGTATGAAAATAATTGAAGGGAATAGCAATACATACATACATACATATTCATATATACACACACACACACACACACATATATATATAGTCTATATTGCAGGGTATATGGGCATATGAATACATATATCAATGTGTGTATATATGTTTGCAGGTATACATAGATAGAGGGCACAGGACCAATTTAATAGGAAGGGATGATATTTAAAAGGTGAAATTAAGAGGTGAGAGAGGAATATAATGAGAGGAGATGGGGAGAGACAGAATGGGGTAAACTATCTCATATAGAAGAGGCAAGGGAAAATGGTTACAATGGAGGGGAAGAACAAAAAGACAAAAGGGAATGGGTCAACTTTATTCTCATTGAATTTGGCTCAGGGAGGGTACAAAATACACCCTAAATAGGGTATCTCACCCTATAGGAGAGTAGGGAGGATGGGAATGAGAGGGGGGATGATGGAAGGGAGGATAGTCTGGGGGGGGAGAGAAGTTGGAACACCTACTTTTGAAAAGGTTCAGGATCAAAGTAGAGAATAGAACAAGTGAGAGGTGGGATAGGAGGGAGGGAAATATAATCAATACGATCAGTCTTTTGCAATATATCTACTATGGTAATGTTTTGTATTAGCTACACATGTACAACCTATATTGAATTGCTTATTTTCCCAGTAAGTGTGCATGACAAGGGAGGAAGGGAATGAATCTGGAATTCAAAGTTTTAAAACCAAATGTTTAAAAAAGAAAAAATAGAGATCCACCATGCCGTACTGGAAAAGTTGAAGTGGATATGGGGGAAGCTATGGGAGAGAGCAGATTGGAGAAGGGGATATACTGTGGAAATGCTATTTTGGGGAGGTGGGTAGGGGAAAAACAGGGAGAAACTTTGTAACTCAAAATCTGACAAATGAATGATGTTAATAAAGTTAATAAAGCATTTTTTAAAAAAAGGTTCACTTAAAATTATTTCCAATTCAAAGTCAAAAGTCTTAGATTTGAATCTTAACTAAGTCTTACTGCCTATGAGATCTTGTATAAATCATTTCCCTTCTCTGAATCTCAGTTTCCTCATTCATAAAATGTGACTAAGTTTACTCATCTTACCCTTTTTTACACAATTTTTTTTATCAGAAACATATTTTGTAGACCACCATGGAAATATAAATTTCCAATTAACTACAAAAGACATATGAAGACACTATCTGCATCCAGAGAAAGAATTGATAAATAGAAGTATTGATAGAATGATTTTACATATATTTATATGCACATGTATGCATATTTATGTCTAATGTTAACCATTTCTGGGGTGCAGTAGGGAGGGAAGATAAAAAGGAAACACAAAAGTGAGAAAATTACATGATAACTTTATTATATATTTTAAAGGAATAGCAAGTTGTATGTAACAGATTTGCAGTTTCAGGTTTAATCATCTTTTTTATTATATTATGTTATAGAAATGCTTTTTTATTCCATAAATTAAAAATAAAATTACTTTTAAAATGTAGAAAAAAGGAATATAAGCTACTTTATATTACTTGATAAGCAATGTAGTGAATAATAGGGAATAGAAAGAGGAGAGAGATAGTACCTGTTCTGTTTGGTCCTATAAGCAAGAACTAAGATCAGTGGAGAGAAGTTTCAAAGAAGAAAATTATGCTTCATCTGTGGAAACATTTTTAAATAATTACAGCTATGTTGGAGTGGAATAGGATGCATTGGAAAGGGATAGGTTCCTCATTATGAGATATCTTCAAGCAAAGGTTACTTGATCACAAATTGAAGCTGAAACCACAGAAGGAAATTAGGAAAATGAGGTAGAACATCTGGCCCAAAGATGAGAGATCCAGGTTTCTGGGACTGAATGAAAGACTCATTCCATCTTTCTACAGTTTTCTCTTTCACTTTGAATATTTCTAAATGTTTTCACGGAATCATAAAATCTCTGAATTGGGGAAAGGAGTACAGGGGTTCTCCAGTACGACCAACTCCTAAATAAGAGCCCCCTTTTAACATCCCTGCCAAATGGCCAAGTAACATTTGCTTCAAGACATCCAATCATGCTGGACCAGCCACTTCCCAATGTTTCCCACTTGTGTATAACTATAATTATCTGAAAGTATTTCCTTTTGTGAAGCATAAATTTGCCTCTGCCACTGCCCCTTCTCCACTGTTCCTAGTTCTTCTTTCTTCCTAATTTCTCTTTTACATGCCAGCCCTTTAGATTCTTGAAGATAACAGTTTTGTCCCCCCAGCCCCACCCCTGCCACAATCTTCTCTAACCAAACATGCTTCAGTTCTCTCACCTGATCCTCTTATGGCATGAAAATGAGACTCTTCTCTGACTTAGTAACTTCCCTCTGGAGTTCTCCATCTCACCAATGTCCTTTCTAATCTGTGATACTCAGAATTGGACACATTTTTTCCTAAGAAAAGAATGACCCAAATCCCTTTCATTGGTGGGGAATTTCAGTTTTCAATGTACTGTCATATGCATTATCTCATCAGTTCTTTACATCATCCCCCAATGTGACTGGGGAGAAGGGAGAGCACGTCCTTTCTAGCATCATTAGCAGAGTTGATTTGATAGTGACTTCAGAACTGGGATGGGGTGTACTCACTGTTACATGGCAGCTGGTGAGATGCTTGGAGGGTGAAGTTAAGCATGACTGGAACTGGTCCTAGATGTGTGGGACTGAAACAACCTCCCATCAGGACCCCAGCAGGAGATTTCAGGCATGAAAGACATAAGTGCTCTAGGGCTTAGTCTGGGAAGCATGGTGGCTAGTGAGATGGTGGAGGCAAAACTGATATGGATTCTTCAGCAAGATCAAAAGGTAAGTACCTTTGGTAGGTTATGCTAGGAAGCCTGGCATATGCTATGGTGCTTCCCAAGATTTTCAATATAAAAATAAATTAATTCCAGGCCATCATATAGAATTTCTAGAGAGAATTTCCATCAAATAGTTCCTGGGTCTACTGCTTATAGAAACAGGTGATATATAATGCCCTGAGCAGTAACAATATCTTTTCATAGAAAGAATGCTTAATGGGCAGATAAATCATATTGATGGATTTGAGAATATCTTAAATTCCTTAACTAGTTTCTCTGATGCTCTTCTCCTGTTCTCCCATAACTAAATCAAGGGTTACACCCATTGAGATCCCAGCTGTTTTGGTTAACTTGAAGAGTTGAATCAAAGAAGTTTTCCAGCTTGAAAACTTTGCTCACTCACTCATTCAGTCATTCATTCCTTGAGCATTTTTGCATCTCTGGTACATCAGGAACTATGCTTGTTCCTGGGCATACAAAGAGAAAAATAAAATAGCCCTTACTTTCAAGAAACTTACTCTCTACATATACACAAATAATTGGAGACAAAGTAAGGAGTAATTTCTGGAAGGACATGTTCTAGTAACTAAGAGGCCTCATATAAGGAGGTGTGACATGTGAACTGGGGCTTGAAAGATTATAGTATTTTAAAATGTAGGGGAAGGAATGAATTTCAGGAATTGTGGACAACCTGTGCAAGGTCAGGGATGCAAGAGAAGGAATTCCATATATATGGTAGCAGGTCAGTTTGACTAGAAGAGGAACAATATAGAATATTAGACGAGAAAAGTCAGTGGCATCCAGCTTGAGATTGGCTTTAAATCTCAGGCTGATGATTTTGTATTCTGTATTAGAGGCAAGAGGGAGCTATTGAAGATTTTTGAGTAGGGAAGTGATATAATCAAATCTTTATTTTAGGGATAGTGAGGCAGCAGGCTGAAAATTGGGGAAAAAAGAGGTCCAAAGAAGAGAAACTAATAAGAAAGCTATTGCAGTAGTCAAAGTAAATGTTTTTTTTTTTTTTTAAGCAATTGGGGTTAAGTAACTTGCTCAAGGTTACACGGCTAGTCATTATTTATGCGTGGGTGCTCATTTTCTGAGGCCGGATCTGATCTCGGGTCATCCCAACTCCGAGGCCGGCGCTCTTACTCACTACACCACCTAGCCGCCCCTTTAGGGCAATTGGGGTTAAGTAACTTGCCCAAGGTCACATGGCCAGGTTTTTGTTTGTGTGGATTAAGTGTCTGAGGCCGGCTCCGAACTCAGGTCCTTCTGACTCCAGGGCCGGCGCTCTATTCACTGCGCCACCTAGCTGCCCCAGTCAAAGTAAATGTTAATCAATTACTTAATCAATTAACAAGCTTTTATTAAGCACTTATCATGTAGCAGGAACTGTGCTGTGCATTAGACAAGGGTCTGAACACGAATAGAGCCCATGGGAATAGGGAGAAGGAAATGGATGCTAGACATAGTGTGCATGTAGGATTGATGAGGTTTGCGGCCTGATTGCATATGGTGTGGAGTGAGGGAGAGGAAGTATTCAAGGGTGATTTCTACACTGACTCCATTTTGAATAATATATGTTCTCAAAGGCATGAAATGAGAGACTGGATTCCCATCCTACCTTCCACACTTACTGCCCAGGTAATTCTGGGCAGGTTACTTGGCCTCTCTGGGCTTCAGTTTCCTCCTCTGTAAAATGAAGGAGTTGGACTAGAGGGACTCTGGTGCCCCTTCCAGCTACAGATACAGCTTTGAGCCTACAATTCTTGCAGAATTTCCATGCTGCACCCTGGAATTTGCAAGAACAACTGTAGCCTGTGCAGGGATTGTTAAGTCTTAGCAGATCTGTGGCCATTTGGAAGCATGCATCTGTCTGGTTCAGGCTAATGGGGAACACTGGGGCTAGTTGGGAGACTTGGAGTCAGTGGGCTAGCAGAGGCTGGCACAGTGGTGTGGCAACAGGAGCTAGCTACTGTGTCATTTTAGGCAGATTCAGAGGAGGCAGCTGGTGCTTCAAGCCAGGCAGCAAGTGGGGAGGACACATGGCTATTTGGGGCAACTCCAGGGCCTTAGTCGAAGAGATGAGAACACAAGAGACTGAATCCAGGGAGAGATTGGACAGTGATTGTGCCTGAAGGTAATCCAAGAGCAGAGGTCAGGAGAGAGAGCTGGGATAAGCCCAGTGTGAGGCAAGCTGAGCATGGAAATGAGAACCAGGGCTGAGCAGAGGTATGCAGGTGCTAGCAGGCAGTCTCTACCAGTCTCCCTGGTAATTCCCTGTCAGAAATGCATTCATGTCACAGCGAGCATCCTGAGAGCATTTTCTGCATTCTGCTGACCCTTTTTAGTATGAGTGATATGCCTGGGTGTAATGGACAGTTTTTTATAATGACAACCCTTTCCTCCCTGCCCCTTTAATTTCTGCTGAATGTAACTGCCAGAGTCACTGCATATAATCTTGTCTTAGGCTATTTTAATTGTGAAAAATAGTTTGGTTAAGAAGTGCTGTTGGGGGGTTTGATAGTGTATACCATCTATGTGGTGATACTGCAATGCGTCATCTCAAAAATCCCCAGTGTCGTAGCATTGAGTCAGAGGGCACATCCATCAGGCTTGCCACCCCACCCAGCTTCATTCTCTCAGGTCACCCCCACTTTTCCTGTGGACACAATCACTTTTTCCTCACTCATAGTTATTTGTGGACTTGCCTCCTTATCCCCCATCCCTGCTGGAATGTAAGCTCCATCAGGGTAGGCACTGTACAATATTTCAACCCCCAACACTTAGACCTCACCCAACAGAAACCTAAATATTCGTCAAATTCAATTGAACTTGTGAAATTGAAATCTATGAAAAATTACAGATGAGAAAGCTGATTTTAATGACTTCTCAAGCTCATGCACTTTGAGAATTGCCTCAAGCAGCATTTCTTAAACTGTGGGTTGAGACCCCATATGGGGTTGTGAAAACTTTTGCAAAAGTAAAAGGTTTCTGAGCACTCAATGACCAAAAATTAACTAAAAAGCAAACACGCAATGAATCCATTTCTGGTGGTGCTTGCCCATCTTGCAGGGCACAAAGCCTTGGTTCTGAACACAAAACATGTGCACTTTGTATTGTTCATGTCCTCAGGTCAAACAACACAATTATTTATGCCAAAACAGGAAAAGGGGCCTTGAGTGGAAAGTTTAAGAAGCCCTGGCTGGGGCACTGGAATTTTAAGTGACTAGCCAAGGGTAACATGACAAACATGTGTCAGAAGCAGGGCATGAGTGCTGGTCTTGGTGGAACAAAGGCAGATCATGTGTGCATGGTAGCATGTTCTATTCCAATGAGGATCTTATTATGGTCTCAGAGTTTGACAGAAAGCATTTTCTTGTTAAGGGCTCTCTAACTTCTGAAAGCAGGGGTCAGTTTCCTCATCTCTAAAATGGGGATAATATTAACACCTACCTCACAGGGTTGTTGTGGTTACAAAGAAGGGAAAGTAAGCATTTCTTTAGTGAATACTGTGGACCAGACACACTACTAAGCACTTTACAAATATCTCATTTTATCTTCACACCAATCCTGGGAAATAATGCCATTATGATCCCCATTTTACAATTAAGGAAACTGAGGCAAACAGAGACTAAGAGACTTGACCCAGAGTCACACAGCTATTAAGTGTCTGAGGCAGGATTTGAATTTAGGTCTTTCTGACTCCAGGCCTTTCTAGAAGCTTCTTCTTATATAATATTTGTAAAAGACTTTGTAACCCTTGAAGTGCTGTCTATATAAACACCAGCTTTTATTGTTGTTGTTGTTGTTGTTTGTATCATCGGCACCCACCATAATGCCTATCACCTAAGTGCTTAATAAAATGCTTGTTGGTTGACTGATTTCAAAATCAGAAGGAAATTCTCTATATCTAACTATTCCAGGAAGCAGGCTGCATGACATCAGACGCCTCTGTGGGTCTTATACAACCATCCTCAACATAGGGTCTTCTCAAAGTCCTGATTTGTGTGGGAAACACTTTCAAGTCCTCACTATCATACTTGAGGGAGAATCTGATTGTTCAGTTTTAATCATACAGCATCATCATGACCATTAACAGATATTTTGTATAACTATCTCAGCATATGGGCTAACCTAGGTTGAGGGTAACTGGCAGGCTTCAAAATCATCAGTGATTTAGGGGGATGTCTACCCCAAGCATGTGAAAACCTCCCCGGGTGGAATGGGTGGATGAGAACAATTTGTCCCAATAGCCTTGAAGGCAGCTGAAGCAGGTGCTCGGTCAGACATTGAAGACAGCAAAGGGATCTACTGCATCCTGGGCTGTCACCAATTGTCTTCCACTGGATGAAAGAGTTAAGCTGATGACTTTTTGTGATTCTGCTTCACTTTAATCCAATTCAAGCACAGTCAAATATCACCCTCATGATATCAGTGGGCCTCTTCAAAGACGAAAGACAAATAACAACAACAATTTTGTCAGGCATTAGTGAGTAGGCTAACTACGTGACTGAACTTTATTATTTCATAACTACTCCAGAAATCCCTGCAAGATACAAATATGTGAAGTCAGAAGGTACAAACAAAGTTATGAAGAGGGTCAACCATCACTGTTGAGTTGTACAATATTCCCTAGAATGGTGAGAGATGATTATTGCTCTCTTGTATTAGTAACAAATTATTGTATTAGGATCAAGGTTTTTTCCCTTTTCTATTTGTTCATTCAGAAATCAATCAGTGTGGGAAATCTTTCTAAAACACTTAACCAGTCAGGATGGCTGAGATATAATCAAAGACAGTAAAAGAAATTCTAAATTTGGGCTAATGGGTGCATTCCTGTTTGTTGTGTTTGTTCAGATAGGTCTGGGAAAATGTGGATTTTCCCTTTTGTGAGACAAGTGATATGGAAATTGATGTATCTTTGACCAAGATTTAGGTGACAGAAGTCAAATACTCCAAGACCCTCATTGTAATATAGACCACCCTATCACTGTAATATTCATTTTTCATTAATTGTTAACCAATCAGAGTTGATTGCCACCCTCAGGAATACCTGCTCCTCCAAGGGCATAAGACCACCATTAGGGGTCTTCGGTCTAAGAGAGGTGACCAAATGACCTTTTATTATAAACATGCTAGCCTAAGATGATTAAATCACAAAGAAACTATATGTCTTGAACCTTTTTAAATGTCACAGCATATTTGTATAGCACCTTCAGCTTACTACTCTTTCAACAACTGAGTGCCCTTTCTTAATATTGCATCTGTGGTATATTAATGCATGGAATCACCAGGTGAATCCATTTGGGCAGATTTGGTATTCAGAGAACACTGACTCCTTCCTTCCCTTTGTGACTCTAATGAATTGTCCTTCAGTCCTGGATAAAAGACCAATAGTAGATGTTTAGGAAGGGGGCCTTGCTTATAACAATTCTGTTATTGTCAAGCAATGGGCATTGCTGAGTGAATTTAGGCACAGGTGCTATTATTCTTTGCTGAGCCAGCCCATTGGGTAGACAGCTAACTGATGTTGCCTTGCCAGCCTTCTGCCTCTTGTCACACTGTTGGATGTAAATCAACTTTAAAATAAAATATAAAGTGGGTCCAGTGACAGGAAGCTTTCAGTCCATTTGCATCTTCTGGTTTCCAAGGTCCAGGCTGCCATAGACATTAGCAAAACAAATATCCTCTGGGTACAGCGTATACATATGCAGTCAATGAGAAAATGGTTGGTTGTTCTCATTATTATTATTATTATTTTTATGACTTATGGTGTGGTAATAATGCACTACATGCTGCACCCAGCACAGAATTAGATATGGTACCTGATGTTTCAATTTAAGTTAATTAAAAGACATCTGTCTTTCTAAAAAACACACACACCAGCACACAGGAGGTGCCATGGCTGAATGCAAGGGACAAGGATTTATGTGCATATGAGTGTTTATATTCATTTGTGTCTTTTAATTGCTTGTTCAAGTCCTTGAGCTCTTCTGTATTGGTGAGAGGATTTATCTAATAAAGAAAATGCTATTTAGATGTAAACCTTGGGCCAGCACATGCTTCCTCTTCTCTTCTCCCCTCTCCTCATATTCAAGGCATAAATGTACTGGGTTTCATCTCAGGGGCTACCCCTAAATCATTCTTTCTTTGTTTCATATTGTACCCACCCAGAATTGCTTCTGAGAAATCTCAAACTGTAGGTCTAGTTCCCCACAGAAAAAAGGTTAAAAGGTTCACAGATCTCAGGCAAGTGTTCAAGGTAATAAATGCCTATCTTAAATACAGGACACACTATATTCTGTCTTAAAGAAAAAGAAGAAAACACATAAAGGACCAAGAGTACCCCACAGATAAGCAATAAAATTCTTTTCTATCCCAACCATTCCCACTTTTCCCTGAGGTTTTAAGATCACCCATGTTTATAGCATGTCCTCAGAAAGAAAGTGAATTTTGAATTTCCTAAGGAAACAATCCCTCCACATTCTGGTGGATTCTATTTCTACCTCCAGGAGGCATTTAGGAGGACCAGAGATACTACGTTTAATTCATCTGTCATCCTGGAAGAAGATTAAGTTGGAGTTTCTAGTTAGACAACCTTTTTTCCAAGGAAGTTACACTAAGTAATTCATAGTAACATGGAGGGCAAAATCCGGGTATTTTCCTTTCCCAGATAGTGGTTCAGATTTCCTTGATGCTTTTCCAGCTTTAGAGCCTACAAACATTATAATCTATTCTCTCAAAGATGAGGGCACTGCCCAAGAAATCTCTCTCTCCTCTCTCTCTCCTCTCTCTCTCTCTCTCTCTCTCTCTCTCTCTCTCTCTCTCTCTCTCTCTCACTCTTTCTCCAGGAACTCTTGAACATGAGGTTACTAGAATGGAAGCTCCTGAGACTACCACCCAGGAAATTCACCATTAATTGGAAGATAGGTTTAAATCACCTTGTAGATACTATTTCCCAGAAGTAGTAGGCTGAAGCTCAGTACATCTCACCACCCAGTCAAGGATTTCCCTCTTCACGGGTACCTCTTTAGGACTAAGAGGCTTTGCCCCTGCCCCTATAAAGCTGGAACTAGAAACTTGGGATGCATCGCTCTCCTCTTGGTCAGTGTAGGCAAGAATATGCACAGCTTCCATATGCCTCTGCCCCACGGCTGTTATTAACAGTTCCCCAGTGTCTTAAAGAGTTGATTTGAGAGTGAGTTTCATGCTGCTTGCCCTGGAGTGTGTTTTTTGAAGCTGGCCACAGGCACTGACATGTCCACTTATGGTTCCCTTCTTTATCTAATATGTACTGGCATCCTGTGATAACCAGACGAGTCATAAAATTTAGAGCTCAAAGGATTTTAGGGATATTTGGATTATAAATTTACAGCTGGAAGAGACCTCAGATCATGTATTCTTCATTTTACAGAAAAAGAAACTGAGTCTCAGGAGAGGACTCTGACTTGCTCAAAGTCACATAGGGAGTAAATAGCATTTGAACTAACGTTTCTTTGATGAAGACAGATACAGTGAAAAGAACCCTGGGTTGGGGGTTGGAGGATTTAGGTTCAAATCCCAGCCCTATCACTTGTTACTTATGTAGTTTTGAGTAAATTAGGCTCTCTTTGTCTCAATTTCTTCATTTGTTCAGAAACGGAGGTTGGATTATATGGTCCATATGGTCCCTCTAAAGCAATGATCCTCACTCCAGAGCAATGGTTATTTACTTTTGTGTGTGAGAAGGACTCCTTTGGCAGTCTGGTGAAGCCAATGGGCTTCCTTTCAGGATCATATTGTAAAATGAATAAAATGAAATACAGAGGATTCCAAAGGACACCAATTATATTGAAATAGAGTTGTCAAAATAGTAAAGAAACAAGTTCATGAGCCCCAGGTCTACTGGGAGCTCTCTTTTCCTTACACAACATTTCCTACTGTTCAGCACACCATGATTTTCCTAACCTTATGAAGTCCATGAGTAATTCTGGCCTTCACGGCTACATTCACTCTAGATGAACCTAGTACCTTGAGATTCACAGTTTGGGTGAATGGGGGTGGGGTTCCATTTTTGACTGATTATTATTTATGGACCAATAATAATGAAGATATACTTTAATTATAACCCCTTATAAATTATTATGTGTGATATTCTTCCATGAATGAAATAGATCACCAAATGCTGACTTTATTTCTAAATAATTCTCTGAAGACATCCAAATGTAGTGTCTATGGATGCCCAGTAGGCATCCTTTATGGAACATAGGCTTTGGGGTCAGTCTCTGAACTTCCCTGATGCTTAGCCATCTATTTTCTCAGTGAGCCATGGGGGGGTAGGGATAGGTTTGGGGGTTGGGCAGGGAATGTTGCAACTTTCCTTAGGAACAGTGAGGAGTGGTCTCATGCTGAAAGGTCTACATACAATGATAGCTAATGTGAGACCTTTTGGATATGTGTTAGGAACACAAGTCCCAAGTGGGACTATTCATGCATTTTCCCTATTTTCTACCTGAGCCTCTCATCCTTTCTATATCATATTCAATTAATCTACCCTGTTCCTAATTGTAGATCTTATATACTATTCAACTGTGGCAAAGGGGAAAGAAATATCTTGATCCTTACTAAGTGACCCAGAAGAAGCCTTCACCTTGCAGATGGTGTTTCATGCAAATTACTGGCCTCTTGCTGGGATGCCCTTCTTGGCTGAAGTCAGGCAGAGCTGTAGACATTTTTGACAACTGTTCCTCGTCCAGTTACAAAACCAGGGTTTCCTCCTTTTGTGCTGTAAGTGCTCTTATTGAGATTGTCTACTAGAAAATAGTTTCTATCTAGATTCAATCCAGCTTTTTCTCATGGTTGATGACCTCTTCTGTCCCTCTGTTATTCCTCTTACTTTTCACTTTTGGTACCTGCCAACACTCTGTAATCCTATTTTGTAGGACTCTGTAGGACACAACCTCCATCTTTATTGACAGGGATGTTTCCAGATTTGTCTAGGAGTGTGTTCAGTCACTTTTCAATCATGTCTGATTCTTTATGAACCCATTTGGAGTTTTCTTGGCAAAGATACTGGAGTGGTTTACCCTTTCTTCCTCCAGCTCATTTTACAGATGAGGAAACAGAGGCAAACAGGTTGAGCAACCTGTTCAGGGTCACACAGATAGTAAGTGTCTGAGGCTAGATTTGAACTCAGAAAGGTGAGTCTTCCTGACTTCAGGTCTGCCACTGCCACTGCCACTGCCACTGCCACGGCCTCTAGCTTTGGCTAACAATTTTTCAAAACATGTTTTCCCTTTCAATTTTTCCTAAGTAGAAATGGGGAAGATATTAAATGCTTTGGTAATATAATCCTGAGCCTGAGAATTAGATGAGTCCTGAGATCATCTGGTCTAGCTTCTTGCTCTTAGACAGATAAGCTTGCTCTTAGACAGATAAGCCTGGAAAGAATGCTGTAAATCAGTAAGACAATAGACTGAGACTAGCAGTCTCAGTTGAAAGTGCTGAGTTATTAAAATGGAGAATCTGGGTTTGATTTTTGGCTCTGCTGCATACTATTTATATGATCTTAGACAAGGCACTCTGCCTTTATGGACCTCAGTTTCCTTATTTGCAGAATGCTAAGAGGGTTGGACTACTGGATTTGGTTCCAAATTTGGAGGCCCATTTTTTGAATGGAACAACTGAGGTCAAAGGAAATTAAATGATTTCATGCAGCTATAGAGTGGCCAATCTGGGACCAGGTGGTCCTCCAGTTCCATGGACAACGATATCAGATCACAGTATTTAGAATGGAAAGAATCTTTGAGATCACATACTCCAAGGTCTTCATTTTATGGAGGAGGTGTCTGCTCTTTCTAAGACAGTGCAATGGCTTTTGGATTCCACTGATTTTTTCCTGATGTCATCCATTTTGCAATTCTTTGAAATGTCTATTGCAAAAATCTAATCAACTAGGGCTCAGAATCACAGACTTTTTTTAGCTAGAAGGGACATCAGAAGCCTAATTAATTTGAGACTTATGAGGTTCCTCAAAAATGAACTCCCCCATAGTATTATTATCAAATGGTCATCCAACCTTTGCTTAAAACAAGTCAACAAGAATTTAAGTGTAACTATTATGTACCAGATTGTTGCTTGCACATACCCATATTATTCTTGTGAAATTGATTTTTTGAACCCAATGTGAGACTTTACATTTATGTCTATTGAATTCCATCTTACTAGATGTAGCCCAGTGCTTTATAGCTAGTTAAGATTTTTTGGGTCTTGACTCTGTTACCTCCCACGCTAGTCATCTCTCTCAGCTTTATGCTATCTTGCAAAGCTGATAGATGTGCCACCTGTGCTCTCATCCAAGTCACTGATACAAATAGCAAATAGTATAGAGCCAATAACAGATCCTTGTGCCACAACTGAGGAGACCTCCTTCCAAAATGACAGCCAAGCAATGATAATTACTCTTTGAGGAATCAAATACTTATGAATCCACTTAATTGTATTACCATGTCTTTGGGCATTTTTATTATCTCACAGGGGTCTGGGTCAGCAAGGAAGTCCAATTTGCACTTATATGTTTCTTAAGGCTTAGAAAAGGAATTTTCCTCCCAACAATTCCCCTCATTAGGAAACTAAAGTTTGAAGAAATCAAGTGATGAGTCACTGTTGTGTTGCCCTCATGAATCAGAGCCAGGATCCTAACCCAGATCATCTCCCTCCAAGTCTTTCACTCTTTCCTCTGTGTGTTACTTACCCTTTATGGTAGCACACTGCCTCTACATACCCACTCAACTTTAAGTCCCTTCCCTCCCCTCTCACCTCCCCTCCTTTCCTCCTAAATAATCTATTCTAATTCTCCTCATTTTTTAAAGATGAAGAAACTAGGGATTAGAGAGGTTAAGTAATTTGTCCAAGGTCTTATGGGTATTAAGTAGGAAAGCCTGGATCTGAACCCAAGGCTTTTGATTCCAGATTCAGCACTCTTTCCATGTACCACATCATTTGGTTTAAAAATGAGAAGAAGAGAAAGAACAACACGGGTCAGGCTGGAGAGGCAGGTCATAATTCAACCTCAGGAATTCCCAAGAGGCAGTGGGCAGTGGGGCTATTTCAATGGTTCTTTGGGCACAACTTAAGTTGGAAGGTCCCACATAGACTTCTCAGTGTCTTCCACTCTAATAATTCATATGGCTTGTCTGAGTCAGGTTCTGAGGCTTTGGTAAGTGTTTTTCTCCCTTGCGTGCAGCCAATAGGGAAATCACATTTACAAAGGATCAATCAGCAATAAACTAACAAACATTTATTAAGTGCCTACTAAATTCCATGCATTATGCTAGGCACTGGGGCTGCAAAGATGAAGATGAGGCAGTCCCCATCCTCAAGGAACTTATATTCTTTTTTTTTAAGCAATTGGGGTTAAGTAACTTGCTCAAGGTTACCCGGCCAGTTATATATGTGTGGGTGCTAAGTACTGAGGCTGGAACCGATCCCGGGTTCTCCTGACTCTGAGGCTGGTGCTCTTATTCACTGTGCCACCTAGCCACCCTAAATTTATATTCTTTTGAGTCATTGGGTGACTCATAGAGTTGGCGGGCATCTGAGAAATACAGTAGTCCAATTCTCCCATTTTTAGATGAGGAAATGGGGGCCCCCAAAAGGCTAAGTTACTTGCCCAAAGCCACCTAAGTAGTAAGTAGCAGAGATAAGATTAGATCCTCAAGCTCCTGGATTCAGATATGGAGATTTTCCCACAATGCCACACTTCCCAAAATTGCAATGAGTACTTTAGTAAAGGCTAGCAAACTGATTTCCTTTCTAATGTCACAAGCAAGATCTAACCCATCCTTTTGTGATAAATGAAGGATATTAAATATGGCAGAATTAAAGCAAATAACAAAAAAGACAACTGTTTGCCTAGTTGCTCCCACAATTCCCCTTCAGTTTTCCTCAGTCCTGGTGCTAGCAGCCATAGGAAGGTGTGACCAGTTGGTGCTGTCAGCCAGACATTGCTCCTTAGTTAATTGCATAGGTACTTCACACCATGGCTTTCCTTGTTGCAGCAATGGTCAAAATCCTCTGGATGTCTGTGAACCCTGTGAAGGAGTTTCACCTTTCACTGTGTCTCAAATTTCTGCTGGGAGGCAATTGATGCCTGCTTTGCAGCTTCCATTGCCCTTATGGATTGATGTTCTAACACTCTTCATCCTCTATGGCTGAAAATTACAAAGGGAGTATCAAGCATACCTTTCATTCACAGATTTCACAAATACTGCCTTCACCTTTCCTAATTTTCCTCAAGCCCATCATTAATCACTCTATATTTTTCCTTTATTGATGGTAATCAAAAGTCATCCCGAGATGTTGGCTAATTTTGTATGTGGACTCTTTATTACTTTCCTAAGACAGTTTCTTCACTACATTTGAGAGGCGTGTATTTTAAAATCTATTTCCCTATATTAATTTCAGGTCACCCTGCAGCTATAACTAAGGTTTCACTAGCTGCTTCTGTTCTTTTGTCTTAATGAAAAGTGCAATCATGCTTTTTTGTCCCAGATTCTTTGATATGTTTTCTTGTCTTTTCATCAGTCATAACATTTTGACATTTAAAAAATCTCTTAAGAAAGGGAGCTGTCTTTTGGAATAGGACAGATAATATGTAGATGGGAGGATCAGAAACCAATATGGAGAAAAGAGTGACCAAATAGCTTTTAAATTAGTCAGATATCTGCATATGTAAACCTTGATGGGTTGAAGGTCATTAGCTAGTTTGTTCATTATATCAAGGTCCTATGACCTCTGGTCTTCATAAGCAGAATTTGATAGGATCCTGGTTCAGTTATGGGATAGATGAAGTGGCCTTTAAGTTCATTCCTATTACATAAGTCTGTTGTCAGACTTTACCTCTAGTACTTTCAGTCATCGATAGGCTATGAACATTCAAAAATAGAGCCAGCTAGCCTTATGGATTGGTTGGCCAGGGTCCTTCCCCTTTCTGTCTTCCTCCTGCACAGATATCTTCTAAGAGTGGGTCTTGGCTCAGAGAGAGTATTAGCAGGGACATAGCAGGTGTTGATCCTGGGGTGATCTTTTCTCCTTTTGAAAAAATAATCAGTCAACTAACAAGCATTTATTGAATACTTACTGTGGGCCAGGCATTGTGCAAGGTGATAAGGATACAAAGAAAAAAGTGAAAGTCCCTGTCCTCAGAGGGGAAACAGCATATACACATAATTATATATAAAAACATGGCAAATAAATAGAAGGTATTTACATAATAAATTATATAAAATAAATACATAAATAAACACAAAGAGATAGCACTAATAGTTTCAGGAATCAGGAAATATTCTTGAAATATATGCTATTTTTTTACCCCTGTCTCCATCTGGTATTGAACCTTCCCTTATAACAAAGAAAAACAGTTAAATAGCATGTCCTGAGACAGTGACCTGGGCTGATAATGTATATGCCAGCCATTCTGCTCTAGTAGTCTCTTATCCCTCTACTGGGCACATCTTTTTTAATCATAGTTCCTTCCCATGTGTGTAGACATATCAGTTCACAGCCAACACAGAACAGAACTCATACCTAGCACCTCAGGGACACAGACACCAGAAGTCCTTTGAAGCTGTAACCAAAGGGATGGCAGTCAAGAGAGCGCATTAAATCTATAAGAAAAATGCCCGGGAATCCTGTGGCATGCCCACAAATGCCAACTGGATGCCATCTCTGTATAATATCATATGATCACAGCTCTTTCTCCCAAGAGTACATCAGGACTGTGCTCAGATTCTGTTTCCCTTAACTATCATGAATGCAACCGTTCTATGCTCAAATGCTGAATCATTTGGCTGGGGTAAGAGCAGTTGCTTTTAGTGGCTATGTCTCAGGGTCACTCTCTTCCATCTCTGCACCTTGTTGCATTTCTGTCTGCCTTTTAAACTCACACAAGGAGGATTGGAGAGATACTTGGAAAAAAAGAAGGGAAATTTAGCCATTTTCCCCATGATCATAGAAAGAGAACAACATTATTTGGTAAAAACCTAAATAAAACTCAAACCAAACACAGGTCATATCAGAGTGAACTCATGTCCTATCATAGAGAGACATGAGTTTAAAGAGACTCTTGCCCAATTATGGGAATGCTCTTGAGTTTGTCTCTTGTGACATATTTATCAATAAACTGAGAAAAATATGGTTTCGATCACATAGCTGGGTGTGCAGCTGACTGGAAAGTCATCCTTAGAGTGCAATTCTCAAAGATAAATGTCATCCTGGAAGAGATAACAAATACACTTTGTAGAAAGTAGCCCTTGGATCCTTGCTGTGTAACAGCTTAGTCAGTAATGCAAGAGCACGCCTATCGCATTTGCATGTGACTGGAGTGGGGGCAATGGGGGTCAGTTCACTCCTTAGGAAAGAGGACTAGAGTGCAAAGCAACCCTGAAAAATTGCTAAAAAATACACAAACACAGATTCAAGAATGTTTACTAACGAGCTGTGTAGTGCACTGGGGGAAAGAAAACAACAAATGTCATCCTTACCAAGTGTGGGAAAAGGAGTATGGCAGAGAAAGGCAGAGAGGTTGAAAGTGGGCTGACCATGAGTCAGCAGTGTAGCAGCATCCTGAGGAGACCTAGCCAAGTGCTGCAGTGTTTCAAAGGAGAATTGTCTGTAGTATAATTTTGAAGGATTTTCCCATTAGAATCAGCAGACTTGTTGGGCAGACTTATCCCAAAGAACAAAAAAATGGTCATTCTAGTTCAGATCTCTGGGTCAAGCAGCCTAGCTGGATATAGTTTAAAATATCCATTTAAGAATTGTAGCTCATTTATAGGATCTGAAGTGGTCCCTGACAGCAGATTCAGAATTAGAAGGGACCTCAGAGGCAGAGTTCAGAACATATCTGAATAAGAATCCCCCTATGCTAAAGGTTGACATTGCTATAATACCCTAAAGTTTGCAACACTAACATATTTCATGTGATGCTCATGATCCTGTGAAGAAGGCATTATAGATATTATAATGTCCAATTGACAGATGGGCAAACTGAGACTCAGAGAGGAGTAATTGATTTTCCCATGGTCTTCCTGATTTGGAGCCTAGCACCATAACATCCTGTCTCTCTTTAGCACCACTAGAAAGTCGACAGAATGCTTAGACCTGATTTCTATCTTCCTTCTATTTGTTTGAATCCTCAGTGCCTGGCACAAAACACGAGCTTATCAGATATTTGTTGGTTGACTGATGGCATAGGCATCATAGGCACCCATGATCTCCCAAGGCAGCCTATTCCACTTTTGTGTAGTTCTAAATATTAAGAGGCTTGTCCTCTTACCTCAAGCTAAAATCTGTCTCTTGGACCCTAGTTCAAATCACTTTAATTCCATTTGATTTTATTCACTCAAATTCACTTCAAGTCAACTCAATCCAATACATTTTTATTAAGCACCTAGTATGTGGCGGATACTGAAGGTAGAAAGAGAAAAACAAAACCATTATTCTTCTTAAGGGGCTTACATTCTGGTGGCATATGCCAAGACAAAGAGCAACATCATGCAGGGTAAAGAGGGAAAAAGAGGGGGAAATGGAGAGCAAATAATGGAATCTAGGAATGTCCAAGGAGGGAGAGTCCAGCCCTCTGGGAACCAGGAGAACAAGCTGAATCTGCCTTATACATGGAAGTTCTTCAAATACCTGAAAGCAGCTTCCACACCTCATCCTAATATCATCTTAGTACAACCAATTACAGTCTGGATCGTTCTATAATGATCCTGTCTTGGTTGCCCAAGATGCTATCTTCTTCCAGGTTATCAATATCCATATCAAAACATCACTCAGTCAACCTTAGAGGTTATTTAATCCAACTCATGGCCAGAGAGAATCCCCTCCACATCATCTCTGACCAAGGGTCATCCAGCCTCTGTGTATAATTATTCCATCAGTTAAGAAGCATTTATTAAATTCCTACTATGGGCCAGGCACTGTATTCATTTCTGGGGATACAGTGAAAGACAAAGGACAGTCCCTGAGGTGACTTGCAAATAATACAACACAAACTATACACACATATTGTCATAGATGATATGTATTGTCATATATAAATTGTGTGTATTTTATATATATAGTGAGAGAGAGAAAGAGGGGTAGAGACAGAGAGGCAGAGACAGAGAAGCAGAGATGGAAAGACGGAGACAGAGATATACATCAAGAGAAAGATAGACAAAGAGAGACAAACAGCTAACAGAGGGAAGCCACTAGCATTAAGGAAGATCAGAAAAAAGCCTTTTAGAGAAGGTGAGATATTAGTTGAAGGAAATGAGGGAAATCAGGAGGCAAAGATAAGGAGGAAAAGAATTCCAGGCATGGGAGAAAGCCAGTGAAAGTGCCTAAATTTAGGAGATGGAGTATCTTGTACTGGGGATAGTGAGAAGGCTAGTGTCATTGTTTGTAGAATATATAGAGAGAGATGTAGCCTTTGAGAAGGAGAGGTGTAACAAGTTGGAGGGGGCCAGGTTATAAAAGGCCATAGAAGGGATCTTCTATTTCTGAAGTGATGGGAGCCACTGGAGTTTATTGACTAGGGGTTGACATGGTTAGAGCTATGCTTTTAGGGAATATCAGTTTGTCAGCTGAGTGGAAGTTGGATTGGAGTGTGCCCAGTACTGAACATAATATTTCAAGTGTGGTTTGTTCAGAAAAGGGGACAGATGGACCATCACCTTTCTCATTCTAGTCAGTATGGCTCTCTAAATGCTGCTTGTAATCACATTACCTGCTTTTGGCTGCTAAATCATATTTCTAGCTATTGAGCTTGAATTATATTAAGACCCTTGGATCTTTTTCAAACTCTTGTCTAGACACATTTCTCTACTTGACATTAGTTGTCATTTCGTTCTCTATATTTATATTCACAGCACCTCAAACTGAGGTGCTTAATAAGAGCTTGGCCACTAGGTTAATTTCTCTCTCCCATCCTTAGACTTTTGAAGATTTTTTGGGCCCTTAACACCAACTAAAATTCACCTTATTTGATCCAGCTCATTGTTTTGGCTAGATGAATAGTGTGCCAAAAAATATGTTATGGGATGCCATGTTTACTTTATAAGGTTAGAACACTAGTTGTGTCTTCTCTGTTTTCCTTTAAAAATTCCCTCAAAAGGCCTCCGTGATTATTGCACAATCCTTAACTTACAGACTTGGTGATATGATTCCACTTTACAAATAGCACTTCAGCCAAAGTGCTTGAATGTTCTTTGTTTTCTCAACTCCATCCCATTGATCATACTCTATGCCTAAAATACCCTTCCTGACCAATCTGCTGGTGGAATTTCTGTCTTTTAGAAGGTCAACTTAAATGACATCTCCAAGAAGACTCCCTTGATTCCCCAGACTGTAAAAATTTTGCCTCCTCTAATTTTGAAAAGCACTTTGCCTGCATCTATCTTATACACCTATATAATTATATATTTTTTGCTATTTGTTTATTTGTGATTCCTCTACTAGAATACCAACTTAAGACCCTGCTTTATCTAAATTTGGATGTTACAAAGTGAGAGTGCTCATGAAGCTTTATAAACAGTATCTACTTAGTTTGAGTCTATGGCCTAGACTCCCTAACTCTGAGCTTGCAAAGATTGGGTTCTTTTTTTTATGGGGGGTAGACAAGCCTTTCCAAATCACTGTAACTTGTTATGCTCCCAGGCAGATTTTACCCTAGGGAAATCTCCAAACATGGTTCATTTCTAGAACTTGATTAATTTAGATACATACCTCCCAATCTTATACAAGATTTCATGGTAAACTATGTAAATATTATGTATGAGATAACCTTTATTATGCCACACAGAAAATGCATAAAGGACTCATAAAAATATAAATAACACAATTCTCTTCCTTTTCTGGCAAGTTCCACTTTTCCCTAGGGTATTTCAGGTCTCCAAAGTCATAATTACGGTTGTGGTTTGGACTCCCCCCAGAAGGGGGAAAAAAACCCAACTGGTCACGAGTAGGACAACTTCTGATGTTCTAATGAACATCACTCACTTCCCCAGATTCATAGCGCCACCCTGTGGCTTGGACTCTCCTCGTTGGAGAAATGCACTTGGACCTGCTAGACCTCTGACATTCAAGTGAGGGAGTTCCTTTCCTTTCCACCTCAGAAACTCCAGACTTATGGTACAACCCGGAGGGCATGGAGTCCCTCAGCATAAAAATGATCTTGGGGTTTCTAGGGAGTCAGACCCTTTCCCATCAGTCTCAAACCATCTGAATAACTGATGGTAATAAGAGAATACAAAACCCAGGTCATTTGCTCTAAATGCTCTGCTAGGAACCCACAGGAATTCTCAGCTTCTCTAAGAGCAGGCTAGATTTTGCATTATTTGAACTTGAGGTTGCTTAAGAAGCATCTTTTGAGGCTTACACTGGTCTAGGATATACCTGTTTTCTGTTTAGAATACTGGATTCCAGTGTGCATAGTTTGAGAAACGCCCACTCCTTTATCTAGCAGGTAGAAGTTTCAGAACTGGGTCTTATCTAGAAATTTCTCTCCCTGTCCTTCATTCAGCAGGCTCAAGATTCTCTCTAGCTACTAACATAAGCACATGTGCCTTGTTTTAAGGCTGGCATTAATTTCACTTGGTGGGGAGCAGTACCTCCTCTTTGCCCTCCCCTTTCCCCCAGGTGCCAGGGCTAAGGTCCACTCTTAGCTCTGTGGCATTCCCGGTGACCTGCAGAAAAGGGGAGATTGGTGAAAAGAAAAGAATTATATCTGGGATGGGTCAGTACAAGAGGTGATTCATTCCATATCTGCCTCTCAGCGGTTTGAACGAACCAATTCATTTGCAATCAATGGGATATGTCTAACAGGAGGTGTTAAAGGGCATTCCATATGCTTCTTTTGCTGCTGCTTGCAAAGACCCCAAATAAGGTTTTACCTCACTACTTGCTCTTTCAGTTGCCTAGAACTCCTTTGATTAATCTAAATAATAAATGCTTGTTGAATCTAATTGAATCAAAGCCAAGATGGATTTGTCATCCACGAGTTTATCCAAGGTATTAAAAAATCATTCATATTTTCAACCCATACAGACTCATAGATAAGAATTAGCAAATGCATTATAGATCTATCATCCATGAATTTATCCAAGAAATTTAAAAGTTATTATTTTCAACCCATACAATATGTTGGGTAAAAAGTTCCATTCAATTTGTTATTCATAATGGTAGTGTCTGATAAGGATTACAGGTGAGGAAACTGAGGTCCCAAGTAAGGACCTGACTTGCTCAGAGTTACATAGGTGATGAGCGTCACAGTGGGCTTTGAACCCAGATTCTTCAGTTCCAGAGCTGACCACACTGAATTAGATGCCACTGGTAAATAAGAATAATGAAGTGAGGCTAAAAGAACAAGAGTCAGCCTGAAATATCTAAAAATATAAGGATCTTACAGCTAAAGAGGGGTGAACAGCTATTTTTAAACCCCACTGGAAAGAAAACAAGCCAAAAGAGGAAAAAGGGATTGTCCCTGGAGCTTTGAGGACTTGGGTTTGTTATAAGGAAGACTTCCCACCTGGCAAGAATTTAGTGCAGACTCCTGCGAGAGAATGAAAGGAAATGTCCTGTGATGAGAATGACCTTGGATGACTTTAATGAACTTTATTCTATTTCAAGGTGAAGGGATAAGTCTGGTGACATCCCACAGCGTCCTTCCCCAAATCCTGCTCTTTCCATGTTCTTCAGGTCCCATTTTTAGGCTGCCTGGCTCATCAAATGAATATTGTGGGTCTAGTCCAGTTTTGTCTTCAGTGACATAGAAAGATCCACAGCCACCTGGGGAAATTGTCTTCTGGGGTCTGGTTTACACATAGGACCTACCCTGATTTCCTTGAAAGAGAATGTAAATCCTGGGGTTGCTGCATGCTTGAAGGGGCCTTTTGACTCTTCTGGAATGTCTTGCTCATTCTAAGCATCACGGTGCAGGGGAAGGATTGTTGAGGTTAGAGGAAGGGGTCCTGGATTTGAATCCTGGCTCTTCCACTTACTGGTTGACCTTAGGCAAGTTATTTCCCTTCTCTGGGCGTCAGTTTCATCATATGTAAAATAAGAATATGGGACCAGATTGACACTCAAGGTGCCTTCCAAGTCTAGCTTTCTGATTCTATGAGATGAGGATATCATGACCTCTTTGTATCATTAATTCCAATTGTTCCCTTCATGTAACTGACTAGGGACACAGGGGATAGAGCATTGGTATTGACGTCAAAAAGAACTGAATTCAAATCATCCCTCAGTCATTTACTAGTTGTATGACTCTCAGCAAATTATCTAGTCATAGTTTTCTCATCTGTAAAACTGGAATTTATAATAGTACCTATACCACAAGGTTAATCTGAAGATTAAATGAGAAAAAAAAAACACTTTGCCAGCCTTAAAGTGTTACACAAATGCTATTTAGGATAAGAGAACAATAAGGGATCTCAGAGACAATCCAACTCTTCCTTCTTATTTTAGGACATTGAGCTCTGGAGAGGTTAACTGGGGCTCAGGTAGTTAGCAAGTGGAAGAGCTAGATCTGACCTTAGAACCTCTGCCTCTTAATCCAGCCTCTTTCCTCTGCACTGTAGTTCTAAGGGAGGATCTCTGTGTCTGTTGAAGTTTGGAAGGACGTGGTTCTGACTGGTGACTCTTTCCTGCGAAGTTGCTTCTCACAATACATTTGTTGTCCCAGAAACAAATGGAATGACAGAAGGCTGTGTTGTTTATTTGTCTAATGACATGCTAAAATCAGATCCTCTCTCTCTTTATTTTTCCAAATATTTGTCTTTCCAGCTGCCCACTTTGATGTTTCTATTGTAAGCTGATGAGCGTGTATTCAAAGCCCAGTTATACAGAATAATAATAATAGCAAAAATAAAACCAAGACCATTTCTAATTAACCTTCCTATAAGTCAATTGCCCACTGCTGAGTAAAGACTCCCTTTACAAGCAAAGAAGTTTTGTAAAATGCTCCTGTGATGTTCTGAAAGCCTGGTGCCTGGATGATGGAATTAAATGTCCTGGTCAATGATAAGATGATCTGATTACTTCCATAGAAATCATGGACAAAGGTGGGAGTCGGCAAGATGAAATGTAAGCTCCTTGAGGGCATTTTTGCCTTTGCAGCACTAGCACCTAGCACAGTGTTTCATATCCCCCCTGCCCAGCATAGGTACTTCATATTTCTGTAGCAAAATTTGAAAGGCAGTGTAGTATGGCAAAAAGAAACATGGCTTCTGAATCAGAGGACCTGGGTTCGAATCCTGCTTAAGGTACTGTGTGATTTGAGGCAAATATTTAAATTCCCTGATCCTTATTTTTCTCATCTGCAAAATGTAGGGGTTGGACTAAACAGCTCCTTACATCACCTCTCAGCTCTAAATATATGTCTGAATTGAAGGCTGGCTCTTAGTTCCTTTCATCATGAGTCCTTTTCTCTATTGCTTTCTCAACCTGAAGTTCGTGAATGATGGGAATTTCAGTATATGAATAATTCTTTACTGCCCTAAAAGAGGCAGGAGAACCCAGTTCAACAACTATTTACCCAGTGCTTAGTATGTTCAACGCGTCTTGGTGTAGTGGCTGGAATCTTGGCCTTGGAGTTGGGAAGATCTCAGTTTAATTCTTGCCCTTGACACATATTAGCTATGTTACCCTCTACTGGTCACTTCACTTCTTAGCACCTGAGGCAACTTTCTAAGACCATTAAGTTACAATCAAGTTATTACATTACTGGGGAAAATCTTTATTGTGACTTCTTTATAGATGAGATATTAGGCCCAGACCTTAAAGTACAAGCTTGGTGCTGAGGATATATACACACAAATGAAACACCTCCTTTCCTCAAAGAGTTTCCATTCTACCACTGATAGGGATAGGAGGTAATCTTTGATTCTCCATCAGCATTAGTTCCTAGAATCAGATTGTGCAGGGACTATGCCTAAGGGCACAGCTCAATACACTTTTGAAAAACCCACATCCTGGGTCACCCATGAAAATCTTACAAACTTCATCTTCAAGGTCATAGAACATGTAGAACGGTTCTTAACTCTATACCCAACCTTGGAAGTTGTGGTATATGACTGTGATGGAATGCTACTGGGCTATAAGAAATGATGAGCTCAATGTTCTTAGAAAAACATGGATAGACTTGCATGAAATAACAAAGAGTTAAATGAGCAGAACCAAGAGAACATTGTATATAGTAATAGCTGCTTTTTGTCCTTTATTCTCAAAGAGCACCATGACATTAAGAAAGTGATGCTACAACGTGTATTGTTTTAGAGGACAATTTTGAAAGTATAAGACAAGAAGTCTAACCATTTCAATGGTTCTTCCATTTTCTAGTCAAGGGTTGGCAAACAATTGCCCTAGGAACAAGTATAGCCCTCTGCCTGGTTTTTGTTGTGAAAACCATTCTTAGTTCTCTGGTTGTATAAAAATAGTCAGTGGGCCAGGGCCAGATTTGGCTTTTGGTCTATATTTTGACAGCCCCTATTTTATATCATTGAACTAATATTTCAGATTTGCACCTTTATTAAAATGTCCCTGTGATGGCTACCCCAACTGGGGACTTGTCTATCTGCTGTTGAACTTGACTAGAGGATCTTCTTAATGACCACCAGTACCATGCACAGTTTTTAATAAATGGCAGTATAGAGGGATTGACATTTTACAAGTGACTTTGTAGTGGTGGGGGAAGTAATAATGCATTAAGATTTTGCTTCCCTTGGCAGTAGAAAATCAGATTTTATCAGCTGCTGAAATCTTTTTTTGGTTAATAAAGTCACTGGAATTTTGAATGAAAAAAGATGCCAGAAGAAAAGCTGCCAGGGAGAGGTTCTCAATTACACATGCACAGAATGACCTAATTATAAGGGAACCCAGAGGTTACAAAATCCATTCGACTTCTGGAAAATCATCTCCCCTCTACAACACACCTGGCTAGAGGTCATCCAGCCCCCACTTGAAGATCTGAAGAAAGGGGGAACCTACTAAATCCTGAGGCACCCCATTCCAGAGAGGTTATTAAAGTCTCTGATCTTCACCTGAAGATCTTTAGAGAGAGAGAGAAGCCTAACTCATGAGCAAGCCATTCTATTTCAGACCCTTCTAAGGGTTAGGGCAGCTAGGTGGCATAGTGCACAGAGCACTGAGCCTGGAGACAGGAAGACCTAAATTCTAATCTGGGCTCAGGCACTTATCTGTGTGACTCTGTGCAAGTCATTTAACCCTGTTGGCCTCAGTTTCCTCATCTGTAAAATGATCTGGAGAAGGAAGTAGCAAATCACTCTAGTATCTTTGCTGGAGAAAACCCCAAATGGGGTCATGAAGAGTCAGACATGGCTGAAATGACTGAACAACAACAAGGATTAGAAATTGTCCTTTCATTAAACTTAAATTTACCTCCCAGCAGCTTCCACCAGAAGTCTAGTCCCTCTTCTACTTAAAGCCCTTTCAAATGCTCCAGGACAGGTTTTATGTCACTCCTTGAGCCTTCTCTTCCCTAGGCTAAACATCCTCACTTCTTTTAAACACCAATTAATAGAATATATGAATTTGTGGAGGAGGAGTGGAAGTGGGAGAAGAGAATGTGATAATTCTAAGGGAAGGGACCTCTCTGTCTTGAAAAAAATCAGGACTTTCAGGAAGGTAGCAAGGTGGAAGAGTGTTTCAAGTATTGGATTTGGAACTAGAAAGATTGAGTTTTTATACTGCCCCAGAAACTTACTAGAAATGACTAACTGGGATATGGACAAGTCATTAA
This sequence comes from Gymnobelideus leadbeateri, assembly GCA_011680675.1. Lineage (NCBI taxonomy): Eukaryota > Metazoa > Chordata > Mammalia > Diprotodontia > Petauridae > Gymnobelideus > Gymnobelideus leadbeateri. Next base: position 22,605 of record WOXC01008499.1, on the reverse strand, counting down.
TAGCTTTTAGACTCAGTTTCTTCATCTATAAAATAGGAATAAAAATAATGCTCAAAGTTGTTGTGTGTATCAAATGAAATAACAAGATAACATATAAAGCAATTTGCAAACCCTTAAACATCATATAAATACTAAATGACATTATTATTACTATTATTATTTCCTTACAGACTAACAAATGTTTTTAAGTATTTATTCTGAGAGGAAGTTGTCAATGAAGATGGAGCCACTGTATGGCAGCAGGTCTTCTGACCCAGATCTTGTGCTAGTGTAGATAGTCTATATTGCTGATAGAATGCTTCCCTAAGTGGAGAGGACACTGGCTTTGGAGTTAGGAAGACATGAATTCAAAGCCTACCCCTGACACTTATTAGATATGTGACCCTAGGCAATTTATGTAATCTCTTTGTGCCTCATTTTCCTAATCTGTAAAGGGAGGGAATCTCGATGGTCCTTTCAGCTCTACATCTATGATGTTATAATTGTGTGAGGGTTGTGAGGAGACCTACATCCTTTCCCTATAATATGGAGGATATGAAGGCAAAGGTATTTGGATTGGCATTATTTGGCTTTCTATGCTTCATATGGAGTTTGTACTTAATCATAGAATGTTAGAGGTAGAAGAAGCCTTAGATGTCATCTGGTTAAGTGTCTTATTTTAAAGTAACTGAAATTTGTAAAAATGAAGTTATTTACCAAAGGTCATAAAGATAACACTTGGGGTATTATACTGAAATAGCATTAGAAACTCCACTCTGCCCTTATCCACTATTTTGTGAACTTAAGTTCCAACTTCTTAGGAGTCATCTGGTTGGGGCGGCTAGGTGGCCCAGTGAATAGAGTACCAGCCTGGAGTCAGGAGGACCTGAGTTCAAATCTGGCCTCAGACACTTAACACTTACTAGCCATGTGACCTTGGGCAAGTCACTTAACCCCAAAGTGCTCTGCCTTCCCCCCTCAAAAAACAAAACAAACAAACAAAAAAAGAAGTCATCTGGTCATGGGAAAATTACAAGATGGTAAATTCACCAGACTACTCCCCCCCAGGTATCTCCTAATCCTCTCTTCATATAATAAACTGAGTGTTTCAATCACTTTGTCCTGTTTTGTCCACTCTCTTTAATTGTATATTAACCAAGGTTCAGGGTGCTGACTGAGAGCCTTAGATCTGATTTGTTTTGCAATTACATGCCTTGCTAAATAAATTGTTGTCTGGGTGAGTCTTGGAATTTTTCTTTCTCTGTAACTGTGACAATGTTAGAATTTGAATACAGCTCTCCTTACTGCAGGTCTGTACTTTCTCCATACCACCTCTTGAGGGAAATGAGCCAATTCTCTGGAGACATAGGGGGTCCTCAGAGATGTAAATGGGAATGCTTCACATCTTTGGGGATGGCCAAGTTCTTTATAGAGTCAAAGGTTAGGAGAGAAGAGACACAAGGGTGTTGTAAAGCAATGAGAATTCTTTCTGGATCTGCAGAACACATAAGATCTTCAATTTCTGTGATTTCATCAGCATTGGAGACTATTGGGATGGGAACTCCCTTCCAAAAGTTATCATTTCACTACAGTAGGTGTCCTTTAATCTGGCCCTATGATTTTTTTTTGATCTGAGGATAACATATGACTTCATCATATCACTGTTTCAAACTACCTTAATCTAGAATTCCTATACTAGAGCCAGAAGGGGCTTCCGGGCCTTTGAGTTTAACCCTTTAATTTTACAGATGAGGAAACTTAGGTCCAGGGAGAGTAAATTGCTTTGGATTAAACAGCTAGTAAATGTCTGAGGCAGGATTTGAATACATGTTCTTTGTACTATAACAGTAAATTATACTAGGGAGTTACCTTTGACACAGAAGACTTGCCTAAATTTACACAGGTAACAAATGTGTGGCAGATACAGAGGGTGTTGCTCCTAAGGTGCTATCTATATCCCCGCCCCCTCTTGGTTATCTCATTCACCATCTATACTCGCTCAGTTAAGTCTGGGGTGGGGAGTGTTCTTCAGAGGTGGGGTAGTTGACCATAAGCAACCATGTGCCAAAATCTACTCATATAACCTTAGGGATAACCCTAGAGTGAGCAAATACATTCTTACTACTTACAGCTGTAGCTACTGAACCCCCATCTGTGTGTTTGCCATTTATACAAATTAGTCACAATGATACCATTAACTTTAAAAAAATGAAACATTTACTAAATTGGCAAGGGGGGTTATTATATTAGAAAATATTAAACAAAAGGCAAAGCCAGGAATAATTAGAGCAGATTAGTCTACCTATAAACATGGTTCACATTTGCCCACTAATGTACACAATATCTTCGAGCAAAGAGTCAATATCAGTTTATGGAGACCTAGTATTAGCTCAGGTCACTAGGGAAAAGGGAAACCCATGTGCTCAGGCCAGTCGACCCTGGATTCTAGTCCTTATTGTCCTTTTGTCTTTTTAAAGAATAATCTACACAATATCTCATCCAATTCACCCAATCTGCTCTTCTGCTGAGTGAAAGCACTTCTCTGCTATATTCGGACTTCTGAAGTCGTGCTGATCTCTTTTTGATAGCAACAGTCCTAAACCTTGAGCTTCCCAGGCCTGCTCCCTGGGCTGGATACAGAGGCAGCATGACATTATTTCAGTGAAAAGACCTTCCCTTTTATCCTGGTATATGGATTATTCTGGTCTTTCTCTCAATAGGTTTTGAAATGTTTTCCTAATTCAAGTAATAGAGGGTAGTAAAGGGTAGGATATGAATGCCTTTGAAGGGTTTCATGTATCTTAAAATGTAGATGGCCCTAACGAGCAAGGCAACATTTCCTGCACTCAGCTTTTTAGCCATAGCAGCTATGGATTAGTTCTTTCAAATAGCAGAACTTTCCTCTAAACAGATCACTGTTCCAACACCAAAGGAGTCTCTTTGCAGCTGGTATCAGCATCTATTAGCTTTCTAGCCCTTTGAAGTTCCTCAGGTTCATACTCTGTGTTCTAAACAGCTTCTCCTATCAGTTTATCCTATCTCTTATACTCTTGACTTCTATCACTGACCCCTCTCTGGCTTCTGATCTCTGATTTCTGATGGCTCTAAGTATGGCCTCCTCATGCCTAGGGACACATCTCTAACAGGCTGAGAAAATCTAAATCCACATTTCTGTCAAATATGACCCATAGAGTTGGCATACAATTTTCCCATAGTCCCTAAAAATTCTTTGATTCTGTTTCCTGGCAACAACCTTCAAAATCTGAAATCAGTTATATTCAAATTTGCTGTTGGGAAACAATGCACAGCATCTGTTTCTGCATCAGTCAGTATCTTCCCCTCTGAGGAGCTGTCTTCTTTCAAGTTCTAAAAGAACTTTTATCTGAGGAACTTCTCTTCCCTGGCATTCTCTTGATGAAATCTGTTTCTCCTCAGGCTTCTTTTCTTTGTATTCCACACAAAGTGTCCAAATTCAGCCCCTTTTGGCAAATAAAATGTCCACGTAAGAAGAGGCTAGGACCTTAAAAGTGCCTTAAGTGGGGTTTTGGTCCCAGTTTTCCTAATACTGAGTCCATTGCCCTCTTCACTAGACCAAATTACCTTTCAATATATGACTAGATTTTGCCATTTCTGATTTCCTTTGTCCCAACATTTAATAATAAGGCCATGTGAGTACAGAATAAAAGATGCTATCAAACAAATATATGGTTAAAAATAACTAGGCTGGTTGTATGATAAGAATCAGGGATGGCTGACCCAAAATCCATAGGCTTCATTGATATGTTCATAGGCATAGGAAAAAGTGAGAAAAATCCATGTTTGTTATGGACAGTGGGGGCATAGTCAGGAGTAGTACAGATTGTGACCTGTGTTTATTAGAGACAATATTCCCATCAGTGAAGTCACAGGTCTATGTGACTGTGTTTTCTTTTTCTATTTTATTCCATCCAAAAACCAGCATAGAAGTGTACAGAGAGGCATTGGTGGGGAAAGAACCCTTGAATGGAAATTATGAGACCTCAGTCTTAAGCCTTGTTCTATCCACTGACCAACAAGTCATTTCATTTCTCTACTTTTTGACTTCTTCATCTAAAAAAGTTTGGACTAGATGAATTCTTAGACATATGGTACAATGGAAAGAACACTGAACTTGGAGTAATAGGAACTGAGTTCAAATCCTCTTCCACAATGAGTGACAATGAGTCGGTCATTTCAGTTCTCTGGCTGTCAATTTCTTCATATGGAAAATGAGGTTAGACTGGTTTCTAACAATCCATCCAGCTAGATATCTATGGTTCTGTTTTCTCTTCTAGCTCAGAAATGCTATAATTTTTAGAATTTCAAACTCATCAGTTCAGATGAATTTATACCCCATTTTTCATGTGAAAAGAATAGTACATAAAATTACAAATGATTCGTTTAAAGTCCATGGCAGGGCTGAAAGCAAAACTCAGGCCTCCTGATTCTGCATGACTGCATTAGCTGTTCCAACAACACATTTTCCAAATAAGAGCCAATACTGATCAAACTAATTAGCTTATGCAGAATTGGAAGGCACAATAAATGCTTGGAAATATCATTTGCTGTGCCTGGGCCAGTAGTGTTTACAATGAATTAATTTTTCTTTACGGACTATGGCAAGAAAAGAGAAAAGAGGCCCTCATGTTTTGCTGTTCTTGCATGTGCCTGTGCATTGGAGTACTGGGACTACAGTCAGGAAGACCTGAGTTCAAATCTAGTTTTAGAAAATTACTAGCTGTGTGACTGTGGGCAAGTCACTTAACTTTTGTCTGCCTCAGTTTCCTCAACTGTAAAATGGGGATAATAATACCTGCCTCCTGTGGTTATTATAGGGATCAAATGAAATAATTTTCACAAAGTGCTTGGCATGGAGCCTGGCACATAGTAGGTACTTAATAAAGGCTTGTTCCCTCTCCCCTTCCCCTATGATGCTTGTTTCCTGCCTACAGTGCACTGGAATGGCCTTCTCTTTCATCCTGACGTCACTCCTCATGCCCCTTCAGGAAAAACATCGCCAAGTCTTGGTCTCTCCTTGACAAAGCTGATCCCTTGAGGGTGGTCCTTGCTATATCACATGCACTTCTTTGGCTTGGGAGCATTTCCTGGACATCTTTGTTTTGTGACCTTTCCTTTTTGCTCTTCATCCATCCATTTCTTCATAGACACCAGGTCATTCAATGACCGGTGACAAGACTCCAGCCAACACCCCTCTTTGAATTAGAAGGCGGTGAGCAAGAGAAGCCAAGGTGAAGGAAGTCCTCCCTGTCCAGCCTTCCTGGTGAGGACAGTCTGAATGGTGTGGCCTCTGATGACAGAGAGTTTTTCACCATCTAAATCAGGCCTGCACAAACTCTGGCCTTCCCCAAAGGATTTTGGGTGGCCCTTGAAAAATGCTATGCTTTACATTTTTTTGTGGGCCTCCTGAAATTCTTTGGTGTGCTTGCTGCAGGTTGTGCAGGCCTGATCTGAATGAATCCAGAGCTGGAAGGTACTTCAAAGGCCTTTTTCTATGACTCCCTCAATTCTTCCAGTGAGGAAACTGAGGCTTAGGAGCACAGATATAGAGTTGGAAAGAATTTCAGTCATCTAATCCAATTCCCTCATGTTACAAATGAGGAAACTAGGGTCCCAGAGCAGGGCATGACTTTCCCAAGGTGGGATAAGTGTGACCCAGGGGGTTTATTATTAAACAAATGCTTTATTAACTTCTGGTTTACATCATTCGTTTCCACCAGATTATGAGTTACATTTTCCCCCCATTTTTTCCCTACCCACCACCCCAGAATAGCAGTCCCACTAGATGTCCCCTCATCCAATCTGCTCTCTCCCATATCTTCTCCCATACCCCTTTCAACTTTGCCATTAGGGCAAGGTGAATCTCTGGGCCCCAATGCCTGGACATCTTATGAAACATTTAATTTTAAAATTTCAATTTTCAGATCCATTCCCTTCCTCCCTTGTCACCCACTCCCTCTGAGAAGATAAGCAATTCAGTATGTGTTATACATGTATAGTTATGCAAAACATTACCATAGTAGATATATTGTAAAAGACTGCTTATATTTCCCTCCCACCCGTCTCACCTCCCACCTGGTCCATTCCCTGCTTTGATCCTGTCCCTCTTTGATAGTGGGTACTTCCAATCTCCCCTCCCCCCAGAATGCCCTCCCCTCCATCATCCCCACCTCTCATCCTCCTTTCCCCTACTCAGGAGAGTGAGTGAGGGTAAGATATTCCATTTAGTATGTATGTGATTCTCTCCTTGAGCCAACTTCAATGAGAATATGCTTTTGCCTTTTTGCCTTCCTGTTCTTCCCTTCCCCTGCAACTACTTCCCCTTGCCTTTTCTACATGAGATAGTTTACCTTACCCTGTCTCTCTCCATCTCCTCTTGCCACTTTCCTCTCTCACCTCTTGACTTCACCCCTTAAGAATCATCCCTTCCTTGGGGCGGCTAGGTAGCGCAGTGAGCAGAGCACTGGGCCTGGAGTCAGAAGGACCCGAGCTTGGATCTGGCCCCAGACACCCAACACATAAACAAAGACCCAGCCGTGTGACCCTAGGCAAGTCAACCAACCCCAATTGCCCTCCAAAAACAAAAATCATCCCTTCCCATCAAATTCAACCTGTGCCCTCTATCCATGTATACCTGTGAACATATGCCATGTACCCTTCTTCAATTATTTTCATAATGAGAGAGGTTTCATCAAACACAGTTATTGTTTTTCCATGTAGTAAATAGTAAATAGTCCAACTTTGATAAGTTCCTTTTGATTTCTTTTCCTTGATTGCCTTCTCAAGCATCTCTTGCTTCTTGCTTCTGAATGTCAAATTTTCTATTCAACTCTGGTTTTTTCATCAAGAATGCTTGGAAGTCCTCTATTCCACTGAATGACCATATTTTCCCCTGAAACAAGATACTCAGTTTTGCTGGGTAGGTGACCCTTGGATTCAATTCCAGCTCTTTTGCCCTCTGGAATATCATATTCCATGCTCTTCGATCCCTCAATGTAGAAGCTGCCAGGTCCTGGGCTATTCTGATTGTGTTTCCACAATATTGAAATTGTTTCTTCCTGGCTGCTTGGAGTATTTTCTCCTTAATCTGGGAGTTCTGGAGCCTGGCTATAATATTCCTAGGAGTTTTCTTTTTGGGATCATTTTCAGGAGGTGATCTGTGGATTCTTTCAACCTCTATTTCCCCCACTGGGTCTAAAACATCAAGGCAATTTTCCTTGAGAATTTCTTGAAGGATGATTTCTAGGTTCTTTCTTTGATCATGGCTTTCAGGTAGTCCAATAATTTTTAAATTATCTCTCCTGGATCTATTTTCCAGGTCAGTGGTTTTTCCCATGAGATATTTCACATTGCCTTCTATTCTTTCATTTGTTTGGATCTGCTTAACAGCATCTTGGTTTCTCATAAAGTCATTAGCTTCCATTTGCTCCAGTCTAACTCTGAAGGAATGAATCTCCTCAGTGAGTTTTTGAGATTCTTTTTCCATCTGGGAAATTCGACTTTTTAAGGCATTCTTCTCCTCATTGTCTTTCTGAGCCTCTTTTGCCATTTGAGTTAGTCTATTTTTTAAGGTGTTATTTTCCTCAGTCAGGCTGTTGACTGTCATTTCATACTTTTCTTGCATCTTTTTCATTTCTCTTCCCAAATTTTCCCCCACTTCTCTCATCTGCTTCTTAAGGTCCTCTATGGCCTGTAGCCAGCTTGTATTTTCATTTGGGGCTTTTGGTGCAGGAGTTCTGACCTCACAGTCCTCCTCCATGCTTTGAGCCTCTTTGCCCCTAAAATAGGAGTCCAATGTTGAACTTTTTCTGTTTATTTTGTTTCATTTGCCTAGGCATGTTGCCACTTAATTACTTGATTTTTTGGGCTTGTTGCCACAGTAGGACTCTGCCACCAGACAGGGGAGCTTCCGCCCAAACGTGGGGTCTTCACAACTTCTGCCAGTTGTGTGGCCTCTGTAAAGCCTCCACCCACTCTGGCAAGTTGGATACCCACCCCAAACTTCCCCCCCAGACCACAATCCAGGTCCAGGCAGTTTAAAGCAAGAGCGATTAACCCCCAGACTGATTGCTGGATCTCCCTACAGTTCTCAGACCAGGAGCTAGAGCCACTACTGACACTGCAAAATGGCTTCTGTGCCGCGTTTCTTCAGCAGCTTTTCACCCCCAGGGGAGGCAGCCGCGCGTTCCCCAAATACTGGTCCCAAAGTCCATAGGGCACTAACCTCTCACTTTGTCCTAGGCATATCTGTGCTGATCATTCTGGAATCACCACAATTGCTGGTGTTCTGGGGTCCCTCCAGCCGGCTGAAGGTCTGCCCACCCTGGGGCTAAAACCGAGGACCTGGGCTCTGCTCTCAGTGCTGAGTGTAGGTTCCCAGCGCCCTGTGCTGCCTACTCTCAGAGCCCTGTGCTGCCGGCTCCCAGAGCGCTGTGCTGGCTGCTTCCTGCAGGGCTGCTGGGCTGTCCTCAGCAGGAGGTTAGCCTCTCTGTGCCGTTCTGTGGGTGCTGTGGCTCCAGAAGTTGTTTGGAGTCCCCTTTCACATTATTTGAAATTTGTGTGGGGCAGAGCACATTGGAAATGCTGTTTCTACTCCGCCATCTTGGCTCCGCCCCGACCCAGGGGGTTTAAATGAGGTACCCAAGGTTGTCAAGGACTGGATTTGGACCAGAATCATAAGACCATAGTCTTACTCCTCATTTCACAGATGAGAAAACTGAGGCCCCAAAGAAATGACTTACGAAAAGTCATGCAGTTAGCAAATCCCACAGCTAGGATTCAAACCCAGGTGTTCCAGTGTCAGATCCTGTGTTCCTTCTGCTTCCCCATGCTGTCCCCACTTCTACAAAAAGCAGCTGAGTAGAAGCTTTGTAAGTTAAGAACTTAAGAATTTTAAGCACTATCATTTCTATTTAAAGTTACATCAAAGCAAAAATTTTCACCTGGAGAGATTTTTTTCTTTTAGGGCATAATGGATAGTCAGCATGGCCAGCAGTTCAAAATTGCCTAATTAACTCTTGGTGAGGACATTGTATAAGAAATACTGCTTATCACAATCCTGTTTATTCTCCCACACTCCCTCTCGGGCTCTGGCACTTGGGCTTTGATTTCTTTGTTTATTGAATTGCCTGTAAATTTTTGGTTTTGATTTCAAAAGCTAAACTTTCATTTAAGGAAATAAATGTCCAATGACTTGTAGCTTGATGTAAACTCCATAGGGAAAATGGGAAAGCTTTGGTATAGACTTACCTTTTTAAATTTATTAAGTGATTGGGGCAGGTGTGTGTGTGTGTGTGTGTGTGTGTGTGTGTGTGTTTGTGTCTGTGAGTCCGTGTGTGTGTGTGTGTCTGTGTGTCTGTGTGTCTGTGTGTGTATTTTTGTTTGTTTGTGGGGGAGAGCAAATGATTAAAATTTTTTTTCTGGCCTCTAACATTGTGAAAGGGGAGCCTGGATGTCAAAGAGGAATCTTCTGGAAATCCCCCTTCCTCTCATCCCCTTTTCTCCCACCAAGTTCCGCCCTGCAAAAACCCTCAATGATTTTCCAGTCACCCAGAGCAATGGTTTCCAACCTGTGGGCCCAAGGTGGAGGGGAGATTTATTACAAGGAATCCCTGAATCCATACATAAGAAACCCTAACTTCTGTAGCCATATAAAGTTAGACACCTCATACATATCTGTATTACGATTTTAAATTATTTAGATGCTGTTGGGATAAAAAGAAAAAGTCCAAATTCATTTCAAAGCATTACTCGATTCTTAGTAATTTTTTATCATAAGATGATGGGCTCATAGATTGAAGGTAGGTTCAAAGTCATCAAATCCAATGCCCTCATTTTATAGATGGAGAACCTAAAGCCTGGGATCTCTCCCAAGGTCACAGGGATAGAAAGTAGCAGAGCTGAGTCCTGACTACAAGGACCCTAAACCTGTTACTTTTCTTTTCCCATTTCACAGCCCTGCTTCTCCAAAACACTAAACAGCAAGAGGACAATTGTTATGTGAGGATCTTCTTATTATTTATTTTTACTTTAAAAAAGGGGAACACTTGAAAAGGTTATGAATAGCTTGCCTTTAGGGATGAGTATAAATTCTTTTCCAGGGATGTACCTTGAGGCCACAGAGGTCTTAGGGTGTGGCCTTGAACAAATCCTTTTATTAAGGGGATTTGCTCTGGGAACCTAGAGGGCTACATGTGGCCTCAAGGCTCCAGGTTCCCCATCCAAGCTTCACCATAGTCTGACTCTAACCTACTTGTCCAGTGCCTAACCACTCCTCAACATGGACCCTCGGGAACAACCATTGCATCTTGAAAGCTGTGTCCATTCTTACCTCCACACCTTTGCTCTGGCTGTGACATATGCTCCAACAATTCTGAGATCTTTTGGGGGCCAATGCAATTCTCACCACACTTCTTCTAGTACCATACCAGCTTCCATTCAAATCATATTTAGAACTAGAGGAAACCTTAGAAGCTATCTCATCTAAAACCTTCATTTTACAGTTGAAGAAACTGAGCGTTGGAAATCGAGTGGCATGTGTAGTAAGGATCAGAGGCGGTAGTTCCCAGACTCCAAATTCATTTCTCTCTTCACTGGTCTACATCTTTCCCCTCCTTATTATTGACTCCATTATTTATATATTATATTTTATTATTATTTACACGTTTCATGATTTTCTCATCTCTTCTACTTTGTTCCAAATTCCTCATCTTAACCAGTGGTTCCCATTTTCAATATATGCCTTTCCTACCCCCAGGCAACAAGATATTGGGTCTCAGGCTCCAGTTGTTTTCTCAATTTCTAGATTTGAGGTATCAAGGTTTTTGAGATCGTAGAGCCCTTTTGTCTTGTTTTCCACAAGATACAATGTCAACCCTGATCCATTGATGTGGGAAGGAGGAAGGGTTAGAGAACAAATAGATTAAACAAAGATATTTAGGACATTTAGGGTGATCTTGCCTTGTTTCTAGAAATTCTCATATTCTGTAGGACATTTGAGTTTACTGAATCATGGAATCTGCACTTAGTACACCGTGTCTCATACATAGTAGGTGCTTATCTGTATGGGGACAGAAATCCTCTTAACAACATCTCTAGAAGGTAGTCAGTCAGTGAGACTTCTGTTGGAAACCTCCAGTAGAAAGGAATTCATTGCCTCCCAAGGCATCCCACTCCATTTCAGGTCAGTTCTAATCGTTAGGAAGTTTATGTTATGAGGAAACACAGACCTGATCTTTATATCAAGTCTGCCTCTTCCTGCCAATTCTGCCCTAAGGGACCAGGCTTAACAGAGTTTGTAATAAATAGCCCTATAATGCCCCCTATAAATCTCCTTGTCACGTCCCTGCTAAGTCTTATCTCTAGGCTAAATATTTCAGTTCCTTTAGCTGATGGATCTTCTTCAAGGCCCTTCCTTCTCTTGGTTACTGTCTTCTGGAAATACTTTAGCTTGTTAATATCCATCCTAAAATGTGATGTCTAGATCTGGATAAAAGACTCCAGGTGTAGACTTGGCGATGATGAAATGGCAACCATGGAAAACCATCTCAAGGACACTTCTGGGGAAGTTGTGGGGCAAAAGGAAGGGGTTGGGGAAGAGACCTTAACCTAGCTTGCTATCTATCTGGTTGTTTTCTATTTTAAAGAGTTATTCTTAGCTAGAACTGGCTGCTGAGTCTTTTATTATTTTTTTCCTTATGGTGTTGAAGCATTACAAGTGCTATTAGCACCCACTAAATTTCATACCCTCTAAATTCAGCACCCTTAGGCATTTTATTTATCTTTCTCTCCTGATAGGACTTGAAACTTCTCCCAACAGTTCTGAATACCAATAATTATTGACTTCCATAGCCACAATCAATATGTGCCATTTAAAATAGACCTAAGTTGGGCCTTTAGAGAATTAATTAATGCATTGCTTGTTGAATAAATAGGACAATACAATATATTATCTCATTTGATCTTCACAATTCGGTAAGGTAGGTGTTATTTTTATCCTCATTTTAAAGGTAAGGAAACTAAGGGCCAGAAGAATTAAATGTTGTTCTCAGAGCTACATGGCTAATAAATTTCTGAAGCAAGATTTGAATTCAGGTCTTTAAACTTCAACTCCAACACTAATCCTAAGCCACCCAGCTGTTTTACACATTATTCCTACAAATTAAATAGGCCAAGGCAATTGATTCTCTGGGTCACAGGAGCACATTTTACAAAATTGGATTAACCACCATAGGCACAGAAATTATAAGAAAGTCCTTTATAGTACATTGATAATCATCTATTTTTTATGCAACATTTTATAGGGGAATAGGCTTCTAATGTCCTTGCCTAAGACATTTTTTTTCTTCTATGTTTATTTTTTGACAACCCAGCACAGACCTGCAATTTTTCTCACTTATTTTCCTGCCTAAGTCAGACATTAGCCCCCCAGGGATGGTTATAAGCAGGTTTTTGCTGCAGTTACTTAAATTGTTCCTACAGCCTCCAGCTCCCTGTCCTTCTGTGGCTTGGAAGTGGAAGTTATGTTATTTGCTTTATGTGATATATATTATTTATGGACCCAAACTGCCCAGGATAGGAAGGCAATGGGTGGCAACCAGCCTTGGTGGAGGGAATGCCCACAAGTCAATCTTTTTGATGTGTCATGGACACTTCATTATATAAGCCCCATTAAATTACCATTCATATCCATTATCCTGGCATGAAGGTGACCCTATGTTCTCAAGGATAATGCTAAAAGTAAGTTGGAAAGGCTCTGTAAGAATCACAATGGGTCTTATGTCTGATGACTGGAGACTACACTATGTGCAGAAAGGTCTTCAACAGAAGACTGACCATCAAGATTAAAATTTTTTCAGCTCCAGAAACTCATAAAGATGATTTTCTATGGACTCATAGGGGTTGCCAACTGAAATGATGGTCATAGCAATGAAATCTTGGATCCTCACAGTCATAGGATAATGGATCATACATTTAAAGTTGGAAGAGAACACAGAGGTCATCAAGTTCAATCCCCTCAATTTACAAATAAGGAAACGGAAACTCAGGAAGGTTAAGTAACTGGATATCATAGGATTACAAATTTACAGCGGAGAGTATAGAGGACATTAACTCTGACTCTCTCGTTTATTTTTACTTAGGTGGAAATGGAAGACCAGAGAGGTTAGATAATTAGCTCAAAGTCACACAGGTAGTGTCAGAGCTGAAATCTTTATTTATAAAATATGCTGCATCAGGCGGTTAGATTCGACAAACACCTGAATTTTTAGCAGACAGTTTTGTGCAGACCCCTGCAGAAGGGGTCCACAGCTGCTTAATACAATTCATTTCTCCCTAGGTTCTAAAAGAGTGCCAAGGATATTCAGAATCATAGGGCATGCAGGAGAGTCAATTTAGAGATGGCCAGATGATGAAAGTTGCATACTTTGGGAAATACATTTTTGGACACAACCGATGTGGAAATTTGTTTTGTTTTACTGTGCATTTCTATTATAAAGATTTTGTTTTTCTTTTATCTCCAGAGGGGGTAGAAAACAAATGCTTATTAATTGAAAAAAATAATTTTGAAAGAATTTGAAGAGTAAAAAGGCATTTAAGTATAAAAGAGTAACCAAAAAGAAATCCAAATGTCTGGAACAGTTGGAAGACATTGATCCAGACAGAAGATTCCATGGCAACTAGAAAAAAGAAAGTGATCTTGGAGAGGGCAGTTTAAATGGACAGAGTAACAAGGGACCCAGAGACGTTTCTACCATGGGTAATACTTCTATTGTCTCTGCCTTTTGAAGGAATTGATACTTCTAAGACTGAGGTATAACATTAAAATGGGAAGAGTTTGGATCTAGAAGGAAATGACATAGAAATAAGGGAGAATTTAAAATGGATATTTTAGGAGCCTTGATTCCATAAGGAACACTAGGAAACTAAAGAAGGAATAAATAAGTATAAAGATCATGAATTAAAGAATAAAAGTTTTGAATAGACAGGAAAGGAAGAGAATTAATAAAGAGAATAAGAAAAAAGAAACTTGAGAAAAATAAAAAAAAAACTAACAAAAAGAAAGGGAGAAAAGGCAAGAAGAATTTAATAAACTAACTGAGAGGGAAAATAAGATGAGAAAATAAGCAATTAAAAGGAAGAAAAGAAAAGAATTAATAAGTGAAACTCCTCAACTAAAGAAAGAGGTGACAAATGGGATGGGAAAGTTTTAGAGGGGAGAGGAAAAAATTATTGGAGAGACAAAGAATTTACTTACAAAAAGAAAAAGAATAACAACATCAAAATATTTATTTTTTTAAAGCAATGTTGGAACAAAAATGAGAGGGAAGGGGTGGCTAGGTGGCACAGTGAATAGAGCACTGGCCTGGAGTCAGGAGGACCTGAGTTTAAATCTGGCCTCAGATGCTTAACACAAAAACTAGCTGTGTGACCTTGGGCAAGTCACTCAACCCCAATTGCCTTCCAAAAGGCAACAAACAAGCAAACAAACAAAAAAACCAAACTAAAAAAACCTCAGTAATTATATGAAAGACAATGACAATGCTGAAACAACATATCAAAATTTATAGGATGTGGCTAAATCAGTTTTAAAGGAAAAAAAAAACAAACAATTCCCGCAACCTACATTAACACAATAGAAAAGAAAAAGATTAATGAATTGGAGGGAATAAAAAAATTAGACCTCCCCCCTAAAATAAACAAAACTAACAAAAAAATAAATACAGAAAGGAGATACTGAAAATCAGAGGAGGAATAGATAAATTGGAGACCAAAAATATTTTAGAAATTATAAACAAAACTAAAAGCTGGGTTTTTTTTCGAAAACACTAACAAAATAGATAAACCTCTAGTTAACCTGAATAAAAAGAAGAGGGCAGAAAAATAAAAAAAAATGACAAATGAATGACAAAAGCATAACAAAACTGTAAGAAATATCTGAACCTACTATGCATAGTTATGTTTTTAAAAAAAATTGAAAACATAAAGAAATAAATTACTTCCTTCAAAATATATAACACCCCAAACTAACAGATGACCAAATAGATATGAAATAATCCAACTTTAGAAGGTGAAATAGAACTACCTGTAAACTACCAAAGGAAAATAACCCTCTTCATTCTGATGGATTTATGGGAGAATTCTATCAAACTTTTAAAAAAGAACAATTAATAGAAATGCCATGCAAATTATCCTTAAAAACTGAGAAAGAATGAACTCCACCGGATTATCTTTATGAGAACAATGTAATCCTAATGCTTAAAAAAAGTGAGAGATATGGGGTGGCTAGGTGGTGTAGTGAATAGAACACTGGCTCTAGAGTCAGAAGGACCTGAGTTCAAATCCGACATCATACACTTAACGCTTACTAACCATGTGACCTTGGGCAAGTCACTTAACCCCAATTGCCCTGCCCTCCTCCCTCCAAAAAAAAAAAAGCCAAAAAAAGTGAGGGATAAAGGAATGGAGAACGATAGACAAGTATAGTAACTTAATATTGATTAATTTTTAAAATGCTGTCAAATTGATTATAGCGGTTCATCTAAGAAATAATTCTTCATGTCCAAATTGGATTCACATGCAAGAATGATTTGATATCAGGAAAACAATAATCAAAACATCCCTAACCACATGATTATCTAAATTATTACAGAAAATGTCTCGACAAAGTAGAATGCTCATTCCTTCTAAAAGCCTTACCAAAACATAGCCGTAGAGGGAATCTTTTTCTTAGTCTTATAAAAGAGTATTGTCTAAAACCAAAAGCAAGTATCACATACAATGGAGATGCACTATAAACTTTTCTAATAAATACAGCAGTAAAACAAGTATGCCCACTTTCTCTACAATTATTTTATATAATTATAGAAATGCTAGCAATAAGACAAGAGAAAAAATAAAGATGTAAAGATAAGAAAAAGGAAGCAAACTATTCCTATTTGCTGATGACATAATAATTTACTCAGAAAATCCTAGAGAATCACCAAAGACATTAATAGAAGCAGTAGAGATCTCAGGAGGAAATTTACAGGAATGTCATAGCCAAGTCTCAGAATTCAGAAAAAAAATACTATGGAAATCCAGTCAGGATTTCACAAAACCTAGTAACTTCTACTTTAAAAGACCATAAGTCTCAGAACATTATATTTTGAAGAGCAAAAGGTGTGGGGTTGTACCCAAGAATAAGTTGTCCAACAAAGTTGAATATAATCCTGAATGGGAAAAAAAAAGACATTTGATGAGCTGAAAGACTTTCAGGTATTTATAATAAAAAGTGTTTATAACAAAAAGGACAGAACTCAATGTATAATTAGATATAAAAGATCCAGGAGAAATATAAGGAAAACTTTAAGGTCAAATTGTTTATTATATATATATATATATATATATGAAAATGTTATCAGTGTTCTTAAAACTGTGATCATTACTAAGGTAGTTTAAAAGAAAAGGTTGGGGCTGAGTTGTGTATGGGTGATTCTAAAAAACTAAATTGGGTAGGAAAAAGTAAAAGGGAACAATTATAAAAATGGGGTGTGAAAGGAAGAACTAATACAAAGGAGGCAGGTTGAGGTGGAGGGCTTGTAGTGTTGGAAATTTAATCTCATCTGTGTTGAAGAGAAAGCGATATGTACATCTGTAAGTGTGTATGTAGTCTTCTGAACATAGAAAGGTGAGAAAATTTGAGGATAGGGACTTTTGGAGGAGTGTGTGTGGATTGAGATTAGGGTTGTGGAGAGGGGATAGGGAGACTCTTGGAGAGGTGGGGGAAGTGGGGGAAAGGTGGAAGGAGAAGATAAGCAACAAAGATAGGGTAAAAATTGAGGTTGAGAAAGAAAATAGTATGTGGGGGAGCCAAAGAGGCCTGATTCAGGACTCAAACTATGTGCCCTATAGAAGGCCCTTCCTGAGGAGTCTTTTTGTTAAGCTTGCTCCTTGAGTCTTTTGATATGGGTTACACTTAAAAGGATGTTGTTTGAGATCTGAGAACAATAGGTTCTGCCCCAAGATTTTAGCTATTCAAAGCCAAGATTTGATTCTTAGGTGGTCGGCTCCTCTTTGTCTTTGGCCTGGAAGCCAGCTCTCCAGAACATCCTTGGTAATGTGACTGCATATGAAGGGAGTTAACTGACTTTTCCTAAGACTTCTTCACATCTAGATAACAAAGCCTTATCAAATTATCTATTCTGTGCTACTTCAAGGATATAACAGACTAAGGTAATGATAAGAATACTTGAGTCCTATTCCTTTGTCTCATTTGCTCTATAAAAACCTTGTACTAAGAATCCCACAAGGTCTGGTCATTTCTTATTCGGGTCTCCGACCATGCTTAGTGCTGGACACTGAGCAGCCCACTGCAATAGTAAGTAAAAATAAGATGGAGAGAAATTCACAAATAGTAATTATAACTTTGAATGTGAACGGGATATTTATATAGGCTCTCTTTGTGGTAGCAAAGAATTAGAAATTGCAGGGATCCCCATCAACTGGGGAATGATTGAACAAGTTATAATATATGGTTGTAATAAAATGATGAATGCAATGATCTTGGAAAGGCATGGAAAGGCTTGCATGGCATGATGAAGAGTGAAGTGGTCAGAACCGAGAGAACATTATATACAGTAACAGAAACATTATTTTAAGGATGACTTTGAGCAACCAAGTCATTTTGACTAGTATAAATACACAAGTGAAAAATAAAAGCCACACGAAGAAAGCTCCTATCTGCATCCAGAGAAAGAACTGATAAATAGAAGTATGTATGGAATAATATATACCTATTTGTGCCTAATGGTAGCCTCCCTCTATGAAGAGGGAAGAAAAAAAAAGGAAAAAGAGGAAAATTGCATGATAACTTTGTTTATTTGGAGGGAATAGCAAGTTGTACAATGTAGATTTGCAGTTTCATATGCAATCAACTTTTTTATTGTACTGTGTTATGGAAATGCTCATTTTGTTCTGTGAATT
Organism: Gymnobelideus leadbeateri; assembly: GCA_011680675.1. Taxonomy (NCBI): domain Eukaryota; kingdom Metazoa; phylum Chordata; class Mammalia; order Diprotodontia; family Petauridae; genus Gymnobelideus; species Gymnobelideus leadbeateri. Next base: position 4,629 of record WOXC01008499.1, on the reverse strand, counting down.
GGAAATAAAATTAAAAAAGAAACATAGCTTTAGCAAAGTTTCAGGCTACAAAATAAAGACACAAAAATCAACAGCATTTCTGTGTGATTAAAAAAAATCAGAGACAATAGAAATGGAAATATCTTTAAAATAGCTACAAAATACATAAAATATTTCGGAATAAATCTACCACACAAAATACTTGACTAAAGCCAATTGGAAAGCCCCCATTAAAGAAGAAATTAAATAGCTAGGGTAATATTCACTGCTCATAACTTGGTTTTGACAAAATAATAAAAAAGGACAGTGCTACCAAAATTAATTTACAGTTTAATGCTGTACTAGTCAAAATATTCACCAAAACATTCATGAAATTGGTAAAATAATAAGAAAATTCACATGGAGAACCAAAAGATTGAGAGAGAGTATTAGGGGACATTTTCAAGAAAAGTAGTAGTGAAGGAAGAATAAAAATTCCACGTGTCAAACTATATTTGGAAGCAGCAATCTTCAAAACCATATGTTATTGATGAAAATAAAATAAAAAAGTAGACTAGAAAGTAAAAATTGGATGAAACAGAACTCAATAAGGGAAAGAGAAGGAAAATTTAATTTATTAAGTACCTTCTATGTACCAGGGACCATGCTAAACACTTTATAAATATTATATCATTTGATTCAATGTTTTAATAAATTACAAGATTTAAATTACATAGAAATGAACTCATTTGATAAGAACTTCTAGGAAAATTAGAAAGCAATATGACAAAAAATATGAGGCTTAGATAAACAACTTACATAATCTTCATAATAAAAATAAAATGGACTTGTGACTACAATATAATATATTACTATACCATAAGAATTAAAGAGAAGCAAATCACATACTTTTCACAAATATGGATGGGAGATTTATTCTGTCCAAATAAGGAATATAGAGATTTATAAAAGATAAAACAAATAATTATGAGTACATGAAATCGATATGCTTCTGAAGAAACAACATTAATGCATTTAGGATAAACAGAGAAGAAATTGAAAGATTAATTTTTTTTCTTTTTGGAGAGGGGAAGGCAGGGCAATTGGGGTTAAGTGATTTGCCCAAGGTCACATGGCTAGTAAGTGTTAAGTGTCTGAGGTCAGATTTGAACTCAGGTCCTCCTGACTCCAGGGTTGGTGCTCTATTTGTTGTACCACCTAGCCTCTCCTGAAAGGTTAATTAAAAAAAAATCAGATAAAGATTTAGCATCCTAGATACATATACATACATACATACATACATTTTCACAAACGTGTTTTCAGACAACTAAAATTTATGTCTATATGCATGTATATATATATCACAAGTATGACTTATTAATAGTTATACTATTCTTTGTATGTATATATGTATGTACGTACATAAAAAACCATATTACATATAGTTTATCCCAAGCATCCTGGTAAGAATGATTTAATAGATTAAAGCTTCTCTAACTATATATATATATATATATATATATAAAACCAATGTCAAAAGTCATTTCCTAATAGATAAGTGATCAAAGGGTATTCAGAAACAGTTCTCAAAAGAAGAACTGTAAATATTAACAAATATGTGGAAGAATGCTCCAAATCATTAATAACAAAGAAACATAAATAAAAACATCCCTGAGATTTTACCTGCCAAGGAGTAAATTGACAAAGATTACCAAAGATGGGAATAGTCAGTACTGAAATGAGTGTAGAGAAGATTGGCCTGCTAGTGCATTGTTGGCTGAAGTATGATTTAGTATAGTTATTTAAAAAAGCAATTTGAAGTTATGCAAATCAAGAAAATAAAATGTCCACAAGCTTTGATTCAGATATTATATTAATGGGCACATATCCTAAGGAGGCAATTGCTAAAAAGAAATACAATATTTATAGCAGCTTTTTTTGTTTGTTTGTAGCAAAAACCTGGGAAGAATGAAAATCTTTAGTGACTGAGAAAAAGCTAAATAAATTGTGGTATATGAATGTTAAAGACCATTATTATGTGGTAAGAAATGATGTCGATGAGGCAAACAGAATGGAAAGTTACATGAATGGAAGCAACGTGGAATAAGCAAAGCCAAGGAAATGCTATACACAATGATAGTCACAATGGAAATAACAGGAATCACAAAACAATTGGAATTAGGCAGAACAAGCATGGTCCCAGAGAAGAGAGAAGCTATCCTCTCCAACTTCTTTGCAGAAATGGGAGGTCCATAGTGTGGAACATTGTTTATATATATTAGGTTTCTTTCTTTCTTTTTTTTAATGTATTATTGGTTTTGTTGATCGTCTTTTCTTTTTCTTTAGAACATAACTACATATGATAACTCTTTGGGTTGATAGAAGTAGGAATACAGGAAGCAATTTTGATGATATATTGCAAAATATAGTGATAAAATTTATTTTAAAAATAAATCCACTGTTGAGTTGGGGGTGGGGAGATAATAAGCAGTATAGTCAGGATTTGAATACAGAGTTTTGTCTCCAAATTGAACATCCATTTTTACTGTAGCCCTTGGGTATAGAGTATGGACTGGGTAGAGTAAGTGCAATGGAATGCAATAAAATTTATTAAACACTCCCTGTGGATAAGGGACTTTGCAAGCTGCTTCCTGGGCTATCTGAGAGGCAACTTGGCATAGGACATAGAATGTTAGACTTGAAATCAGGCAGATATGGTTTCAAATCCCACCTGTGATGCTTACTGGCTGTGTAAACATGGCCAAACTAGTTAACCTACCTGATTCTCAATTTTCTCATTTGTAAAATAAGGATACCTGTAGTACGTGCTTTACAGGGTAATCCATCCATCCATATATATATATATATATGGCATTTCTCAAATTTCAAGGTGCTATAGAAATGTTCCTACCATGATATATCTGTACATCTATTAGTTAGAATTAAGGTGGGGGTGTGTTCAAACACGACATCAGGAAGTGAACCAGGAATATTGCCAGGTGAGTATCAGGATTCACTAATGGAGCAAGATAGATGGTCAGCTATGGTGTCTTGAGTGAGGGTAACTTTCTCACCACCTCTGTGAATAGCAATGATAAACCATAGGTGGTGTTTTTCAGTAATGTCTGATTCTTCATGACCCTATTTGGAGTTTTCTTGGCAAAGATAATGGAGTAGTTTGCCATTTAATTCTCCAGCTCATTTTACAGATGAGGAAACTGAGGTAAACAGGGTTAAATGACTTGCCCAGGGTCACAAAACTAGTAAGTATCTGAGGACATATTTGAACTCAGGGAGATGTCTTCCTGACTTCAGGTCTGGCACTCTATCCACTGTACCAACTAGTTGCCCCAACTGGTTATCGGTAGCCAGTAATAAAAGAACCCTTGAACTGGGCAGCTTGGTGCAGGAGTGATATTCCCTTTTCTATACCCTCCTCCTTTAGTGCCTTTCTCCAAATGCCCTGTCATAGGTCCTTTCTGTCAACAGAATAGCTACCTGATTAAAAGAGAAAACAACTATAGGATGAATAAATGAAAAAAATTAAACACTATAAGCCAGATTTATGTCTAAGTGCTGGTGATATGAAAACAAAAAAGAAAATTAGAAGAACATGGAACATATTACTTTTAAGACTTATGGATATGCAGATAATTTATGAATAAACAAGAGAGAGAACAACGTTAGGCATAAAATGAATAATTTCAGTTACATTAAATTTAAAAAGTGTTTGTACAAATAAAATGAATGCAGCCAAGATCAGAAGGAAAGCAAAAAATTGGGCGAAAATTATAGACAATTTATCAGATTAAAGTCTCATATCTAAATATATGTGAAAAAATTTTTGTCAAATCTATAAGAATATAAGTCATTCCCCATTGATAAGTGGTCAAAAGATATAAGCAGGCAGTTTTCCAATGAAGATGTCAAAACAATTTATGGTTATATAAAAAATACTCTAAATCATTATTGATCAGAGAAATGCAAATTAAAACAATCTTAAGTTATCATTTTATGTCTACCAGATTGGCTAAAATGATGGAAGGAGACAGTGACAAATGTTGGAGAAGATGTGGAAAAATTGGGACACTAATTCATTGTTGGTGGAATTGTGAACTGAGCTGACCATTTTGGAGAACAATCTGCAATTATGTCACTTTTTGACCCAGCAATACCACTTCTTTGTCTATTTCCAAAGATGATTAGGAAAAAAAGGAAAAAAAAACTATCCATTCTAAAAATGTTTACAGCAGCTCTCTTTGTGGTGGCAAAGAACTGGAAATTGCAGGGATGCCCATCAATTGGTGGAAACGTTTAACAAATTGTAGTGTATGGTTGTGATGGACTACTACTGTGCTATAAGAAATGAAGAGCTCAATGATCTTAGGAAGGCATGGAAAGACATACATGAAGTGATGGAGAGCAAAGTGAACCGAACCAAGAGGACATTGTATACAGTAACGTTAATATTATTTTAAGAAAAACTTTGAGTGATTATGTAATTCTGAGGATTATAGATACCAAAATTAACTATAAAGGACACATGAAGAAAGACACTATCTGCATCCATAGTAAGAACTGACAAATAAAAAGTATGTATAGAATAGTTATACATGCATACATACATACATACATACATATGCTATAGATAGATATTTCTGTCGAATGGTA